>JAWNKV010000344.1:0-136944 GCA_035041805.1 Amiota mariae | reverse complement strand
GAAAGCGTTCATCAATTATGATTTTCTCATCATAAGGGTCCCCCTTTTGATGTAAAGTGTTCATCAATTCTGATTTTCTAATCATAAGGGTCCCCCTTTTGATTTAAAGTGTTCAACAACTATGTCTTTCTCAGCATAAGGGTCCCCCCTTATTCTCAAAAGTCTTCATCAATTATGATTTTCTCAGCATAAGGGTCCCCCCTTATGATCAAAAGCGTTCAACAATTATGTCTTTTTCACTGTAAGGGTCCCCCTTATGATCAAAAGTGTTCATCAAATATGATTTTCTCACCAAAAGGGTCCACCATTATAATCAAAAGTGTTCAACAATTATGTCTTTGTCATTGTAATGGTCCCCCATTATTATCGAAAGCGTTCATCAATTATGATTTTCTCATCATAAGGGTCCCCCTTTTGATGTAAAGTGTTCATCAATTCTGATTTTCTCATCATAAGGGTCCCCCTTTTGATTTAAAGTGTTCAACAACTATGTCTTTCTCAGCATAAGGGTCCCCCTTATTCCCAAAAGTGTTCATCAATTATGATTTTAATGATCAAAAGTGTTCAACAACTATGTCTTTCTCAGCATAAGGTTCCCTGCTTATGATCAAAAGTGATCATCAATTATGATGTTTTCAGCATAAGGGTCCCCCTTATCATCAAAAGCGTTCATCAACTATGATTTTCTCATCATAAGGGTAACCCTGTTGATTTAAAGTGTTCCACCTTACAATCAAAAGTGTTCATGAATTATGATATTTTAAGAATAAGGGTCCACCCTTATGATCAAAAGTGTTCAACAATTATGTCTTTCGCTGCATAAGGGTCCCCCCTAATGATCAAAAGTTTTCATTAATTATGATTTTGTCAGCATAAGGATCCCCCTTATGATCAAAAGTGTTCATCAATTATGACTTTCTCACCACAAGGGTCCCCCTTTTGATTTAAAGTGTTCATCAATTATGATTTTCTCATCATAAGGGTACCCCCTTATGATCAAAAGCGTTCAAAAATTATGTCTTTTTCAGTGTAAGGGTCCCCCCTTATGATCAAAAGGGTTCATTAATTATGATTTTGTCAGCATAAGGGTCCCCCTTATCTTCAAAAGCGTTCATCAACTATGATTTTCTCATCACAAGGGTAACCCTGTTGATTTAAAGTGTTCAACAATTATGTCTTTGTCAGCGTAATGGTCCCCCTTATGATCAAAAGTGTTCATCAATTATGATTTTCTCATCATAAGGGTCCCCCTTTTGATTTAAAGTGTTCATCAACTATGTCTCTCTCAGCATAAGGGTCCCCCCTTATTCTCAAAAGTGTTCACCAATTACTGATTTTCTCAGCATAAGGGTCCCACCTTACAATCAAAAGTGTTCATGAATTATGATGTTTTCAGAATAAGGGTCCACCCTTATGATCAAAAGTTTGCATCAATTATGAGTTTCTCACCACAAGGGTCCACCCTTATGATCAAAAGTGTTCAACAATTATGTCTTTCTCAGCGTAATGGCCCCCTTATGATCAAAAGTGTTCATCAATTATGATTTTCTCAGCATAAGGGTCCCCCTTTTGATGTAAAGTGTTCATCAATTCTGATTTTCTCATCATAAGGGTCCCCCTTTTGATTTAAAGTGTTCAACAACTATGTCTTTCTCAGCATAAGGGTCCCCCCTTATGATCAAAAGCGTTCAACAATTATGTCTTTTTCACTGTAAGGGTCCCCCTTATGATCAAAAGTGTTCATCAAATATGATTTTCTCACCACAAGGGTCCACCATTATAATCAAAAGTGTTCAACAATTATGTCTTTGTCATTGTAATGGTCCCCCCTTATTATCGAAAGCGTTCATCAATTATGATTTTCTCATCATAAGGGTCCCCCTTTTGATGTAAAGTGTTCATCAATTCTGATTTTCTAATCATAAGGGTCCCCCTTTTGATTTAAAGTGTTCAACAACTATGTCTTTCTCAGCATAAGGGTCCCCCCTTATTCTCAAAAGTCTTCATCAATTATGATTTTCTCAGCATAAGGGTCCCCCCTTATGATCAAAAGCGTTCAACAATTATGTCTTTTTCACTGTAAGGGTCCCCCTTATGATCAAAAGTGTTCATCAAATATGATTTTCTCACCAAAAGGGTCCACCATTATAATCAAAAGTGTTCAACAATTATGTCTTTGTCATTGTAATGGTCCCCCATTATTATCGAAAGCGTTCATCAATTATGATTTTCTCATCATAAGGGTCCCCCTTTTGATGTAAAGTGTTCATCAATTCTGATTTTCTCATCATAAGGGTCCCCCTTTTGATTTAAAGTGTTCAACAACTATGTCTTTCTCAGCATAAGGGTCCCCCCTTATTCCCAAAAGTGTTCATCAATTATGATTTTAATGATCAAAAGTGTTCAACAACTATGTCTTTCTCAGCATAAGGTTCCCTGCTTATGATCAAAAGTGATCATCAATTATGATGTTTTCAGCATAAGGGTCCCCCTTATCATCAAAAGCGTTCATCAACTATGATTTTCTCATCATAAGGGTAACCCTGTTGATTTAAAGTGTTCCACCTTACAATCAAAAGTGTTCATGAATTATGATATTTTAAGAATAAGGGTCCACCCTTATGATCAAAAGTGTTCAACAATTATGTCTTTCGCTGCATAAGGGTCCCCCCTAATGATCAAAAGTTTTCATTAATTATGATTTTGTCAGCATAAGGATCCCCCTTATGATCAAAAGTGTTCATCAATTATGATTTTCTCAGCATAAGGGTCCCACCTTACAATTAAAAGTGTTCATGAATTATGATGTTTTCTGAATAAGGGTCCACTCCTACGATAAAAAGTGTTCATCAATTATGATTT
Organism: Amiota mariae; assembly: GCA_035041805.1. Classification (NCBI taxonomy): domain Eukaryota; kingdom Metazoa; phylum Arthropoda; class Insecta; order Diptera; family Drosophilidae; genus Amiota; species Amiota mariae. Next base: position 134,082 of record JAWNKV010000344.1, on the reverse strand, counting down.
TCTCAGCATAAGGGTCCCCCCTTATGATCAAAAGCGTTCAACAATTATGTCTTTTTCACTGTAAGGGTCCCCCTTATGATCAAAAGTGTTCATCAAATATGATTTTCTCACCAAAAGGGTCCACCATTATAATCAAAAGTGTTCAACAATTATGTCTTTGTCATTGTAATGGTCCCCCATTATTATCGAAAGCGTTCATCAATTATGATTTTCTCATCATAAGGGTCCCCCTTTTGATGTAAAGTGTTCATCAATTCTGATTTTCTCATCATAAGGGTCCCCCTTTTGATTTAAAGTGTTCAACAACTATGTCTTTCTCAGCATAAGGGTCCCCCCTTATTCCCAAAAGTGTTCATCAATTATGATTTTAATGATCAAAAGTGTTCAACAACTATGTCTTTCTCAGCATAAGGTTCCCTGCTTATGATCAAAAGTGATCATCAATTATGATGTTTTCAGCATAAGGGTCCCCATTATCATCAAAAGCGTTCATCAACTATGATTTTCTCATCATAAGGGTAACCCTGTTGATTTAAAGTGTTCCACCTTACAATCAAAAGTGTTCATGAATTATGATATTTTAAGAATAAGGGTCCACCCTTATGATCAAAAGTGTTCAACAATTATGTCTTTCGCTGCATAAGGGTCCCCCTAATGATCAAAAGTTTTCATTAATTATGATTTTGTCAGCATAAGGATCCCCCTTATGATCAAAAGTGTTCATCAATTATGATTTTCTCAGCATAAGGGTCGCACCTTACAATCAAAAGTGTTCATGAATTATGATGTTTTCTGAATATGGGTCCACCCTTATGATCAAAAACGTTCAACAAGTATGTCTTTCTCAGTGTAAAGGTCCTCCCTTATGATCAAAAGTGTTCATCAAAAATGATTTTCTCACCACAAGGGTCCACCCTTATGATCAAAAGTGTTCAACAATTATGTCTTTCTCAGCATAAGAGTCCCCCCTTATGATCAAAAGTGTTCAACAACTATGTCTTTCTCAGCATAAGGGTCTCCGCTTATGATCAAAAGTGATCATCAATTATGATGTTTTCAGCATAAGGGTCCCCCCTTATGATCAAATGTCTATATAAATAATCTTTTTCTCACCATAAGCGTCCTCCTTATGATCAAAAGCGTTCACCAATTAAGATTTTCTCATCATAAGGGTAACCCTGTTGATTTAAAGTGGTTAACAATTATGTCTTTCTCAGCGCAAGTGTCCCCCCTTATGATCAAAAGTGTTCATGAATTATGATATTTCACAGCATAAGGGTCCACCCTTATCGATCAAAAGTGTTCATCAATTATGATCTTTCGCATGCATAAGGGTCCCCCCTACATGATCAAAAGTGTTCATTACATTTATGATTTTGTCAGCATAAGGGTCCCCCTCTACGATCAAAAGTGCTCATCAATTTGATTTTTAGCATAGGGTCCCCCTTATATCAACAGCGTTCATCAACTATGATTTTCTCATCATAAGGGTAACCCTGTTGATTTAAAGTGTTCCACCTTACAATCAAAAGTGTTCATGAATTATGATATTTTAAGAATAAGGGTCCACCCTTATGATCAAAAGTGTTCAACAATTATGTCTTTCGCTGCATAAGGGTCCCCCCTAATGATCAAAAGTTTTCATTAATTATGATTTTGTCAGCATAAGGATCCCCCTTATGATCAAAAGTGTTCATCAATTATGATTTTCTCAGCATAAGGGTCCCACCTTACAATTAAAAGTGTTCATGAATTATGATGTTTTCTGAATAAGGGTCCACTCCTACGATAAAAAGTGTTCATCAATTATGATTTTCTCAGCATAAGGGTCCCCCCTTATGATCAAAAGCGTTCAACAATTATGTCTTTTTCACTGTAAGGGTCCCCCTTATGATCAAAAGTGTTCATCAAATATGATTTTCTCACCAAAAGGGTCCACCTTATGTTCAAGGGTTCACCAATTATGTCTTTGTCATTGTAATGGTCCCCCATTATTATCGAAAGCGTTCATCAATTATGATTTTCTCATCATAAGGGTCCCCCTTTTGATGTAAAGTGTTCATCAATTCTGATTTTCTCATCATAAGGGTCCCCCTTTTGATTTAAAGTGTTCAACAACTATGTCTTTCTCAGCATAAGGGTCCCCCCTTATTCCCAAAAGTGTTCATCAATTATGATTTTAATGATCAAAAGTGTTCAACAACTATGTCTTTCTCAGCATAAGGTTCCCTGCTTATGATCAAAAGTGATCATCAATTATGATGTTTTCAGCATAAGGGTCCCCCTTATCATCAAAAGCGTTCATCAACTATGATTTTCTCATCATAAGGGTAACCCTGTTGATTTAAAGTGTTCCACCTTACAATCAAAAGTGTTCATGAATTATGATATTTTAAGAATAAGGGTCCACCCCTTATGATCAAAAGTGTTCAACAATTATGTCTTTCGCTGCATAAGGGTCCCCCCTAATGATCAAAAGTTTTCATTAATTATGATTTTGTCAGCATAAGGATCCCCCTTATGATCAAAAGTGTTCATCAATTATGATTTTCTCAGCATAAGGGTCGCACCTTACAATCAAAAGTGTTCATGAATTATGATGTTTTCTGAATATGGGTCCACCCTTATGATCAAAAACGTTCAACAAGTATGTCTTTCTCAGTGTAAAGGTCCTCCCTTATGATCAAAAGTGTTCATCAAAAATGATTTTCTCACCACAAGGGTCCACCCTTATGATCAAAAGTGTTCAACAATTATGTCTTTCTCAGCATAAGAGTCCCCCCTTATGATCAAAAGTGTTCAACAACTATGTCTTTCTCAGCATAAGGGTCTCCGCTTATGATCAAAAGTGATCATCAATTATGATTTTTTCAGCATAAGGGTCCCCCCTTATTCTCAAAAGTGTTCATCAATTATGATTTTCTCAGCATAAGGGTCCCCCCTTATGATCAAAAGTGTTCAACAGCTATGTCTTTCTCAGCATAAGGGTCCCCCCTTATGATCAAAAGTGTTCATCAATTATGATTTTCTCAGCATAAGGGCCCCACCTTACAATCAAAAGTGTTCATGAATTATGATGTTTTCAGAATAAGGGTCAACCCTTATGATCAAAAGTGTTCATCAATCATGATTTTCTCACCACAAGGGTCCACCCTTATGATCAAAAGTGTTCAACAATTATGTCTTTCGCTGCATAAGGGTCCCCCCTTATGATCAAAGGTGTTCATTAATTATGATTTTCTCAGCATAAGGGTCCCCCTTATGATCAAAAGCGTTCCTCAATTATGATTTTCTCATCATAAGGGTCTCCCTTTTGATTTAAAGTGTTCAACAACTATGTCTTTCTCAGCATAAGGGCCCCCCTTATTCTCAAAAGTGTTCATCAATTATGATTTTTTCAGCATAAGGGTCCCCCCTTATGATTAAAAGTGTTCATGAATTATGATGTTTTCTGAATAAGGGTCCACCCTTATGATCAAAAGTGTTCAACAACTATGTCTTTCTCAGCATAAGGGTCTCCGCTTATGATCAAAAGTGATCATCAATTATGATTTTTTCAGCATGAGGGTCCCACCTTACAATCAAAAGTGTTCATTAATTATGATTTTCTCAGCATAAGGGTCCCCCCTTATTCTCAAAAGTGTTCATCAACTATGATTTTCTCATCATAAGGGTAACCCTGTTGATTTAAAGTGTTCCACCTTACAATCAAAAGTGTTCATGAATTATGATATTTTAAGAATAAGGGTCCACCCTTATGATCAAAAGTGTTCAACAATTATGTCTTTCTCAGCATAAGAGTCCCCCCTTATGATCAACAGTGTTCAACAACTATGTCTTTCTCAGCATAAGGGTCTCCGCTTATGATCAAAAGTGATCATCAATTATGATTTTTTCAGCATAAGGGTCCCACCTTACAATCAAAAGTGTTCATTAATTATGATTTTCTCAGCATAGGGTCCCCCTTATCAACAAAAGCGTTCATCAACTATGATTTTCTCATCATAAGGGTAACCCTGTTGATTTAAAGTGTTCCACCTTACAATCAAAAGTGTTCATGAATTATGATATTTTAAGAATAAGGGTCCACCCTTATGATCAAAAGTGTTCAACAATTATGTCTTTCGCTGCACAAGGGTCCCCCCTTATGATCAAAAGTTTTCATTAATTATGATTTTCTCAGCATAAGTGTCCCCCTTATGATCAAAAGCGTTCATCAATTATGATTTTTTCATCATAAGGGTGCCCCTTTTGATTTAAAGTGTTCAACAACTATGTCTTTCTCAGCATAACGGTCCCCCTTATTCTCAAAAGTGTTCATCAATTATGATTTTTTCAGCATAAGGGTCCCCCCTTATGATCAAAAGTGTTCATCAATTATGATTTTCTCAGCATAAGGGTCCCACCTTACAATCAAAAGTGTTCATGAATTATGATGTTTTCTGAATAAGGGTCAACTCTTATGATAAAAAGTGTTCATCACTTATGACTTATGATCAAAAGTGTTCATCAATTATGATTTTCTCAGCATAAGGGTCCCTGCTGACGATCAAAAGTGTTCATGAATTATGATGTTTTCTAGCATAAGGGTCCCCCCTTATGATCAAAAGCGTTCATCAACTAATGATTTTCTCACCACAAGGGTCCACCCTGTATGATCTAAAGTGTTCAACAATTATGTCTTTCTCAGTGTAAGGGTCCTCCCTTATGATCAAAAGTGTTCATGAATTATGATATTTCTCAGCATAAGGGTCCCCCCTTATGGTCAAAAGTGTTGAACTAGCTATGTCTTTCGCTGCATAAGGGTTCCCCCCTTATGATCAAAAGTGTTCATCAATTATGATTTTCTCAGCATAAGGGTCCCACCTTACGATCAAAAGCGTTCATGCAATTATGATGTTTTCAGCATAAGGGTGCACCCTTTTGATCTAAAGCGTTCATCAACTATGATCTTTCTCAGCATAACGAGTCCCCCTTACAATCAAAAGTGTTCAACATTTATGATTTTCTCATCATAAGGGTCCCCCACTACGATCAAAAGTGCTCATCATTTATGATTTTCTCAGCATAAGGGTCCCCCCTTATGATCAACAGTGTTCTTCAATTATGACTTTCTCAGCACAAGGGTCCCACCTTTCGATCTAAAGTGTTCATTGAATTATGATGTTTCTCCGCATAAGGGTCCACCCTGTATGATTTAAAGTGTTGCTCACCTATGATTCATGATCAAAAGTGTTCATGAATTATGATATTTCTCAGCATAAGGGTCCCACCCTTATGATCAAAAGTGTTCAACAAGTATGTCTTTCTCAGCATCAGGGTCCCCCCTTATGATCAAAGGTGTTCATGAATGATGATGTTTCTCAGCATAAGGGTCCACCCTTATGATCAAAAGCGTTCATCAATTATGATTTTCTCATCATTAGGGTCCCCCTTTTGATTTAAAGTGTTCAACAACTAGGCCTCGAAGCACAAAGGGTCCCCCCTTATTCTCAAAAGTGTTCATCAATTATGATTTTTCCAGCATAAGGGTCCCCCCTTACTTCACTAAAAGTGTTCATGCATTATGATGTTTTCTGAATAAGGGTCCACCCTTATGATCACAAACGTTCAACCATTATGTCTTTCTCAGTGTAAGGGTCCTCCCTTATGATCAAAAGTGTTCATGAATTATGATGTTTTCTGACCACAAGGGTCCACCCTTATGATCACAAAGCGTTCAACAATTATGTCTTTCTCAGCGTAAGGGTCCTCCCTTATGATCAAAAGTGTTCATTAATTATGATGTTCTCATAAGGGTCCTTATGATCAAATGTGTAAATAAATAATGTTTTTCTCACCAGAAGGGTCCCCCCTTATGATCAAATGTGTATCATACAATTATGTCTTTCTCAGCATAGGGGTCCCCCCTTATGTTCAAAAGCGTTCACCAATTATGATTTTCTCAGCATAAGGGTAACCCTGTATGATCTAAAGTGTGTCAATCAATTATGTCTTTCTCAGCGCAAGGGTCCCCCCTTATGATCAAAAGTATTTATCAAATATGATTTTCTCAGCATAAGGGTCCACCCTTTCAATAAAAAGTGTTCATCAATTATGATTTTCTCACCATAAGGGTCCCCCTTACGATCAAAAGCGTTCACCATTTATGATTTTCTCATCATAAGGGTCCCCCACTACGATCAAAAGTGCTCATCAAATTTGATTTTCTAATCATAGGGGTTCCCACTTATGATCAACAGTGTTCTTCAATTATGACTTTCTCACCACAAGGGTCCCCCTTTTGATTTAAAGTGTTCATTAATTATGATTTTCTCAGCATAAAGGTCCAACCTTACAATCAAAAGTGTTCACGAATTATGATGTTTTCAGAATAAGGGTCTACCCTTATGATCAAAAGTGTTCATCAATCATGATTTTCTCACCACAAGGGTCTACCCTTATGATCAAAAGTGTTCAAAAATTATGTCTTTCGCTGCATAACTGTCCCCCCTTATGATCAAAGGTGTTCATTAATTATGATTTTCTCAACATAAGGGTCCTCCTTATGATCAAAAGTGTGCATCAATTATGATTTTTTCAGCATAAGGGTCCCCCCTTATGATTAAAAGTGTTCATGAATTATGATGTTTTCTGAATAAGGGTGCACCCTTATGATCAAATGTCTATATAAATAATCTTTTTCTCACCATAAGCGTCCTCCTTATGATCAAAAGTGTTCACCAATTATATATTTTCAGCATAAGGGTCCCCCTTATGTTCAAAGGCGTTCACCAATTATGATTTTCTCATCATAAGGGTAACCCTGTTGATTTAAAGTGTTCAACAATTATGTCTTTCACAGCGTAATGGTCACCCTTATGATCAAAAGTGTTCATCAATTATGATTTTCTCAGCATGAGGGTCCCACCTTACAATCTAAAGTGTTCATGAGTTATGATGTTTTCAGAATAAGGGCCCCCCTCTTATGATCAAAAGTGTTCATTAATTATGATTTTCTCAACATAAGGGTCCCCCCTTATGATCAAATGTCTATATAAATAATCTTTTTCTCACCATAAGCGTCCTCCTTATTATCAAAAGTCTTCACCAATTATGATTTTTTCAGCATAAGGGTCCCCCTTATGTTCAAAGGCGTTCACCAATTATGATTTTCTCATCATAAGGGTAACCCTGTTGATTTAAAGTGTTCAACATTTATGTTTTTCTCAGCGTAATGGTCACCCTTACAATCAAAAGTGTGCATTAATTATGATTTTCTCAGCATAAGGGTCCCCCCTTATTCTCAAAAGTGTTCATCAATTATGATTTTCTCAGCATAAGGGTCCCCCCTTATGATCAAAAGTGTTCAACAGCTATGTCTTTCTCAGCATAAGGGTCCCCCCTTATTCTCAAAAGTGTTCATCAATTATGAATTTCTCAGCATAAGGGTCCCACCTTACAATCAAAAGTGTTCACGAATTATGATGTTTTCAGAATAAGGGTCTACCCTTATGATCAAAAGTGTTCATCAATCATGATTTTCTCACCACAAGGGTCTACCCTTATGATCAAAAGTGTTCAAAAATTATGTCTTTCGCTGCATAATTGTCCCCCCTTATGATCAAAGGTGTTCATTAATTATGATTTTCTCAGCATAAGGGTCCTCCTTATGATCAAAAGCGTTCATCAATTATGATTTTCTCATCATAAGGGTCCCCATTTTTATTTAAAGTGTTCAACAACTATGTCTTTCTCAGCATAAGGGTCCCCCCTTATTATCAAAAGTGTGCATCAATTATGATTTTTTCAGCATAAGGGTCCCCCCTTATGATTAAAAGTGTTCATGAATTATGATGTTTTCTGAATAAGGGTGCACCCTTATGATCAAAAGTGCTCATCAATTATGATTTTCTCACCACAAGGGTCCACCCTTATGATCAAAAGTGTTCAACAATTATGTCTTTCGCTGCATAAGGGTCCCCCCTTATGATCTAAGGTGTTCATTAATTATGATTTTCTCAGCATAAGGGTCCCCCTTATGATCAAAAGCGTTCATCAATTATGATTTTCTCATCATAAGGGTCCCCTTTTTGATTTAAAGTGTTCAACAACTATGTCTTTCTCAGCATAAGGGTCCCCCCTTATTCTCAAAAGTGTTCATCAATTATGATTTTTTCAACATAAGGGTCCCCCCTTATGATTAAAAGTGTTCATGAATTATGATGTTTTCTGAATAAGGGTCCACCCTAATGATCAAAAACGTTCAACAATTATGTCTTTCTCAGTGTAAGGGTCCTCCCTTATGATCAAAAGCGTTCATAAATTATAATTTTTTTATCATAAGGATCCCCTCCTTATGATCAAAAACGTTCAACAGTTTTGTCTTCTTCAGCATAATGGTCCCCCCTTATGATCAAAAGTGTGCATTAATTATGATTTTCTCAACATAAGGGTCCCCCCTTATTATCAAATGTCTATATAAATAATCTTTTTCTCACCATAAGCGTCCTCCTTATGATCAAAAGTGTTCACCAATTATGATTTTTTCAGCATATGGGTCCGCCTTATGTTCAAAGGCGTTCACCATTTATGATTTTCTCATCATAAGGGTAACCCTGTTGATTTAAAGTGTTCAAAAATTATGTCTTTCTCAGCGTAATGGTCACCCTTATGATCAAAAGTGTTCATCAATTATGATTTTCTCAGCATGAGGGTCCCACCTTAGAATCTAAAGTGTTAATGAGTTATGATGTTTTCAGAATAAGGGCCCCCCCTTATGATCAAAAGTGTTCATTAATTATGATTTTCTCAACATAAGGGTCCCCCCTTATGATCAAATGTCTATATAAATAATCTTTTTCTCACCATAAGCGTCCTCCTTATGATCAAAAGTGTTCACCAATTATGATTTTCTCAGCATAAGGGTCCCCCTTATGATCAAAAGCGTTCATCAATTATGATTTTCTCATCATAAGGGTCCCCCTTTTGATATAAAGTGTTCAACAACTATGTCTTTCTCAGCATAAGGGTCCCCCCTTATTCTCAAAAGTGTTCATCAATTATGATTTTTTCAGCATAAGGGTCCCCCCTTATGATTAAAAGTGTTCATGAATTATGATGTTTTCTGAATAAGGGTCCACCCTTATGATCACAAACGTTCAACAATTATGTATTTCTCAGTGTAAGGGTCCTCCCTTATGATCAAAAGTGTTCATCAAAAATGATTTTCTCACCACAAGGGTCCACCCTTATGATCAAAAGTGTTCAACAATTATGTCTTTCTCAGCATAAGGGTCCCCCTTATGATCAAAAGTGTTCATTAATTATGATTTTCTCAGCATAAGGGTCCTTATGATCAAATGTGTAAATAAATAATGTTTTTCTCAACATAAGGGTCCCCCCTTATGATCAAATGTCTATATAAATAATCTTTTTCTCACCATAAGCGTCCTCCTTATGATCAAAAGCGTTCACCAATTAAGATTTTCTCATCATAAGGGTAACCCTTTTGATTTAAAGTGGTTAACAATTATGTCTTTCTCAGCGCAAGTGTCCCCCCTTATGATCAAAAGTATTTATCAAATATGATTTTCACAGCATAAGGGTCCACCCTTTCAATCAAAAGTGTTCATCAATTATGATTTTCTCATCATAAGGGTCCCCCTTACAATCAAAAGTGTTCAACATTTATGATTTTCTCATCATAAGGGTCCCCCACTACGATCAAAAGTGCTCATCAAATTTGATTTTCTAATCATAGGGGTTCCCACTTATGATCAACAGTGTTCTTCAATTATGACTTTCTCACCACAAGGGTCCCCCTTTTGATTTAAAGTGTTCATTAATTATGATTTTCTCAGCATAAAGGTCCAACCTTACAATCAATAGTGTTCACGAATTATGATGTTTTCAGAATAAGGGTCTACCCTTATGATCAAAAGTGTTCATCAATCATGATTTTCTCACCACAAGGGTCTACCCTTATGATCAAAAGTGTTCAAAAATTATGTCTTTCGCTGCATAACTGTCCCCCCTTATGATCAAAGGTGTTCATTAATTATGATTTTCTCAACATAAGGGTCCTCCTTATGATCAAAAGTGTGCATCAATTATGATTTTTTCAGCATAAGGGTCCCCCCTTATGATTAAAAGTGTTCATGAATTATGATGTTTTCTGAATAAGGGTGCACCCTTATGATCAAATGTCTATATAAATAATCTTTTTCTCACCATAAGCGTCCTCCTTATGATCAAAAGTGTTCACCAATTATAATTTTTTCAGCATAAGGGTCCCCCTTATGTTCAAAGGCGTTCACCAATTATGATTTTCTCATCATAAGGGTAACCCTGTTGATTTAAAGTGTTCAACAATTATGTCTTTCACAGCGTAATGGTCACCCTTATGATCAAAAGTGTTCATCAATTATGATTTTCTCAGCATGAGGGTCCCACCTTACAATCTAAAGTGTTCATGAGTTATGATGTTTTCAGAATAAGGGCCCCCCTCTTATGATCAAAAGTGTTCATTAATTATGATTTTCTCAACATAAGGGTCCCCCCTTATGATCAAATGTCTATATAAATAATCTTTTTCTCACCATAAGCGTCCTCCTTATTATCAAAAGTCTTCACCAATTATGATTTTTTCAGCATAAGGGTCCCCCTTATGTTCAAAGGCGTTCACCAATTATGATTTTCTCATCATAAGGGTAACCCTGTTGATTTAAAGTGTTCAACAATTATGTTTTTCTCAGCGTAATGGTCACCCTTACAATCAAAAGTGTGCATTAATTATGATTTTCTCAGCATAAGGGTCCCCCCTTATTCTCAAAAGTGTTCATCAATTATGATTTTCTCAGCATAAGGGTCCCCCCTTATGATCAAAAGTGTTCAACAGCTATGTCTTTCTCAGCATAAGGGTCCCCCCTTATTCTCAAAAGTGTTCATCAATTATGATTTTCTCAGCATAAGGGTCCCACCTTACATTCAAAAGTGTTCACGAATTATGATGTTTTCAGAATAAGGGTCTACCCTTATGATCAAAAGTGTTCATCAATCATGATTTTCTCACCACAAGGGTCTACCCTTATGATCAAAAGTGTTCAAAAATTATGTCTTTCGCTGCATAATTGTCCCCCCTTATGATCAAAGGTGTTCATTAATTATGATTTTCTCAGCATAAGGGTCCTCCTTATGATCAAAAGCGTTCATCAATTATGATTTTCTCATCATAAGGGTCCCCATTTTTATTTAAAGTGTTCAACAACTATGTCTTTCTCAGCATAAGGGTCCCCCCTTATTATCAAAAGTGTGCATCAATTATGATTTTTTCAGCATAAGGGTCCCCCCTTATGATTAAAAGTGTTCATGAATTATGATGTTTTCTGAATAAGGGTGCACCCTTATGATCAAAAGTGCTCATCAATTATGATTTTCTCACCACAAGGGTCCACCCTTATGATCAAAAGTGTTCAACAATTATGTCTTTCGCTGCATAAGGGTCCCCCCTTATGATCTAAGGTGTTCATTAATTATGATTTTCTCAGCATAAGGGTCCCCCTTATGATCAAAAGCGTTCATCAATTATGATTTTCTCATCATAAGGGTCCCCTTTTTGATTTAAAGTGTTCAACAACTATGTCTTTCTCAGCATAAGGGTCCCCCCTTATTCTCAAAAGTGTTCATCAATTATGATTTTTTCAACATAAGGGTCCCCCCTTATGATTAAAAGTGTTCATGAATTATGATGTTTTCTGAATAAGGGTCCACCCTAATGATCAAAAACGTTCAACAATTATGTCTTTCTCAGTGTAAGGGTCCTCCCTTATGATCAAAAGTGTTCATCAAAAATGATTTTCTCACCACAAGGGTCCACCCTTATGATCAAAAGTGTTCAACAATTATGTCTTTCTCAGCATAAGGGTCCCCCTTATGATCAAAAGTGTTCATTAATTATGATTTTCTCAGCATAAGGGTCCTTATGATCAAATGTGTAAATAAATAATGTTTTTCTCAACATAAGGGTCCCCCCATATGACCAAATGTCTATATAAATAATCTTTTTCTCACCATAAGCGTCCTCCTTATGATCAAAATTGTTCACCAATTATGATTTTTTCATCATAAGGGTCCCCCTTATGATCAAAAGCGTTCACCAATTAAGATTTTCTCATCATAAGGGTAACCCTGTTGATTTAAAGTGGTTAACAATTATGTCTTTCTCAGCGCAAGTGTCCCCCCTTATGATCAAAAGTATTTATCAAATATGATTTTCACAGCATAAGGGTCCACCCTTTCAATCAAAAGTGTTCATCAATTATGATTTTCTCATCATAAGGGTCCCCCTTACAATCAAAAGTGTTCAACATTTATGATTTTCTCATCATAAGGGTCCCCCACTACGATCAAAAGTGCTCATCAAATTTGATTTTCTAATCATAGGGGTTCCCACTTATGATCAACAGTGTTCTTCAATTATGACTTTCTCACCGCAAGGGTCCCCCTTTTGATTTAAAGTGTTCATTAATTATGATTTTCTCAGCATAAGGGTCCCCCCTTATGATCAAATGTCTATATAAATAATCTTTTTCTCACCATAAGCGTCCTCCTTATGATCAAAAGTCTTCACCAATTACGATTTTTTCAGCATAAGGGTCCCCATTATGTTCAAAGGCGTTCACCAATTATGATTTTCTCATCATAAGGGTAACCCTGTTGATTTAAAGTGTTCAACAATTATGTCTTTCTCAGCGTAATGGTCACCCTTACAATCAAAAGTGTTCATTAATTATGATTTTCTCAGCATAAGGGTCCCCCCTTATTCTCAAAAGTGTTCATCAATTATGATTTTCTCAGCATAAGGGTCCCCCCTTATGATCAAAAGTGTTCAACAGCTATGTCTTTCTCAGCATAAGGGTCCCCCTTATGATCAAAAGTGTTCATTAATTATGATTTTCTCAGCATAAGGGTCCCCCTTATGATTTAAAGTGTTCAACAACTATGTCTTTCTCAGCGCAAGTGTCCCCCCTTATGATCAAAAGTATTTATCAAATATGATTTTCTCAGCATAAGGGTCCACCTTTTCAATCAAAAGTGTTCATCAATTATGATTTTCTCATCATAAGGGTCCCCCTTACAATCAAAAGTGTTCAACATTTATGATTTTCTCATCATAAGGGTCCCCCACTACGATCAAAAGTGCTCATCAAATTTGATTTTCTAATCATAAGGGTTCCCACTTATGATCAACAGTGTTCTTCAATTATGACTTTCTCACCACAACGGTTCATCAATTATGATTTTCTCAGCATGAGGGTCCCACCTTACAATCTAAAGTGTTCATGAGCTATGATGTTTTCAGAATAAGGGCCCCCCCTCTTATGATCAAAAGTGTTCATTAATTATGATTTTCTCAACATAAGGGTCCCCCCTTATGATCAAATGTCTATATAAATAATCTTTTTCTCACCATAAGCGTCCTCCTTATGATCAAAAGTCTTCACCAATTATGATTTTTTCAGCATAAGGGTCCCCCTTATGTTCAAAGGCGTTCACCAATTATGATTTTCTCATCATAAGGGTAACCCTGTTGATTTAAAGTGTTCAACAATTATGTCTTTCTCAGCGTAATGGTCACCCTTACAATCAAAAGTGTTCATTAATTATGATTTTCTCAGCATAAGGGTGCCCCCTTATTCTCAAAAGTGTTCATCAATTATGATTTTCTCAGCATAAGGGTCCCCCATTATGATCAAAAGTGTTCAACAGCTATGTCTTTCTCAGCATAAGGGTCCAACCCTTATGATCAAAAGTGTTCATCAATTATGATTTTCTCAGCATAAGGGTCCCACCTTACAATCAAAAGTGTTCACGAATTATGATGTTTTCAGAATAAGGGTCTACCCTTATGATCAAAAGTGTTCATCAATCATGATTTTCTCACCACAAGGGTCTACCCTTATGATCAAAAGTGTTCAAAAATTATGTTTTTCGCTGCATAATTGTCCCCCCTTATGATCAAAGGTGTTCATTAATTATGATTTTCTCAGCATAAGGGTCCTCCTTATGATCAAAAGCGTTCATCAATTATGATTTTCTCATCATAAGGGTCCCCCTTTTGATTTAAAGTGTTCAACAACTATGTCTTTCTCAGCATAAGGGTCCCCCCTTATTATCAAAAGTGTGCATCAATTATGATTTTTTCAGCATAAGGGTCCCCCCTTATGATTAAAAGTGTTCATGAATTATGATGTTTTCTGAATAAGGGTGCACCCTTATGATCAAAAGTGCTCATCAATTATGATTTTCTCACCACAAGGGTCTACCCTTATGATCAAAAGTGTTCAAAAATTATGTCTTTCGCTGCATAATTGTCCCCCCTTATGATCAAAGGTGTTCATTAATTATGATTTTCTCAGCATAAGGGTCCCCCCTTATACTCAAAAGTGTTCATCAATTATGATTTTCTCAGCATAAGGGTCCCCCATTATGATCAAAAGTGTTCATCAATTATGATTTTCTCAGCATAAGGGTCCCACCTTACAATCAAAAGTGTTCACGAATTATGATGTTTTCAGAATAAGGGTCTACCCTTATGATCAAAAGTGTTCATTAATCATGATTTTCTCACCACAAGGGTGTACCCTTATGATCAAAAGTGTTCAAAAATTATGTCTTTCGCTGCATAATTGTCCCCCCTTATGATCAAAGGTGTTCATTAATTATGATTTTCTCAGCATAAGGGTCCTCCTTATGATCAAAAGCGTTCATCAATTATGATTTTCTCATCATAAGGGTCCCCCTTTTGATTTAAAGTGTTCAACAACTATGTCTTTCTCAGCATAAGGGTCCCCCCTTATTATCAAAGGTGTGCATCAATTATGATTTTTTCAGCATAAGGGTCCCCCCTTATGATTAAAAGTGTTCATGAATTATGATGTTTTCTGAATAAGGGTGCACCCTTATGATCAAAAGCGTTCATCAATTATGATTTTCTCATCATAAGGGTCCCCCCTTATTCTCAAAAGTGTTCATCAATTATGATTTTTTCAGCATAAGGGTCCCCCCTTATGATTAAAAGTGTTCATGAATTATGATGTTTTCTGAATAAGGGTCCACCCTAATGATCAAAAACGTTCAACAATTATGTCTTTCTCAGTGTAAGGGTCCTCCCTTATGATCAAAAGTGTTCATTAATTATGATTTTCTCAGCATAAGGGTCCTTATGATCAAATGTGTAAATAAATAATGTTTTTCTCAACATAAGGGTCCCCCCATATGACCAAATGTCTATATAAATAATCTTTTCTCACCATAAGCGTCCTCCTTATGATCAAAATTGTTCACCAATTATGATTTTTTCATCATAAGGGTCCCCCTTATGATCAAAAGCGTTCACCAATTAAGATTTTCTCATCATAAGGGTAACCCTGTTGATTTAAAGTGGTTAACAATTATGTCTTTCTCAGCGCAAGTGTCCCCCCTTATGATCAAAAGTATTTATCAAATATGATTTTCACAGCATAAGGGTCCACCCTTTCAATCAAAAGTGTTCATCAATTATGATTTTCTCATAATAAGGGTCCCCCTTACAATCAAAAGTGTTCAACATTTATGATTTTCTCATCATAAGGGTCCCCCACTACGATCAAAAGTGCTCATCAAATTTGATTTTCTAATCATAGGGGTTCCCACTTATGATCAACAGTGTTCTTCAATTATGACTTTCTCACCACAAGGGTCCCCCTTTTGATTTAAAGTGTTCATTAATTATGATTTTCTCAGCATAAGGGTCCCCCCTTATGATCAAATGTCTATATAAATAATCTTTTTCTCACCATAAGCGTCCTCCTTATGATCAAAAGTCTTCACCAATTACGATTTTTTCAGCATAAGGGTCCCCCTTATGTTCAAAGGCGTTCACCAATTATGATTTTCTCATCATAAGGGTAACCCTGTTGATTTAAAGTGTTCAACAATTATGTCTTTCTCAGCGTAATGGTCACCCTTACAATCAAAAGTGTTCATTAATTATGATTTTCTCAGCATAAGGGTCCCCCCTTATTCTCAAAAGTGTTCATCAATTATGATTTTCTCAGCATAAGGGTCCCCCCTTATGATCAAAAGTGTTCAACAGCTATGTCTTTCTCAGCATAAGGGTCCCCCTTATGATCAAAAGTGTTCATTAATTATGATTTTCTCAGCATAAGGGTCCCCCTTATGATTTAAAGTGTTCAACAACTATGTCTTTCTCAGCGCAAGTGTCCCCCCTTATGATCAAAAGTATTTATCAAATATGATTTTCTCAGCATAAGGGTCCACCTTTTCAATCAAAAGTGTTCATCAATTATGATTTTCTCATCATAAGGGTCCACCTTACAATCAAAAGTGTTCAACATTTATGATTTTCTCATCATAAGGGTCCCCCACTACGATCAAAAGTGCTCATCAAATTTGATTTTCTAATCATAAGGGTTCCCACTTATGATCAACAGTGTTCTTCAATTATGACTTTCTCACCACAACGGTTCATCAATTATGATTTTCTCAGCATGAGGGTCCCACCTTACAATCTAAAGTGTTCATGAGCTATGATGTTTTCAGAATAAGGGCCCCCCCTCTTATGATCAAAAGTGTTCATTAATTATGATTTTCTCAACATAAGGGTCCCCCCTTATGATCAAATGTCTATATAAATAATCTTTTTCTCACCATAAGCGTCCTCCTTATGATCAAAAGTCTTCACCAATTATGATTTTTTCAGCATAAGGGTCCCCCTTATGTTCAAAGGCGTTCACCAATTATGATTTTCTCATCATAAGGGTAACCCTGTTGATTTAAAGTGTTCAACAATTATGTCTTTCTCAGCGTAATGGTCACCCTTACAATCAAAAGTGTTCATTAATTATGATTTTCTCAGCATAAGGGTGCCCCCTTATTCTCAAAAGTGTTCATCAATTATGATTTTCTCAGCATAAGGGTCCCCCATTATGATCAAAAGTGTTCAACAGCTATGTCTTTCTCAGCATAAGGGTCCAACCCTTATGATCAAAAGTGTTCATCAATTATGATTTTCTCAGCATAAGGGTCCCACCTTACAATCAAAAGTGTTCACGAATTATGATGTTTTCAGAATAAGGGTCTACCCTTATGATCAAAAGTGTTCATCAATCATGATTTTCTCACCACAAGGGTCTACCCTTATGATCAAAAGTGTTCAAAAATTATGTTTTTCGCTGCATAATTGTCCCCCCTTATGATCAAAGGTGTTCATTAATTATGATTTTCTCAGCATAAGGGTCCTCCTTATGATCAAAAGCGTTCATCAATTATGATTTTCTCATCATAAGGGTCCCCCTTTTGATTTAAAGTGTTCAACAACTATGTCTTTCTCAGCATAAGGGTCCCCCCTTATTATCAAAAGTGTGCATCAATTATGATTTTTTCAGCATAAGGGTCCCCCCTTATGATTAAAAGTGTTCATGAATTATGATGTTTTCTGAATAAGGGTGCACCCTTATGATCAAAAGTGCTCATCAATTATGATTTTCTCACCACAAGGGTCTACCCTTATGATCAAAAGTGTTCAAAAATTATGTCTTTCGCTGCATAATTGTCCCCCCTTATGATCAAAGGTGTTCATTAATTATGATTTTCTCAGCATAAGGGTCCCCCCTTATACTCAAAAGTGTTCATCAATTATGATTTTCTCAGCATAAGGGTCCCCCATTATGATCAAAAGTGTTCAACAGCTATGTCTTTCTCAGCATAAGGGTCCAACTCTTATGATCAAAAGTGTTCATCAATTATGATTTTCTCAGCATAAGGGTCCCACCTTACAATCAAAAGTGTTCACGAATTATGATGTTTTCAGAATAAGGGTCTACCCTTATGATCAAAAGTGTTCATTAATCATGATTTTCTCACCACAAGGGTGTACCCTTATGATCAAAAGTGTTCAAAAATTATGTCTTTCGCTGCATAATTGTCCCCCCTTATGATCAAAGGTGTTCATTAATTATGATTTTCTCAGCATAAGGGTCCTCCTTATGATCAAAAGCGTTCATCAATTATGATTTTCTCATCATAAGGGTCCCCCTTTTGATTTAAAGTGTTCAACAACTATGTCTTTCTCAGCATAAGGGTCCCCCCTTATTATCAAAGGTGTGCATCAATTATGATTTTTTCAGCATAAGGGTCCCCCCTTATGATTAAAAGTGTTCATGAATTATGATGTTTTCTGAATAAGGGTGCACCCTTATGATCAAAAGCGTTCATCAATTATGATTTTCTCATCATAAGGGTCCCCCCTTATTCTCAAAAGTGTTCATCAATTATGATTTTTTCAGCATAAGGGTCCCCCCTTATGATTAAAAGTGTTCATGAATTATGATGTTTTCTGAATAAGGGTCCACCCTAATGATCAAAAACGTTCAACAATTATGTCTTTCTCAGTGTAAGGGTCCTCCCTTATGATCAAAAGTGTTCATTAATTATGATTTTCTCAGCATAAGGGTCCTTATGATCAAATGTGTAAATAAATAATGTTTTTCTCAACATAAGGGTCCCCCCATATGACCAAATGTCTATATAAATAATCTTTTCTCACCATAAGCGTCCTCCTTATGATCAAAATTGTTCACCAATTATGATTTTTTCATCATAAGGGTCCCCCTTATGATCAAAAGCGTTCACCAATTAAGATTTTCTCATCATAAGGGTAACCCTGTTGATTTAAAGTGGTTAACAATTATGTCTTTCTCAGCGCAAGTGTCCCCCCTTATGATCAAAAGTATTTATCAAATATGATTTTCACAGCATAAGGGTCCACCCTTTCAATCAAAAGTGTTCATCAATTATGATTTTCTCATAATAAGGGTCCCCCTTACAATCAAAAGTGTTCAACATTTATGATTTTCTCATCATAAGGGTCCCCCACTACGATCAAAAGTGCTCATCAAATTTGATTTTCTAATCATAGGGGTTCCCACTTATGATCAACAGTGTTCTTCAATTATGACTTTCTCACCACAAGGGTCCCCTTTTTGATTTAAAGTGTTCATTAATTATGATTTTCTCAGCATAAAGGTCCCCCCTTATGATCAAATGTCTATATAAATAATCTTTTTCTCACCATAAGCGTCCTCCTTATGATCAAAAGTCTTCACCAATTACGATTTTTTCAGCATAAGGGTCCCCCTTATGTTCAAAGGCGTTCACCAATTATGATTTTCTCATCATAAGGGTAACCCTGTTGATTTAAAGTGTTCAACAATTATGTCTTTCTCAGCGTAATGGTCACCCTTACAATCAATAGTGTTCATTAATTATGATTTTCTCAGCATAAGGGTCCCCCCTTATTCTCAAAAGTGTTCATCAATTATGATTTTCTCAGCATAAGGGTCCCCCCTTATGATCAAAAGTGTTCAACAGCTATGTCTTTCTCAGCATAAGGGTCCCCCTTATGATCAAAAGTGTTCATTAATTATGATTTTCTCAGCATAAGGTCCCCCTTATGATCAAAAGCGTTCATCAATTATGATTTTTTCATCATAAGGGTCCCCTTTTTGATTTAAAGTGTTCAACAACTATGTCTTTCTCAGCGCAAGTGTCCCCCCTTATGATCAAAAGTATTTATCAAATATGATTTTCTCAGCATAAGGGTCCACCTTTTCAATCAAAAGTGTTCATCAATTATGATTTTCTCATCATAAGGGTCCCCCTTACAATCAAAAGTGTTCAACATTTATGATTTTCTCATCATAAGGGTCCCCCACTACGATCAAAAGTGCTCATCAAATTTGATTTTCTAATCATAAGGGTTCCCACTTATGATCAACAGTGTTCTTCAATTATGACTTTCTCACCACAACGGTTCATCAATTATGATTTTCTCAGCATGAGGGTCCCACCTTACAATCTAAAGTGTTCATGAGTTATGATGTTTTCAGAATAAGGGCCCCCCCTCTTATGATCAAAAGTGTACATTAATTATGATTTTCTCAACATAAGGGTCCCCCCTTATGATCAAATGTCTATATAAATAATCTTTTTCTCACCATAAGCGTCCTCCTTATGATCAAAAGTGTTCATCAATTATGATTTTCTCAGCATAAGGGTCCCCCCTTATGATCAAAAGTGTTCAACAATTATGTCTTTCTCAGCGTAATGGTCACCCTTACAATCAAAAGTGTTCATTAATTATGATTTTCTCAACATAAGGGTCCCCCCTTATGATCAAATGTCTATATAAATAATCTTTTTCTCACCATAAGCGTCCTCCTTATGATCAAAAGTCTTCACCAATTATGATTTTTTCAGCATAAGGGTCCCCCTTATGTTCAAAGACGTTCACCAATTATGATTTTCTCATCATAAGGGTAACCCTGTTGATTTAAAGTGTTCAACAATTATGTCTTTCTCAGCGTAATGGTCACCCTTACAATCAAAAGTGTTCATTAATTATGATTTTCTCAGCATAAGGGTCCCCCCTTATTCTCAAAAGTGTTCATCAATTATGATTTTCTCAGCATAAGGGTCCCCCATTATGATCAAAAGTGTTCAACAGCTATGTCTTTCTCAGCATAAGGGTCCAACCCTTATGATCAAAAGTGTTCATCAATTATGATTTTCTCAGCATAAGGGTCCCACCTTACAATCAAAAGTGTTCACGAATTATGATGTTTTCAGAATAAGGGTCTACCCTTATGATCAAAAGTGTTCATCAATCATGATTTTCTCACCACAAGGGTCTACCCTTATGATCAAAAGTGTTCAAAAATTATGTTTTTCGCTGCATAATTGTCCCCCCTTATGATCAAAGGTGTTCATTAATTATGATTTTCTCAGCATAAGGGTCCTCCTTATGATCAAAAGCGTTCATCAATTATGATTTTCTCATCATAAGGGTCCCCCTTTTGAATTAAAGTGTTCAACAACTATGTCTTTCTCAGCATAAGGGTCCCCCCTTATTATCAAAAGTGTGCATCAATTATGATTTTTTCAGCATAAGGGTCCCCCCTTATGATTAAAAGTGTTATGAATTATGATGTTTTCTGAATAAGGGTGCACCCTTATGATCAAAAGTGCTCATCAATTATGATTTTCTCACCACAAGGGTCTACCCTTATGATCAAAAGTGTTCAAAAATTATGTCTTTCGCTGCATAATTGTCCCCCCTTATGATCAAAGGTGTTCATTAATTATGATTTTCACAGCATAAGGGTTCCCCCTTATTCTCAAAAGTGTTCATCAATTATGATTTTCTCAGCATAAGGGTCCCCCATTATGATCAAAAGTGTTCAACAGCTATGTCTTTCTCAGCATAAGGGTCCAACTCTTATGATCAAAAGTGTTCATCAATTATGATTTTCTCAGCATAAGGGTCCCACCTTACAATCAAAAGTGTTCACGAATTATGATGTTTTTAGAATAAGGGTCTACCCTTATGATCAAAAGTGTTCATCAATCATGATTTTCTCACCACAAGGGTCTACCCTTATGATCAAAAGTGTTCAAAAATTATGTCTTTCGCTGCATAATTGTCCCCCCTTATGATCAAAGGTGTTCATTAATTATGATTTTCTCAGCATAAGGGTCCTCCTTATGATCAAAAGCGTTCATCAATTATGATTTTCTCATCATAAGGGTCCCCCTTTTGATTTAAAGTGTTCAACAACTATGTCTTTCTCAGCATAAGGGTCCCCCTTACTATCAAAGGTGTGCATCAATTATGATTTTTTCAGCATAAGGGTCCCCCCTTATGATTAAAAGTGTTCATGAATTATGATGTTTTCTGAATAAGGGTGCACCCTTATGATCAAAAGCGTTCATCAATTATGATTTTCTCATCATAAGGGTCCCCCCTTATTCTCAAAAGTGTTCATCAATTATGATTTTTTCAGCATAAGGGTCCCCCCTTATGATTAAAAGTGTTCATGAATTATGATGTTTTCTGAATAAGGGTCCACCCTAATGATCAAAAACGTTCAACAATTATGTCTTTCTCAGTGTAAGGGTCCTCCCTTATGATCAAAAGTGTTCATCAAAAATGATTTTCTCACCACAAGGGTCCACCCTTATGATCAAAAGTGTTCAACAATTATGTCTTTCTCAGCATAAGGGTCCCCCTTATGATCAAAAGTGTTCATTAATTATGATTTTCTCAGCATAAGGGTCCTTATGATCAAATGTGTAAATAAATAATGTTTTTCTCAACATAATGGTCCCCCCATATGACCAAATGTCTATATAAATAATCTTTTTTTCAACATAAGCGTCCTCCTTGTGATCAAAATTGTTCAAAAATTATGATTTTTTCATCATAAGGGTCCCCCTTATGATCACAAGCGTTCACCAATTAAGATTTTCTCATCATAAGGGTAACCCTGTTGATTTAAAGTGGTTAACAATTATGTCTTTCTCAGCGCAAGTGTCCCCCCTTATGATCAAAAGTATTTATCAAATATGATTTTCACAGCATAAGGGTCCACCCTTTCAATCAAAAGTGTTCATCAATTATGATTTTCTCATCATAAGGGTCCCCCTTACAATCAAAAGTGTTCAACATTTATGATTTTCTCATCATAAGGGTCCCCCACTACGATCAAAAGTGCTCATCAAATTTGATTTTCTAATCATAGGGGTTCCCACTTATGATCAACAGTGTTCTTCAATTATGACTTTCTCACCACAAGGGTCCCCTTTTTGATTTAAAGTGTTCATTAATTATGATTTTCTCAGCATAAAGGTCCCCCCTTATGATCAAAAGCGTTCATAAATTATAATTTTTTCATCATAAGGACCCCCCTTATGATCAAAAGCGTTCAACAGTTTTGTCTTCTTCAGCGTAAGGGTCCCCCCTTATGATCAAAAGTGTTCATTAATTATGATTTTCTCAACATAAGAGTCCCTCTTTATTATCAAATGTCTATATAAATAATCTTTTTCTCACCATAAGCGTCCCCCTTATGTTCAAATGCGTTCACCAATTATGATTTTCTCATCATAAGGGTACCCCTGTTGATTTAAAGTGTTCAACAATTATGTCTTTCTCAGCGTAATGGTCACCCTTATGATCAAAAGTGTTCATCAATTATGATTTTTTCAGCATGAGGGTCCCACCTTACAATCTAAAGTGTTCATGAGTTATGATGTTTTCTGAATAAGGGCCCCCCCTCTTATGATCAAAAGTGTACATTAATTATGATTTTCTCAACATAAGGGTCCCCCCTTATGATCAAATGTCTATATAAATAATCTCTTTCTCACCATAAGCGTCCTCCTTATGATCAAAAGTCTTCACCAATTATGATTTTCTCACCACACGGGTCTACCCTTATGATCAAAAGTGTTCAAAAATTATGTCTTTCGCTGCATAATTGTCCCCCCTTATGATCAAAGGTGTTCATTAATTATGATTTTCTCAGCATAAGGGTCCCCCCTTATTCTCAAAAGTGTTCATCAATTATGATTTTCTCAGCATAAGGGTCCCCCATTATGATCAAAAGTGTTCAACAGCTATGTCTTTCTCAGCATAAGGGTCCAACTCTTATGATCAAAAGTGTTCATCAATTATGATTTTCTCAGCATAAGGGTCCCACCTTACAATCAAAAGTGTTCACGAATTATGATGTTTTCAGAATAAGGGTCTACCCTTATGATCAAAAGTGTTCATCAAACATGATTTTCTCACCACAAGGGTCTACCCTTATGATCAAAAGTGTTCAAAAATTATGTCTTTCGCTGCATAATTGTCCCCCCTTATGATCAAAGGTGTTCATTAATTATGATTTTCTCAGCATAAGGGTCCTCCTTATGATCAAAAGCGTTCATCAATTATGATTTTCTCATCATAAGGGTCCCCCTTTTGATTTAAAGTGTTCAACAACTATGTCTTTCTCAGCATAAGGGTCCCCCCTTATTATCAAAGGTGTGCATCAATTATGATTTTTTCAGCATAAGGGTCCCCCCTTATGATTAAAAGTGTTCATGAATTATGATGTTTTCTGAATAAGGGTGCACCCTTATGATCAAAAGCGTTCATCAATTATGATTTTCTCATCATAAGGGTCTCCCCTTATTCTCAAAAGTGTTCATCAATTATGATTTTTTCAGCATAAGGGTCCCCCCTTATGATTAAAAGTGTTCATGAATTATGATGTTTTCTGATTCTTATGATTTTTTCAGCATAAGGGTCCCCCTTATGTTCAAAGGCGTTCACCAATTATGATTTTCTCATCATAAGGGTAACCCTGTTGATTTAAAGTGTGCAACAATTATGTCTTTCTCAGCGTAATGGTCACCCTTATGATCAAAAGTGTTCAACAGCTCTGTCTTTCTCAGCATAAGGGTCCAACCCTTATGATCAAAAGTGTTCATCAATTATGATTTTCTCAGCATAAGGGTCCCACCTTACAATCAAAAGTGTTCACGAATTATGATGTTTTCAGAATAAGGGTCTACCCTTATGATCAAAAGTGTTCATCAATCATGATTTTCTCACCACAAGGGTCTACCCTTATGATCAAAAGTGTTCAAAAATTATGTCTTTCGTTGCATAATTGTCCCCCCTTATGATCAAAGGTGCTCATTAATTATGATTTTCTCAGCATAAGGGTCCCCCCTTATTCTCAAAAGTGTTCATCAATTATGATTTTCTCAGCATAAGGGTCCCCCATTATGATCAAAAGTGTTCAACAGCTATGTCTTTCTCAGCATAAGGGTCCAACCCTTATGATCAAAAGTGTTCATCAATTATGATTTTCTCAGCATAAGGGTCCCACCTTACAATCAAAAGTGTTCACGAATTATGATGTTTTCAGAATAAGGGTCTACCCTTATGATCAAAAGTGTTCATCAATCATGATTTTCTCACCACAAGGGTCTACCCTTATGATCAAAAGTGTTCAAAAATTATGTCTTTCGCTGCATAATTGTCCCCCCTTATGATCAAAGGCGCTCATTAATTATGATTTTCTCAGCATAAGGGTCCTCCTTATGATCAAAAGCGTTCATCAATTATGATTTTCTCATCATAAGGGTCCCCTTTTTGATTTAAAGTGTTCAACAACTATGTCTTTCTCAGCATAAGGGTCCCCCCTTATTCTCAAAAGTGTTCATCAATTATGATTTTTTCAGCATAAGGGTCTCCCCTTATGATTAAAAGTGTTCATGAATTATGATGTTTTCTGAATAAGGGTGCACCCTTATGATCAAAAGTGCTCATCAAATACGATTTTCTCACCACAACGGTCCACCCTTATGATCAAAAGTGTTCAACAATTATGTCTTTCGCTGCATAAGGGTCCCCCCATTATGATCTAAGGTGTTCATTAATTATGATTTTCTCAGCATAAGGGTCCCCCTTATGATCAAAAGCGTTCATCAATTATGATTTTCTCATCATAAGGGTCCCCTTTTTGATTTAAAGTGTTCAACAACTATGTCTTTCTCAGCATAAGGGTCCCCCCTTATTCTCAAAAGTGTTCATCAATTATGATTTTTTCAGCATAAGGGTCTCCCCTTATGATTAAAAGTGTTCATGAATTATGATGTTTTCTGAATAAGGGTCCACCCTAATGATCAAAAACGTTCAACAATTATGTCTTTCTCAGTGTAAGGGTCCTCCCTTATGATCAAAAGTGTTCATCAAAAATGATTTTCTCACCACAAGGGTCCACCCTTATGATCAAAAGTGTTCAACAATTATGTCTTTCTCAGCATAAGGGTCCCCCTCATGCTGAGAAAATCATAATTGATGAACACTTTTGATCATAAGGGTGACCATTACGCTGAGAAAGACATAATTGTTGAACACTTTAAATCAACAGGGGTACCCTTATGATGAGAAAATCATAATTGGTGAACGCATTTGAACATAAGGGGGACGCTTATGGTGAGAAAAAGATTATTTATATAGACATTTGATAATAAGGGGGGACCCTTATGTTGAGAAAATCATAATTAATGAACACTTTTGATCATAAGGGGGGACCCTTATGCTGAAGAAGACAAAACTGTTGAACGCTTTTGATCATAAGGGGGGTCCTTATGATGAAAAAATTATAATTTATGAACGCTTTTGATCATAAGGGGGGACCTTTATGCTGAGAAAATCATAATTAATGAACACTTTAAATCAAAAAGGGGACCCTTGTGGTGAGAAAGTCATAATTGAAGAACACTGTTGATCATAAGTGGGAACCCCTATGATTACTTTTGATTGAAAGGGTGGTCCCTTATGCTGAGAAAATCATATTTGATAAATACTTTTGATCATAAGGGGGACACTTGCGCTGAGAAAGACATAATTGTTAACCACATTTGATCATAAGGGGGGACCCTTATGATTAGAAAATCAAATTTGATGAGCACTTTTGATTGAAAGGGTTGACCCTTATGCTGAGAAAATCATATTTGATAAATACTTTTCATCATAAGGGGGGACACTTGCGCTGAGAAAGACATAATTGTTAACCACTTTTGATCTTAAGGGGGGACCCTTGTGGTGAGAAAATCATAATTGATGAACACTTTTGATCATAATGGGGACCCTTACGCTGAGAAAGACATAATTGTTGAACACTTTAAATCAAAAGGGTTACCCTTATGATGAGAAAATCATAATTGATGAACACTTTTGATCATAAGGGGGACCCTTATCATGTGAAAAACATAAATGATGAACGCATTTCATCATAAGGGGGGACCTTTATGCTGAGAAAATCATATTTAATGAACATTTTAAATCAAAAGGGGGACCCTTGTGGTTTGAAAGTCATAATTGAAGAACACTGTTGATCATAAGTGGGAACCCTAATGATTAGAAAATCAAATTTGATGAGCACTTTTGATCGTAGTGGGTGACCCTTATGATGAGAAAATCATAAATGTTGAACACTTTTGTTTGTAAGGGGGACCCTTATGATAAGAAAATCATAATTGATGAAGACTTTTGATTGAAAGGGTGGACCCTTATGCTGAGAAAATCATATTTGATAAATACTTTTCATCATAAGGGGGGACACTTGCGCTGAGAAAGACATAATTGTTAACCACTTTTGATCATAAGGGGGGACTCTTGTGGTGAGAAAATCATAATTGATGAACACATTTGATCATAAGGGTGGACCCTTATTCAGAAAACATTATAATTCATGAACACTTTTGATTGAAAGGGTGGACCCTTATGCTGAGAAAATCATATTTGATAAATGCTATTGATCATAAGGGGGGACACTTGCGCTGAGAAAGACATAATTGTTAACCACTTTAAATCAAGAGGGTTACCCTTATGATGAGAAAATCATAATTGGTGAACAATTTTGATCATAAGGAGGACGCTTATGGTGAGAAAAAGATTATTTATATAGACATTTGGTCATATGGAGGGACCCTTATGTTGAGAAAAACATTATTTATTTACACATTTGCTCATAAGGACCCTTATGCTGAGAAAATCATAATTAATGAACACTTTTGATCATAAGGGGGACCCTTATGCTGAGAAAGACATAATTGTTGAACACTTTTGATCATAAGGGTGGACCCTTGTGGTGAGAAAATCATTTTTGATGAACACTTTTGATCATAAGGGAGGACCCTTACACTGAGAAAGACATAATTGTTGAACGTTTTTGATCATTAGGGTGGACCCTTATTCAGAAAACATCATAATTCATGAACACTTTTAATCATAAGGGGAGACCCTTATGCTGAAAAAATCATAATTGATGAACACTTTTGAGAATAAGGGGGGACCCTTATGCTGAGAAAGACATAGTTGTTGAACACTTTAAATCAAAAAGGGGACCCTTATGATGAGAAAATCATAATTGATGAACGCTTTTGAACATAAGGGGGACCCTTATGCTGAGAAAATCATAATTAATGAACACCTTAGATCATAATGGGGGGACCCTTATGCAGCGAAAGACATAATTGTTGAACACTTTTGATCATAAGGGTGGACAGTTGTGGTGAGAAAATCGTATTTGATGAACACTTTTGATCATAAGGGTGCACCCTTATTCAGAAAACATCATAATTCATGAACACTTTTAATCATAAGGGGAGACCCTTATGCTGAAAAAATCATAATTGATGAACACTTTTGAGAATAAGGGGGGACCCTTATGCTGAGAAAGACATAGTTGTTGAACACTTTAAATCAAAAAGGGGACCCTTATGATGAGAAAATCATAATTGATGAACGCTTTTGATCATAAGGAGGACCCTTATGCTGAGAAAATCATAATTAATGAGCGCCTTTGATCATAAGGGGGGACAATTATGCAGCGAAAGACATAATTTTTGAACACTTTTGATCATAAGGGTAGACCCTTGTGGTGAGAAAATCATGATTGATGAACACTTTTGATCATAAGGGTAGACCCTTATTCTGAAAACATCATAATTCGTGAACACTTTTGATTGTAAGGTGGGACCCTTATGCTGAGAAAATCATAATTGATGAACACTTTTGATCATAAGGGTTGGACCCTTATGCTGAGAAAGACATAGCTGTTGAACACTTTTGATCATAATGGGGGACCCTTATGCTGAGAAAATCATAATTGATGAACACTTTTGAGAATAAGGGGGGACCCTTATGCTGAGAAAATCATAATTAATGAGCACCTTTGATCATAAGGGGGGACAATTATGCAGCGAAAGACATAATTTTTGAACACTTTTGATCATAAGGGTAGACCCTTGTGGTGAGAAAATCATGATTGATGAACACTTTTGATCATAAGGGTAGACCCTTATTCTGAAAACATCATAATTCGTGAACACTTTTGATTGTAAGGTGGGACCCTTATGCTGAGAAAATCATAATTGATGAACACTTTTGATCATAAGGGTTGGACCCTTATGCTGAGAAAGACAGAGCTGTTGAACACTTTTGATCATAAGGGTGACCATTACGCTGAGAAAGACATAATTGTTGCACACTTTAAATCAACAGGGTTACCCTTATGATGAGAAAATCATAATTGGTGAACGCCTTTGAACATAAGGGGGACCCTTATGCTGAAAAAATCATAAGAATCAGAAAACATCATAATTCATGAACACTTTTAATCATAAGGGGGGACCCTTATGCTGAAAAAATCATAATTGATGAACACTTTTGAGAATAAGGGGGGACCCTTATGATGAGAAAATCATAATTGATGAACGCTTTTGATCATAAGGGTGCACCCTTATTCAGAAAACATCATAATTCATGAACACTTTTAATCATAAGGGGGGACCCTTATGCTGAAAAAATCATAATTGATGCACACCTTTGATAATAAGGGGGGACCCTTATGCTGAGAAAGACATAGTTGTTGAACACTTTAAATCAAAAGGGGGACCCTTATGATGAGAAAATCATAATTGATGAACGCTTTTGATCATAAGGAGGACCCTTATGCTGAGAAAATCATAATTAATGAACACCTTTGATCATAAAGGGGGACAATTATGCAGCGAAAGACATAATTTTTGAACACTTTTGATCATAAGGGTAGACCCTTGTGGTGAGAAAATCATGATTGATGAACACTTTTGATCATAAGGGTAGACCCTTATTCTGAGAACATCATAATTCGTGAACACTTTTGATTGTAAGGTGGGACCCTTATGCTGAGAAAATCATAATTGATGAACACTTTTGATCATAAGAGTTGGACCCTTATGCTGAGAAAGACATAGCTGTTGAACACTTTTGATCATAATGGGGGACCCTTATGCTGAGAAAATCATAATTGATGAACACTTTTGAGAATAAGGGGGGACCCTTATGCTGAGAAAATCATAATTAATGAACACCTTTGATCATAAGGGGGGACAATTATGCAGCGAAAGACATAATTTTTGAACACTTTTGATCATAAGGGTAGACCCTTGTGGTGAGAAAATCATAATTGGTGAACACTTTTGATCATAAGGAGGACGCTTATGGTGAGAAAAAGATTATTTATATAGACATTTGATCATAAGGGGGGACCCTTATGTTGAGAAAATCATAATTAATGTACACTTTTGATCATAAGAGGGGGGGCCCTTATTCAGAAAACATCATAACTCATGAACACTTTAGATTGTAAGGTGGGACCCTCATGCTGAAAAAATCATAATTGATGAACACTTTTGATCATAAGGGTGTTTTTCTCAACATAAGGGTCCCCCCTTATGATCAAATGTCTATATAAATAATCTTTTTCTCACCATAAGCGTCCTCCTTATGATCAAAAGCGTTCACCAATTAAGATTTTCTCATCATAAGGGTAACCCTTTTGATTTAAAGTGGTTAACAATTATGTCTTTCTCAGCGCAAGTGTCCCCCCTTATGATCAAAAGTATTTATCAAATATGATTTTCACAGCATAAGGGTCCACCCTTTCAATCAAAAGTGTTCATCAATTATGATTTTCTCATCATAAGGGTCCCCCTTACAATCAAAAGTGTTCAACATTTATGATTTTCTCATCATAAGGGTCCCCCACTACGATCAAAAGTGCTCATCAAATTTGATTTTCTAATCATAGGGGTTCCCACTTATGATCAACAGTGTTCTTCAATTATGACTTTCTCACCACAAGGGTCCCCCTTTTGATTTAAAGTGTTCATTAATTATGATTTTCTCAGCATAAAGGTCCAACCTTACAATCAATAGTGTTCACGAATTATGATGTTTTCAGAATAAGGGTCTACCCTTATGATCAAAAGTGTTCATCAATCATGATTTTCTCACCACAAGGGTCTACCCTTATGATCAAAAGTGTTCAAAAATTATGTCTTTCGCTGCATAACTGTCCCCCCTTATGATCAAAGGTGTTCATTAATTATGATTTTCTCAACATAAGGGTCCTCCTTATGATCAAAAGTGTGCATCAATTATGATTTTTTCAGCATAAGGGTCCCCCCTTATGATTAAAAGTGTTCATGAATTATGATGTTTTCTGAATAAGGGTGCACCCTTATGATCAAATGTCTATATAAATAATCTTTTTCTCACCATAAGCGTCCTCCTTATGATCAAAAGTGTTCACCAATTATAATTTTTTCAGCATAAGGGTCCCCCTTATGTTCAAAGGCGTTCACCAATTATGATTTTCTCATCATAAGGGTAACCCTGTTGATTTAAAGTGTTCAACAATTATGTCTTTCACAGCGTAATGGTCACCCTTATGATCAAAAGTGTTCATCAATTATGATTTTCTCAGCATGAGGGTCCCACCTTACAATCTAAAGTGTTCATGAGTTATGATGTTTTCAGAATAAGGGCCCCCCTCTTATGATCAAAAGTGTTCATTAATTATGATTTTCTCAACATAAGGGTCCCCCCTTATGATCAAATGTCTATATAAATAATCTTTTTCTCACCATAAGCGTCCTCCTTATTATCAAAAGTCTTCACCAATTATGATTTTTTCAGCATAAGGGTCTCCCTTATGTTCAAAGGCGTTCACCAATTATGATTTTCTCATCATAAGGGTAACCCTGTTGATTTAAAGTGTTCAACAATTATGTGTTTCTCAGCGTAATGGTCACCCTTACAATCAAAAGTGTGCATTAATTATGATTTTCTCAGCATAAGGGTCCCCCCTTATTCTCAAAAGTGTTCATCAATTATGATTTTCTCAGCATAAGGGTCCCCCCTTATGATCAAAAGTGTTCAACAGCTATGTCTTTCTCAGCATAAGGGTCCCCCCTTATTCTCAAAAGTGTTCATCAATTATGATTTTCTCAGCATAAGGGTCCCACCTTACAATCAAAAGTGTTCACGAATTATGATGTTTTCAGAATAAGGGTCTACCCTTATGATCAAAAGTGTTCATTAATCATGATTTTCTCACCACAAGGGTGTACCCTTATGATCAAAAGTGTTCAAAAATTATGTCTTTCGCTGCATAATTGTCCCCCCTTATGATCAAAGGTGTTCATTAATTATGATTTTCTCAGCATAAGGGTCCTCCTTATGATCAAAAGCGTTCATCAATTATGATTTTCTCATCATAAGGGTCCCCCTTTTGATTTAAAGTGTTCAACAACTATGTCTTTCTCAGCATAAGGGTCCCCCCTTATTATCAAAGGTGTGCATCAATTATGATTTTTTCAGCATAAGGGTCCCCCTTATGATCAAAAGCGTTCACCAATTAAGATTTTCTCATCATAAGGGTAACCCTGTTGATCTAAAGTGGTTAACAATTATGTCTTTCTCAGCGCAAGTGTCCCCCCTTATGATCAAAAGTATTTATCAAATATGATTTTCACAGCATAAGGGTCCACCCTTTCAATCAAAAGTGTTCATCAATTATGATTTTCTCATAATAAGGGTCCCCCTTACAATCAAAAGTGTTCAACATTTATGATTTTCTCATCATAAGGGTCCCCCACTACGATCAAAAGTGCTCATCAAATTTGATTTTCTAATCATAGGGGTTCCCACTTATGATCAACAGTGTTCTTCAATTATGACTTTCTCACCACAAGGGTCCCCCTTTTGATTTAAAGTGTTCATTAATTATGATTTTCTCAGCATAAAGGTCCCCCCTTATGATCAAATGTCTATATAAATAATCTTTTTCTCACCATAAGCGTCCTCCTTATGATCAAAAGTCTTCACCAATTACGATTTTTTCAGCATAAGGGTCCCCCTTATGTTCAAAGGCGTTCACCAATTATGATTTTCTCATCATAAGGGTAACCCTGTTGATTTAAAGTGTTCAACAATTATGTCTTTCTCAGCGTAATGGTCACCCTTACAATCAATAGTGTTCATTAATTATGATTTTCTCAGCATAAGGGTCCCCCCTTATTCTCAAAAGTGTTCATCAATTATGATTTTCTCAGCATAAGGGTCCCCCCTTATGATCAAAAGTGTTCAACAGCTATGTCTTTCTCAGCATAAGGGTCCCCCTTATGATCAAAAGTGTTCATTAATTATGATTTTCTCAGCATAAGGTCCCCCTTATGATCAAAAGCGTTCATCAATTATGATTTTTTCATCATAAGGGTCCCCTTTTTGATTTAAAGTGTTCAACAACTATGTCTTTCTCAGCGCAAGTGTCCCCCCTTATGATCAAAAGTATTTATCAAATATGATTTTCTCAGCATAAGGGTCCACCTTTTCAATCAAAAGTGTTCATCAATTATGATTTTCTCATCATAAGGGTCCCCCTTACAATCAAAAGTGTTCAACATTTATGATTTTCTCATCATAAGGGTCCCCCACTACGATCAAAAGTGCTCATCAAATTTGATTTTCTAATCATAAGGGTTCCCACTTATGATCAACAGTGTTCTTCAATTATGACTTTCTCACCACAACGGTTCATCAATTATGATTTTCTCAGCATGAGGGTCCCACCTTACAATCTAAAGTGTTCATGAGTTATGATGTTTTCAGAATAAGGGCCCCCCCCTCTTATGATCAAAAGTGTTCATTAATTATGATTTTCTCAACATAAGGGTCCCCCCTTATGATCAAATGTCTATATAAATAATCTTTTTCTCACCATAAGCGTCCTCCTTATGATCAAAAGTCTTCACCAATTATGATTTTTTCAGCATAAGGGTCCCCCTTATGTTCAAAGACGTTCACCAATTATGATTTTCTCATCATAAGGGTAACCCTGTTGATTTAAAGTGTTCAACAATTATGTCTTTCTCAGCGTAATGGTCACCCTTACAATCAAAAGTGTTCATTAATTATGATTTTCTCAGCATAAGGGTCCCCCCTTATTCTCAAAAGTGTTCATCAATTATGATTTTCTCAGCATAAGGGTCCCCCATTATGATCAAAAGTGTTCAACAGCTATGTCTTTCTCAGCATAAGGGTCCAACCCTTATGATCAAAAGTGTTCATCAATTATGATTTTCTCAGCATAAGGGTCCCACCTTACAATCAAAAGTGTTCACGAATTATGATGTTTTCAGAATAAGGGTCTACCCTTATGATCAAAAGTGTTCATCAATCATGATTTTCTCACCACAAGGGTCTACCCTTATGATCAAAAGTGTTCAAAAATTATGTTTTTCGCTGCATAATTGTCCCCCCTTATGATCAAAGGTGTTCATTAATTATGATTTTCTCAGCATAAGGGTCCTCCTTATGATCAAAAGCGTTCATCAATTATGATTTTCTCATCATAAGGGTCCCCCTTTTGAATTAAAGTGTTCAACAACTATGTCTTTCTCAGCATAAGGGTCCCCCCTTATTATCAAAAGTGTGCATCAATTATGATTTTTTCAGCATAAGGGTCCCCCCTTATGATTAAAAGTGTTATGAATTATGATGTTTTCTGAATAAGGGTGCACCCTTATGATCAAAAGCGTTCATCAATTATGATTTTCTCATCATAAGGGTCCCCCCTTATTCTCAAAAGTGTTCACGAATTATGATGTTTTCAGAATAAGGGTCTACCCTTATGATCAAAAGTGTTCATCAATCATGATTTTCTCACCACAAGGGTCTACCCTTATGATCAAAAGTGTTCAAAAATTATGTTTTTCGCTGCATAATTGTCCCCCCTTATGATCAAAGGTGTTCATTAATTATGATTTTCTCAGCATAAGGGTCCTCCTTATGATCAAAAGTGCTCATCAATTATGATTTTCTCACCACAAGGGTCTACCCTTATGATCAAAAGTGTTCAAAAATTATGTCTTTCGCTGCATAATTGTCCCCCCTTATGATCAAAGGTGTTCATTAATTATGATTTTCACAGCATAAGGGTTCCCCCTTATTCTCAAAAGTGTTCATCAATTATGATTTTCTCAGCATAAGGGTCCCCCATTATGATCAAAAGTGTTCAACAGCTATGTCTTTCTCAGCATAAGGGTCCAACTCTTATGATCAAAAGTGTTCATCAATTATGATTTTCTCAGCATAAGGGTCCCACCTTACAATCAAAAGTGTTCACGAATTATGATGTTTTTAGAATAAGGGTCTACCCTTATGATCAAAAGTGTTCATCAATCATGATTTTCTCACCACAAGGGTCTACCCTTATGATCAAAAGTGTTCAAAAATTATGTCTTTCGCTGCATAATTGTCCCCCCTTATGATCAAAGGTGTTCATTAATTATGATTTTCTCAGCATAAGGGTCCTCCTTATGATCAAAAGCGTTCATCAATTATGATTTTCTCATCATAAGGGTCCCCCTTTTGATTTAAAGTGTTCAACAACTATGTCTTTCTCAGCATAAGGGTCCCCCTTACTATCAAAGGTGTGCATCAATTATGATTTTTTCAGCATAAGGGTCCCCCTTATGATTAAAAGTGTTCATGAATTATGATGTTTTCTGAATAAGGGTGCACCCTTATGATCAAAAGCGTTCATCAATTATGATTTTCTCATCATAAGGGTCCCCCCTTATTCTCACAAGTGTTCATCAATTATGATTTTTTCAGCATAAGGGTCCCCCCTTATGATTAAAAGTGTTCATGAATTATGATGTTTTCTGAATAAGGGTCCACCCTAATGATCAAAAACGTTCAACAATTATGTCTTTCTCAGTGTAAGGGTCCTCCCTTATGATCAAAAGTGTTCATCAAAAATGATTTTCTCACCACAAGGGTCCACCCTTATGATCAAAAGTGTTCAACAATTATGTCTTTCTCAGCATAAGGGTCCCCCTTATGATCAAAAGTGTTCATTAATTATGATTTTCTCAGCATAAGGGTCCTTATGATCAAATGTGTAAATAAATAATGTTTTTCTCAACATAATGGTCCCCCCATATGACCAAATGTCTATATAAATAATCTTTTTTTCAACATAAGCGTCCTCCTTGTGATTAAAATTGTTCAAAAATTATGATTTTTTCATCATAAGGGTCCCCCTTATGATCACAAGCGTTCACCAATTAAGATTTTCTCATCATAAGGGTAACCCTGTTGATTTAAAGTGGTTAACAATTATGTCTTTCTCAGCGCAAGTGTCCCCCCTTATGATCAAAAGTATTTATCAAATATGATTTTCACAGCATAAGGGTCCACCCTTTCAATCAAAAGTGTTCATCAATTATGATTTTCTCATCATAAGGGTCCCCCTTACAATCAAAAGTGTTCAACATTTATGATTTTCTCATCATAAGGGTCCCCCACTACGATCAAAAGTGCTCATCAAATTTGATTTTCTAATCATAGGGGTTCCCACTTATGATCAACAGTGTTCTTCAATTATGACTTTCTCACCACAAGGGTCCCCTTTTTGATTTAAAGTGTTCATTAATTATGATTTTCTCAGCATAAAGGTCCCCCCTTATGATCAAAAGCGTTCATAAATTATAATTTTTTCATCATAAGGACCCCCCTTATGATCAAAAGCGTTCAACAGTTTTGTCTTCTTCAGCGTAAGGGTCCCCCCTTATGATCAAAAGTGTTCATTAATTATGATTTTCTCAACATAAGAGTCCCTCTTTATTATCAAATGTCTATATAAATAATCTTTTTCTCACCATAAGCGTCCCCCTTATGTTCAAATGCGTTCACCAATTATGATTTTCTCATCATAAGGGTACCCCTGTTGATTTAAAGTGTTCAACAATTATGTCTTTCTCAGCGTAATGGTCACCCTTATGATCAAAAGTGTTCATCAATTATGATTTTTTCAGCATGAGGGTCCCACCTTACAATCTAAAGTGTTCATGAGTTATGATGTTTTCTGAATAAGGGCCCCCCCTCTTATGATCAAAAGTGTACATTAATTATGATTTTCTCAGCATAAGGGTCCCCCATTATGATCAAAAGTGTTCAACAGCTATGTCTTTCTCAGCATAAGGGTCCAACCCTTATGATCAAAAGTGTTCATCAATTATGATTTTCTCAGCATAAGGGTCCCACCTTACAATCAAAAGTGTTCACGAATTATGATGTTTTCAGAATAAGGGTCTACCCTTATGATCAAAAGTGTTCATCAATCATGATTTTCTCACCACAAGGGTCTACCCTTATGATCAAAAGTGTTCAAAAATTATGTTTTTCGCTGCATAATTGTCCCCCCTTATGATCAAAGGTGTTCATTAATTATGATTTTCTCAGCATAAGGGTCCTCCTTGTGATCAAAAGCGTTCATCAATTATGATTTTCTCATCATAAGGGTCCCCCTTTTGAATTAAAGTGTTCAACAACTATGTCTTTCTCAGCATAAGGGTCCCCCCTTATTATCAAAAGTGTGCATCAATTATGATTTTTTCAGCATAAGGGTCCCCCCTTATGATTAAAAGTGTTATGAATTATGATGTTTTCTGAATAAGGGTGCACCCTTATGATCAAAAGCGTTCATCAATTATGATTTTCTCATCATAAGGGTCCCCCCTTATTCTCAAAAGTGTTCACGAATTATGATGTTTTCAGAATAAGGGTCTACCCTTATGATCAAAAGTGTTCATCAATCATGATTTTCTCACCACAAGGGTCTACCCTTATGATCAAAAGTGTTCAAAAATTATGTTTTTCGCTGCATAATTGTCCCCCCTTATGATCAAAGGTGTTCATTAATTATGATTTTCTCAGCATAAGGGTCCTCCTTATGATCAAAAGTGCTCATCAATTATGATTTTCTCACCACAAGGGTCTACCCTTATGATCAAAAGTGTTCAAAAATTATGTCTTTCGCTGCATAATTGTCCCCCCTTATGATCAAAGGTGTTCATTAATTATGATTTTCACAGCATAAGGGTTCCCCCTTATTCTCAAAAGTGTTCATCAATTATGATTTTCTCAGCATAAGGGTCCCCCATTATGATCAAAAGTGTTCAACAGCTATGTCTTTCTCAGCATAAGGGTCCAACTCTTATGATCAAAAGTGTTCATCAATTATGATTTTCTCAGCATAAGGGTCCCACCTTACAATCAAAAGTGTTCACGAATTATGATGTTTTTAGAATAAGGGTCTACCCTTATGATCAAAAGTGTTCATCAATCATGATTTTCTCACCACAAGGGTCTACCCTTATGATCAAAAGTGTTCAAAAATTATGTCTTTCGCTGCATAATTGTCCCCCCTTATGATCAAAGGTGTTCATTAATTATGATTTTCTCAGCATAAGGGTCCTCCTTATGATCAAAAGCGTTCATCAATTATGATTTTCTCATCATAAGGGTCCCCCTTTTGATTTAAAGTGTTCAACAACTATGTCTTTCTCAGCATAAGGGTCCCCCTTACTATCAAAGGTGTGCATCAATTATGATTTTTTCAGCATAAGGGTCCCCCTTATGATTAAAAGTGTTCATGAATTATGATGTTTTCTGAATAAGGGTGCACCCTTATGATCAAAAGCGTTCATCAATTATGATTTTCTCATCATAAGGGTCCCCCCTTATTCTCACAAGTGTTCATCAATTATGATTTTTTCAGCATAAGGGTCCCCCCTTATGATTAAAAGTGTTCATGAATTATGATGTTTTCTGAATAAGGGTCCACCCTAATGATCAAAAACGTTCAACAATTATGTCTTTCTCAGTGTAAGGGTCCTCCCTTATGATCAAAAGTGTTCATCAAAAATGATTTTCTCACCACAAGGGTCCACCCTTATGATCAAAAGTGTTCAACAATTATGTCTTTCTCAGCATAAGGGTCCCCCTTATGATCAAAAGTGTTCATTAATTATGATTTTCTCAGCATAAGGGTCCTTATGATCAAATGTGTAAATAAATAATGTTTTTCTCAACATAATGGTCCCCCCATATGACCAAATGTCTATATAAATAATCTTTTTTTCAACATAAGCGTCCTCCTTGTGATTAAAATTGTTCAAAAATTATGATTTTTTCATCATAAGGGTCCCCCTTATGATCACAAGCGTTCACCAATTAAGATTTTCTCATCATAAGGGTAACCCTGTTGATTTAAAGTGGTTAACAATTATGTCTTTCTCAGCGCAAGTGTCCCCCCTTATGATCAAAAGTATTTATCAAATATGATTTTCACAGCATAAGGGTCCACCCTTTCAATCAAAAGTGTTCATCAATTATGATTTTCTCATCATAAGGGTCCCCCTTACAATCAAAAGTGTTCAACATTTATGATTTTCTCATCATAAGGGTCCCCCACTACGATCAAAAGTGCTCATCAAATTTGATTTTCTAATCATAGGGGTTCCCACTTATGATCAACAGTGTTCTTCAATTATGACTTTCTCACCACAAGGGTCCCCTTTTTGATTTAAAGTGTTCATTAATTATGATTTTCTCAGCATAAAGGTCCCCCCTTATGATCAAAAGCGTTCATAAATTATAATTTTTTCATCATAAGGACCCCCCTTATGATCAAAAGCGTTCAACAGTTTTGTCTTCTTCAGCGTAAGGGTCCCCCCTTATGATCAAAAGTGTTCATTAATTATGATTTTCTCAACATAAGAGTCCCTCTTTATTATCAAATGTCTATATAAATAATCTTTTTCTCACCATAAGCGTCCCCCTTATGTTCAAATGCGTTCACCAATTATGATTTTCTCATCATAAGGGTACCCCTGTTGATTTAAAGTGTTCAACAATTATGTCTTTCTCAGCGTAATGGTCACCCTTATGATCAAAAGTGTTCATCAATTATGATTTTTTCAGCATGAGGGTCCCACCTTACAATCTAAAGTGTTCATGAGTTATGATGTTTTCTGAATAAGGGCCCCCCCTCTTATGATCAAAAGTGTACATTAATTATGATTTTCTCAACATAAGGGTCCCCCCTTATGATCAAATGTCTATATAAATAATCTTTTTCTCACCATAAGCGTCCTCCTTATGATCAAAAGTCTTCACCAATTATGATTTTCTCACCACAAGGGTCTACCCTTATGATCAAAAGTGTTCAAAAATTATGTCTTTCGCTGCATAATTGTCCCCCCTTATGATCAAAGGTGTTCATTAATTATGATTTTCTCAGCATAAGGGTCCCCCCTTATTCTCAAAAGTGTTCATCAATTATGATTTTCTCAGCATAAGGGTCCCCCATTATGATCAAAAGTGTTCAACAGCTATGTCTTTCTCAGCATAAGGGTCCAACTCTTATGATCAAAAGTGTTCATCAATTATGATTTTCTCAGCATAAGGGTCCCACCTTACAATCAAAAGTGTTCACGAATTATGATGTTTTCAGAATAAGGGTCTACCCTTATGATCAAAAGTGTTCATCAATCATGATTTTCTCACCACAAGGGTCTACCCTTATGATCAAAAGTGTTCAAAAATTATGTCTTTCGCTGCATAATTGTCCCCCCTTATGATCAAAGGTGTTCATTAATTATGATTTTCTCAGCATAAGGGTCCTCCTTATGATCAAAAGCGTTCATCAATTATGATTTTCTCATCATAAGGGTCCCCCTTTTGATTTAAAGTGTTCAACAACTATGTCTTTCTCAGCATAAGGGTCCCCCCTTATTATCAAAGGTGTGCATCAATTATGATTTTTTCAGCATAAGGGTCCCCCCTTATGATTAAAAGTGTTCATGAATTATGATGTTTTCTGAATAAGGGTGCACCCTTATGATCAAAAGCGTTCATCAATTATGATTTTCTCATCATAAGGGTCCCCCCTTATTCTCAAAAGTGTTCATCAATTATGATTTTTTCAGCATAAGGGTCCCCCCTTATGATTAAAAGTGTTCATGAATTATGATGTTTTCTGATTCTTATGATTTTTTCAGCATAAGGGTCCCCCTTATGTTCAAAGGCGTTCACCAATTATGATTTTCTCATCATAAGGGTAACCCTGTTGATTTAAAGTGTGCAACAATTATGTCTTTCTCAGCGTAATGGTCACCCTTATGATCAAAAGTGTTCAACAGCTCTGTCTTTCTCAGCATAAGGGTCCAACCCTTATGATCAAAAGTGTTCATCAATTATGATTTTCTCAGCATAAGGGTCCCACCTTACAATCAAAAGTGTTCACGAATTATGATGTTTTCAGAATAAGGGTCTACCCTTATGATCAAAAGTGTTCATCAATCATGATTTTCTCACCACAAGGGTCTACCCTTATGATCAAAAGTGTTCAAAAATTATGTCTTTCGCTGCATAATTGTCCCCCCTTATGATCAAAGGTGCTCATTAATTATGATTTTCTCAGCATAAGGGTCCCCCCTTATTCTCAAAAGTGTTCATCAATTATGATTTTCTCAGCATAAGGGTCCCCCATTATGATCAAAAGTGTTCAACAGCTATGTCTTTCTCAGCATAAGGGTCCAACCCTTATGATCAAAAGTGTTCATCAATTATGATTTTCTCAGCATAAGGGTCCCACCTTACAATCAAAAGTGTTCACGAATTATGATGTTTTCAGAATAAGGGTCTACCCTTATGATCAAAAGTGTTCATCAATCATGATTTTCTCACCACAAGGGTCTACCCTTATGATCAAAAGTGTTCAAAAATTATGTCTTTCGCTGCATAATTGTCCCCCCTTATGATCAAAGGCGCTCATTAATTATGATTTTCTCAGCATAAGGGTCCTCCTTATGATCAAAAGCGTTCATCAATTATGATTTTCTCATCATAAGGGTCCCCTTTTTGATTTAAAGTGTTCAACAACTATGTCTTTCTCAGCATAAGGGTCCCCCCTTATTCTCAAAAGTGTTCATCAATTATGATTTTTTCAGCATAAGGGTCTCCCCTTATGATTAAAAGTGTTCATGAATTATGATGTTTTCTGAATAAGGGTGCACCCTTATGATCAAAAGTGCTCATCAAATACGATTTTCTCACCACAACGGTCCACCCTTATGATCAAAAGTGTTCAACAATTATGTCTTTCGCTGCATAAGGGTCCCCCCATTATGATCTAAGGTGTTCATTAATTATGATTTTCTCAGCATAAGGTTCCCCCTTATGATCAAAAGCGTTCATCAATTATGATTTTCTCATCATAAGGGTCCCCTTTTTGATTTAAAGTGTTCAACAACTATGTCTTTCTCAGCATAAGGGTCCCCCCTTATTCTCAAAAGTGTTCATCAATTATGATTTTTTCAGCATAAGGGTCTCCCCTTATGATTAAAAGTGTTCATGAATTATGATGTTTTCTGAATAAGGGTCCACCCTAATGATCAAAAACGTTCAACAATTATGTCTTTCTCAGTGTAAGGGTCCTCCCTTATGATCAAAAGTGTTCATCAAAAATGATTTTCTCACCACAAGGGTCCACCCTTATGATCAAAAGTGTTCAACAATTATGTCTTTCTCAGCATAAGGGTCCCCCTTATGATCAAAAGTGTTCATTAATTATGATTTTCTCAGCATAAGGGTCCTTATGAGCAAATGTGTAAATAAATAATGTTTTTCTCAACATAAGGGTCCTCCTTATGATCAAAATTGTTCACCAATTATGATTTTCTCATCATAAGGGTAACCCTCTTGATTTAAAGTGGTTAACAATTATGTCTTTCTCAGCGCAAGTGTCCCCCCTTATGATCAATAGCATTTATCAAATATGATTTTCTCAGCATAAGGGTCCACCCTTTCAATCAAAAGTGTTCATGAATTATAATGTTTTCTGAATAAGGGTCCACCCTTATGATCAAATGTGTTCATCAATTATGATTTTCTCACCACAAGAGTCCCCCCTTATGATCAAAAGTGGTTAACAATTATGTCTTTCTCAGCGCAAGTGTCCCCCCTTATGATGAAAAGTATTTATCAAATATGATTTTCTCAGCATAAGGGTCCACCCTTTCAATCAAAAGTCTTCATCAATTATGATTTTCTTATCATAAGGGTCCCCCTTACAAACAAAAGTGTTCAACATTTATGATTTTCTCATCATAAGGGTCACCCACTACGATCAAAAGTGCTCATCAAATTTGATTTTCTAATCATTAGGGTTCCCACTTATGATCAACAGTGTTCTTCAATTATGACTTTCACACCACAAGGGTCCCCCTTTTGATTTAAAGTGTTCATTAAATATGATTTTCTCAGCATAAAGGTCCCCCCTTATGATGAAATGCGTTCATCATTTATGTTTTTCACATGATAAGGGTCCCCCTTATGATCAAAAGTGTTCATCAATTATGATTTTCTCATCATAAGGGTAACCCTTTTGATTTAAAGTGTTCAACAATTATGTCTTTCTCAGCGTAAGGGTCCCCATTATGATCAAAAGTGTTCATCAATTATGATTTTCTCACCACAAGGGTCCCCCCTTAAGATCAAAAGTGGTTAACAATTATGTCTTTCTCAGCGCAAGTGTCCCCCCTTATGATGAAAAGTATTTATCAAATATGATTTTCTCAGCATAAGGGTCAACCCTTTCAATCAAAAGTGCTCATCAAATTTGATTTTCTAATCATAAGGGTCCCCCCTTATGATCAAATGTGGTTAACAATTATGTCTTTCTCAGCGCAAGTGTCCCCCTTATGATCAAAAGTATTTATCAAATATGATTTTCTCAGCATAAGGGACCACCCTTTCAATCAAAAGTAATCATAGGGGTTCCCACTTATGATCAACAGTGTTCTTCAATTATGACTTTCTCACCACAAGGGTCCCCTTTTTGATTTAAAGTGTTCATTAATTATGATTTTCTCAGCATAAAGGTCCCCCCTTATGATCAAAAGCGTTCATAAATTATAATTTTTTCATCATAAGGACCCCCCTTATGATCAAAAGCGTTCAACAGTTTTGTCTTCTTCAGCATAAGGGTCCCCCCTTATGATCAAAAGTGTTCATTAATTATGATTTTCTCAACATAAGGGTCCCCCCTTATTATCAAATGTCTATATAAGGGGGACCCTTATGCTGAAAAAATCATAATTGGTGAAGACTTTTGATCATAAGGAGGACGCTTATGGTGAGAAAAGGATTATTTATATAGACATTTGATCATAAGGGGGGACCCTTATGTTGAGAAAATCATAATTAATGTACACTTTTGATCATAAGAGGGGTGGCCCTTATTCAGAAAACATCATAACTCATGAACACTTTAGATTGTAAGGTGGGACCCTCATGCTGAGAAAATCATAATTGATGAACACTTTTGATCATAAGGGTGACCATTACGCTGAGAAAGACATAATTGTTGAACACTTTAAATCAACAGGGGTACCCTTATGATGAGAAAATCATAATTGGTGAACGCATTTGAACATAAGGGGGACGCTTATGGTGAGAAAAAGATTATTTATATAGACATTTGATAATAAGGGGGGACCCTTATGTTGAGAAAATCATAATTAATGAACACTTTTGATCATAAGGGGGGACCCTTATGCTGAAGAAGACAAAACTGTTGAACGCTTTTGATCATAAGGGGGGTCCTTATGATGAAAAAATTATAATTTATGAACGCTTTTGATCATAAGGGGGGACCTTTATGCTGAGAAAATCATAATTAATGAACACTTTAAATCAAAAAGGGGACCCTTGTGGTGAGAAAGTCATAATTGAAGAACACTGTTGATCATAAGTGGGAACCCCTATGATTACTTTTGATTGAAAGGGTGGTCCCTTATGCTGAGAAAATCATATTTGATAAATACTTTTGATCATAAGGGGGACACTTGCGCTGAGAAAGACATAATTGTTAACCACATTTGATCATAAGGGGGGACCCTTATGATTAGAAAATCAAATTTGATGAGCACTTTTGATTGAAAGGGTTGACCCTTATGCTGAGAAAATCATATTTGATAAATACTTTTCATCATAAGGGGGGACACTTGCGCTGAGAAAGACATAAT
Organism: Amiota mariae; assembly: GCA_035041805.1. Classification (NCBI taxonomy): domain Eukaryota; kingdom Metazoa; phylum Arthropoda; class Insecta; order Diptera; family Drosophilidae; genus Amiota; species Amiota mariae. Next base: position 89,427 of record JAWNKV010000344.1, on the reverse strand, counting down.
TGTTAACCACTTTTGATCTTAAGGGGGGACCCTTGTGGTGAGAAAATCATAATTGATGAACACTTTTGATCATAATGGGGACCCTTACGCTGAGAAAGACATAATTGTTGAACACTTTAAATCAAAAGGGTTACCCTTATGATGAGAAAATCATAATTGATGAACACTTTTGATCATAAGGGGGACCCTTATCATGTGAAAAACATAAATGATGAACGCATTTCATCATAAGGGGGGACCTTTATGCTGAGAAAATCATATTTAATGAACACTTTAAATCAAAAGGGGGACCCTTGTGGTGTGAAAGTCATAATTGAAGAACACTGTTGATCATAAGTGGGAACCCTAATGATTAGAAAATCAAATTTGATGAGCACTTTTGATCGTAGTGGGTGACCCTTATGATGAGAAAATCATAAATGTTGAACACTTTTGTTTGTAAGGGGGACCCTTATGATAAGAAAATCATAATTGATGAAGACTTTTGATTGAAAGGGTGGACCCTTATGCTGAGAAAATCATATTTGATAAATACTTTTCATCATAAGGGGGGACACTTGCGCTGAGAAAGACATAATTGTTAACCACTTTTGATCATAAGGGGGGACTCTTGTGGTGAGAAAATCATAATTGATGAACACATTTGATCATAAGGGTGGACCCTTATTCAGAAAACATTATAATTCATGAACACTTTTGATTGAAAGGGTGGACCCTTATGCTGAGAAAATCATATTTGATAAATGCTATTGATCATAAGGGGGGACACTTGCGCTGAGAAAGACATAATTGTTAACCACTTTAAATCAAGAGGGTTACCCTTATGATGAGAAAATCATAATTGGTGAACAATTTTGATCATAAGGAGGACGCTTATGGTGAGAAAAAGATTATTTATATAGACATTTGGTCATATGGAGGGACCCTTATGTTGAGAAAAACATTATTTATTTACACATTTGCTCATAAGGACCCTTATGCTGAGAAAATCATAATTAATGAACACTTTTGATCATAAGGGGGACCCTTATGCTGAGAAAGACATAATTGTTGAACACTTTTGATCATAAGGGTGGACCCTTGTGGTGAGAAAATCATTTTTGATGAACACTTTTGATCATAAGGGAGGACCCTTACACTGAGAAAGACATAATTGTTGAACGTTTTTGATCATTAGGGTGGACCCTTATTCAGAAAACATCATAATTCATGAACACTTTTAATCATAAGGGGAGACCCTTATGCTGAAAAAATCATAATTGATGAACACTTTTGAGAATAAGGGGGGACCCTTATGCTGAGAAAGACATAGTTGTTGAACACTTTAAATCAAAAAGGGGACCCTTATGATGAGAAAATCATAATTGATGAACGCTTTTGATCATAAGGGGGACCCTTATGCTGAGAAAATCATAATTAATGAACACCTTAGATCATAATGGGGGGACCCTTATGCAGCGAAAGACATAATTGTTGAACACTTTTGATCATAAGGGTGGACCGTTGTGGTGAGAAAATCGTATTTGATGAACACTTTTGATCATAAGGGTGCACCCTTATTCAGAAAACATCATAATTCATGAACACTTTTAATCATAAGGGGAGACCCTTATGCTGAAAAAATCATAATTGATGAACACTTTTGAGAATAAGGGGGGACCCTTATGCTGAGAAAGACATAGTTGTTGAACACTTTAAATCAAAAAGGGGACCCTTATGATGAGAAAATCATAATTGATGAACGCTTTTGATCATAAGGAGGACCCTTATGCTGAGAAAATCATAATTAATGAGCGCCTTTGATCATAAGGGGGGACAATTATGCAGCGAAAGACATAATTTTTGAACACTTTTGATCATAAGGGTAGACCCTTGTGGTGAGAAAATCATGATTGATGAACACTTTTGATCATAAGGGTAGACCCTTATTCTGAAAACATCATAATTCGTGAACACTTTTGATTGTAAGGTGGGACCCTTATGCTGAGAAAATCATAATTGATGAACACTTTTGATCATAAGGGTTGGACCCTTATGCTGAGAAAGACATAGTTGTTGAACACTTTAAATCAAAAAGGGGACCCTTATGATGAGAAAATCATAATTGATGAACGCTTTTGATCATAAGGAGGACCCTTATGCTGAGAAAATCATAATTAATGAGCGCCTTTGATCATAAGGGGGGACAATTATGCAGCGAAAGACATAATTTTTGAACACTTTTGATCATAAGGGTAGACCCTTGTGGTGAGAAAATCATAATTGATGAACGTTTTTGATCATTAGGGTGGACCCTTATTCAGAAAACATCATAATTCATGAACACTTTTAATCATAAGGGGGGACCCTTATGCTGAAAAAATCATAATTGATGAACACTTTTGAGAATAAGGGGGGACCCTTATGATGAGAAAATCATAATTGATGAACGCTTTTGATCATAAGGGTGCACCCTTATTCAGAAAACATCATAATTCATGAACACTTTTAATCATAAGGGGGGACCCTTATGCTGAAAAAATCATAATTGATGCACACCTTTGATAGTAAGGGGGACCCTTATGCTGAGAAAGACATAGTTGTTGAACACTTTAAATCAAAAGGGGGACCCTTATGATGAGAAAATCATAATTGATGAACGCTTTTGATCATAAGGAGGACCCTTATGCTGAGAAAATCATAATTAATGAACACCTTTGATCATAAGGGGGGACAATTATGCAGCGAAAGACATAATTTTTGAACACTTTTGATCATAAGGGTAGACCCTTGTGGTGAGAAAATCATGATTGATGAACACTTTTGATCATAAGGGTAGACCCTTATTCTAAAAACATCATAATTCGTGAACACTTTTGATTGTAAGGTGGGACCCTTATGCTGAGAAAATCATAATTGATGAACACTTTTGATCATAAGAGTTGGACCCTTATGCTGAGAAAGACATAGCTGTTGAACACTTTTGATCATAATGGGGGACCCTTATGCTGAGAAAATCATAATTGATGAACACTTTTGAGAATAAGGGGGGACCCTTATGCTGAGAAAATCATAATTAATGAACACCTTTGATCATAAGGGGGGACAATTATGCAGCGAAAGACATAATTTTTGAACACTTTTGATCATAAGGGTAGACCCTTGTGGTGAGAAAATCATAATTGGTGAAGACTTTTGATCATAAGGAGGACGCTTATGGTGAGAAAAAGATTATTTATATAGACATTTGATCATAAGGGGGGACCCTTATGTTGAGAAAATCATAATTAATGTACACTTTTGATCATAAGAGGGGGGGCCCTTATTCAGAAAACATCATAACTCATGAACACTTTAGATTGTAAGGTGGGACCCTCATGCTGAAAAAATCATAATTGATGAACACTTTTGATCATAAGGGTGACCATTACGCTGAGAAAGACATAATTGTTGAACACTTTAAATCAACAGGGGTACCCTTATGATGAGAAAATCATAATTGGTGAACGCATTTGAACATAAGGGGGACGCTTATGGTGAGAAAAAGATTATTTATATAGACATTTGATAATAAAGAGGGACTCTTATGTTGAGAAAATCATAATTAATGAACACTTTTGATCATAAGGGGGGACCCTTACGCTGAAGAAGACAAAACTGTTGAACGCTTTTGATCATAAGGGGGGTCCTTATGATGAAAAAATTATAATTTATGAACGCTTTTGATCATAAGGGGGGACCTTTATGCTGAGAAAATCATAATTAATGAACACTTTAAATCAAAAAGGGGACCCTTGTGGTGAGAAAGTCATAATTGAAGAACACTGTTGATCATAAGTGGGAACCCCTATGATTAGAAAATCAAATTTGATGAGCACTTTTGATCGTAGTGGGGGACCCTTATGATGAGAAAATCATAAATGTTGAACACTTTTGATTGTAAGGGGGACCCTTATGATGAGAAAATCATAATTGATGAACACTTTTGATTGAAAGGGTGGACCCTTATGCTGTGAAAATCATATTTGATAAATACTTTTGATCATAAGGGGGGACACTTGCGCTGAGAAAGACATAATTGTTAACCACTTTAAATCAACAGGGTTACCCTTATGATGAGAAAATCTTAATTGGTGAACGCTTGTGATCATAAGGGGGACCCTTATGATGAAAAAATCATAATTTTTGAACAATTTTGATCACAAGGAGGACGCTTATGTTGAAAAAAAGATTATTTATATAGACATTTGGTCATATGGGGGGCCATTATGTTGAGAAAAACATTATTTATTTACACATTTGATCATAAGGACCCTTATGCTGAGAAAATCATAATTAATGAACACTTTTGATCATAAGGGGGACCCTTATGCTGAGAAAGACATAATTGTTGAACACTTTTGATCATAAGGGTGGACCCTTGTGGTGAGAAAATCATTTTTGATGAACACTTTTGATCATAAGGGAGGACCCTTACACTGAGAAAGACATAATTGTTGAACGTTTTTGATCATTAGGGTGGACCCTTATTCAGAAAACATCATAATTCATGAACACTTTTAATCATAAGGGGGGACCCTTATGCTGAAAAAATCATAATTGATGAACACTTTTGAGAATAAGGGGGACCCTTATGATGAGAAAATCATAATTGATGAACGCTTTTGATCATAAGGGTGCACCCTTATTCAGAAAACATCATAATTCATGAACACTTTTAATCATAAGGGGGGACCCTTATGCTGAAAAAATCATAATTGATGCACACCTTTGATAGTAAGGGGGACCCTTATGCTGAGAAAGACATAGTTGTTGAACACTTTAAATCAAAAGGGGGACCCTTATGATGAGAAAATCATAATTGATGAACGCTTTTGATCATAAGGAGGACCCTTATGCTGAGAAAATCATAATTAATGAACACCTTTGATCATAAGGGGGGACAATTATGCAGCGAAAGACATAATTTTTGAACACTTTTGATCATAAGGGTAGACCCTTGTGGTGAGAAAATCATGATTGATGAACACTTTTGATCATAAGGGTAGACCCTTATTCTAAAAACATCATAATTCGTGAACACTTTTGATTGTAAGGTGGGACCCTTATGCTGAGAAAATCATAATTGATGAACACTTTTGATCATAAGAGTTGGACCCTTATGCTGAGAAAGACATAGCTGTTGAACACTTTTGATCATAATGGGGGACCCTTATGCTGAGAAAATCATAATTGATGAACACTTTTGAGAATAAGGGGGGACCCTTATGCTGAGAAAATCATAATTAATGAACACCTTTGATCATAAGGGGGGACAATTATGCAGCGAAAGACATAATTTTTGAACACTTTTGATCATAAGGGTAGACCCTTGTGGTGAGAAAATCATAATTGGTGAAGACTTTTGATCATAAGGAGGACGCTTATGGTGAGAAAAAGATTATTTATATAGACATTTGATCATAAGGGGGGACCCTTATGTTGAGAAAATCATAATTAATGTACACTTTTGATCATAAGAGGGGGGGCCCTTATTCAGAAAACATCATAACTCATGAACACTTTAGATTGTAAGGTGGGACCCTCATGCTGAAAAAATCATAATTGATGAACACTTTTGATCATAAGGGTGACCATTACGCTGAGAAAGACATAATTGTTGAACACTTTAAATCAACAGGGGTACCCTTATGATGAGAAAATCATAATTGGTGAACGCATTTGAACATAAGGGGGACGCTTATGGTGAGAAAAAGATTATTTATATAGACATTTGATAATAAAGAGGGACTCTTATGTTGAGAAAATCATAATTAATGAACACTTTTGATCATAAGGGGGGACCCTTACGCTGAAGAAGACAAAACTGTTGAACGCTTTTGATCATAAGGGGGGTCCTTATGATGAAAAAATTATAATTTATGAACGCTTTTGATCATAAGGGGGGACCTTTATGCTGAGAAAATCATAATTAATGAACACTTTAAATCAAAAAGGGGACCCTTGTGGTGAGAAAGTCATAATTGAAGAACACTGTTGATCATAAGTGGGAACCCCTATGATTAGAAAATCAAATTTGATGAGCACTTTTGATCGTAGTGGGGGACCCTTATGATGAGAAAATCATAAATGTTGAACACTTTTGATTGTAAGGGGGACCCTTATGATGAGAAAATCATAATTGATGAACACTTTTGATTGAAAGGGTGGACCCTTATGCTGTGAAAATCATATTTGATAAATACTTTTGATCATAAGGGGGGACACTTGCGCTGAGAAAGACATAATTGTTAACCACTTTAAATCAACAGGGTTACCCTTATGATGAGAAAATCTTAATTGGTGAACGCTTGTGATCATAAGGGGGACCCTTATGATGAAAAAATCATAATTTTTGAACAATTTTGATCACAAGGAGGACGCTTATGTTGAAAAAAAGATTATTTATATAGACATTTGGTCATATGGGGGGCCATTATGTTGAGAAAAACATTATTTATTTACACATTTGATCATAAGGACCCTTATGCTGAGAAAATCATAATTAATGAACACTTTTGATCATAAGGGGGACCCTTATGCTGAGAAAGACATAATTGTTGAACACTTTTGATCATAAGGGTGGACCCTTGTGGTGAGAAAATCATTTTTGATGAACACTTTTGATCATAAGGGAGGACCCTTACACTGAGAAAGACATAATTGTTGAACGTTTTTGATCATTAGGGTGGACCCTTATTCAGAAAACATCATAATTCATGAACACTTTTAATCATAAGGGGGGACCCTTATGCTGAAAAAATCATAATTGATGAACACTTTTGAGAATAAGGGGGACCCTTATGATGAGAAAATCATAATTGATGAACGCTTTTGATCATAAGGGTGCACCCTTATTCAGAAAACATCATAATTCATGAACACTTTTAATCATAAGGGGGGACCCTTATGCTGAAAAAATCATAATTGATGCACACCTTTGATAGTAAGGGGGACCCTTATGCTGAGAAAGACATAGTTGTTGAACACTTTAAATCAAAAGGGGGACCCTTATGATGAGAAAATCATAATTGATGAACGCTTTTGATCATAAGGAGGACCCTTATGCTGAGAAAATCATAATTAATGAACACCTTTGATCATAAGGGGGGACAATTATGCAGCGAAAGACATAATTTTTGAACACTTTTGATCATAAGGGTAGACCCTTGTGGTGAGAAAATCATGATTGATGAACACTTTTGATCATAAGGGTAGACCCTTATTCTAAAAACATCATAATTCGTGAACACTTTTGATTGTAAGGTGGGACCCTTATGCTGAGCAAATCATAATTGATGAACACTTTTGATCATAAGAGTTGGACCCTTATGCTGAGAAAGACATAGCTGTTGAACACTTTTGATCATAATGGGGGACCCTTATGCTGAGAAAATCATAATTGATGAACACTTTTGAGAATAAGGGGGAACCCTTATGCTGTGAAAATCATAATTAATGAACACCTTTGATCATAAGGGGGGACAATTATGCAGCGAAAGACATAATTTTTGAACACTTTTGATCATAAGGGTAGACCCTTGTGGTGAGAAAATCATAATTGATGAGCACTTTTGATCATAAGGGTGCACCCTTATTCAGAAAACATCATAATTCATAACACTTTTAATCATAAGGGGGGACCCTTATGCTGAAAAAATCATAATTGATGCACACTTTTGATAATAAGGGGGGACCCTTATGCTGAGAAAGACATAGTTGTTGAACACTTTAATTCAAAAGGGGGACCCTTATGATGAGAAAATCATAATTGATGAACGCTTTTGATCATAAGGAGGACCCTTATGCTGAGAAAATCATAATTAATGAACACCTTTGATCATAAGGGGGGACAATTATGCAGCGAAAAACATAATTTTTGAACACTTTTGATCATAAGGGTAGACCCTTGTGGTGAGAAAATCATGATTGATGAACACTTTTGATCATAAGGGTAGACCCTTATTCTGAAAACATCATAATTCGTGAACACTTTTGATTGTAAGGTGGGACCCTTATGCTGAGAAAATCATAAATAATCTTTTTCTCACCATAAGCGTCCCCCTTATGTTCAAATGCGTTCACCAATTATGATTTTCTCATCATAAGGGTACCCCTGTTGATTTAAAGTGTTCAACAATTATGTCTTTCTCAGCGTAATGGTCACCCTTATGATCAAAAGTGTTCATCAATTATGATTTTCTCAGCATGAGGGTCCCACCTTACAATCTAAAGTGTTCATGAGTTATGATGTTTTCTGAATAAGGGCCACCCCTCTTATGATCAAAAGTGTACATTAATTATGATTTTCTCAACATAAGGGTCCCCCCTTATGATCAAATGTCTATATAAATAATCCTTTTCTCACCATAAGCGTCCTCCTTATGATCAAAAGTCTTCACCAATTATGATTTTTTCAGCATAAGGGTCCCCCTTATGTTCAAAGGCGTTCACCAATTATGATTTTCTCATCATAAGGGTAACCCTGTTGATTTAAAGTGTGCAACAATTATGTCTTTCTCAGCGTAATGGTCACCCTTATGATCAAAAGTGTTCAACAGCTCTGTCTTTCTCAGCATAAGGGTCCAACCCTTATGATCAAAAGTGTTCATCAATTATGATTTTCTCAGCATAAGGGTCCCACCTTACAATCAAAAGTGTTCACGAATTATGATGTTTTCAGAATAAGGGTCTACCCTTATGATCAAAAGTGTTCATCAATCATGATTTTCTCACCACAAGGGTCTACCCTTATGATCAAAAGTGTTCAAAAATTATGTCTTTCGCTGCATAATTGTCCCCCCTTATGATCAAAGGCGCTCATTAATTATGATTTTCTCAGCATAAGGGTCCTCCTTATGATCAAAAGCGTTCATCAATTATGATTTTCTCATCATAAGGGTCCCCCTTTTGATTTAAAGTGTTCAACAACTATGTCTTTCTCAGCATAAGGGTCCCCCTTATTATCAAAAGTGTGCATCAATTATGATTTTTTCAGCATAAGGGTCCCCCCTTATGATTAAAAGTGTTCATGAATTATGATGTTTTCTGAATAAGGGTGCACCCTTATGATCAAAAGTGCTCATCAAATACGATTTTCTCACCACAAGGGTCCACCATTATGATCAAAAGTGTTCAACAATTATGTCTTTCGCTGCATAAGGGTCCCCCCCTTATGATCTAAGGTGTTCATTAATTATGATTTTCTCAGCATAAGGGTCCCCCTTATGATCAAAAGCGTTCATCAATTATGATTTTCTCATCATAAGGGTCCCCTTTTTGATTTAAAGTGTTCAACAACTATGTCTTTCTCAGCATAAGGGTCCCCCCTTATTCTCAAAAGTGTTCATCAATTATGATTTTTTCAGCATAAGGGTCTCCCCTTATGATTAAAAGTGTTCATGAATTATGATGTTTTCTGAATAAGGGTCCACCCTAATGATCAAAAACGTTCAACAATTATGTCTTTCTCAGTGTTAAGGTCCTCCCTTATGATCAAAAGTGTTCATCAAAAATGATTTTCTCACCACAAGGGTCCACCCTTATGATCAAAAGTGTTCAACAATTATGTCTTTCTCAGCATAAGGGTCCCCCTTATGATCAAAAGTGTTCATTAATTATGATTTTCTCAGCATAAGGGTCCTTATGAGCAAATGTGTAAATAAATAATGTTTTTCTCAACATAAGGGTCCCTCCATATGACCAAATGTCTATATAAATAATCTTTTTCTCACCATAAGCGTCCTCCTTATGATCAAAATTGTTCACCAATTATGATTTTCTCATCATAAGGGTAACCCTCTTGATTTAAAGTGGTTAACAATTATGTCTTTCTCATCGCAAGTGTCCCCCCTTATGATCAATAGTATTTATCAAATATGATTTTCTCAGCATAAGGGTCCACCCTTTCAATCAAAAGTGTTCATGAATTATAATGTTTTCTGAATAAGGGTCCACCCTTATGATCAAATGTGTTCATCAATTATGATTTTCTCACCACAAGAGTCCCCCCTTATGATCAAAAGTGGTTAACAATTATGTCTTTCTCAGCGCAAGTGTCCCCCCTTATGATGAAAAGTATTTATCAAATATTATTTTCTCAGCTTAAGGGTCCACCCTTTCAATCAAAAGTGTTCATTAAATATGATTTTCTCAGCATAAAGGTCCCCCCTTATGATGAAATGCGTTCATCATTTATGTTTTTCACATGATAAGGGTCCCCCTTATGATCAAAAGTGTTCATCAATTATGATTTTCTCATCATAAGGGTCACCCTTATGATCAAAAGCGTTCAACAATTTTGTCTTTCTCAGCGTAAGGGTCCTCATTATGATCAAAAGTGTTCATCAATTATGATTTTCTCACCACAAGGGTCCCCCCTTAAGATCAAAAGTGGTTAACAATTATGTCTTTCTCAGCGCAAGTGTCCCCCCTTATGAACAAAAGTATTTATCAAATATGATTTTCTCAGCATAAGGATCCACCCTTTCAATCACAATTGTTTATTAATTATGATTTTCTCATCATAAGGGTCCCCCCTTATGATGAAATGCGTTCATCATTTATGTTTTTCACATGATAAGGGTCCCCCCTTTTGATCAAAAGTGTTCATTAATTATGATTTTCTCAGCATTAGGGTCACCCCTTATGAATAAAAGTGTTCAGCAACTATATCTGTCTCAACATAAGGGTTCCCCCTTATGATCAAAAGCGTACATCAATTATGATTTTCTCATCATAAACGTCCCCCTTATTATCACAAGCGTTCAACAATTATGTCTTTGTCAGTGTAAGGGTCCCCCTTATGATCAAAAGTGTTCATCAAAAATGATTTTCTCACCACAAGGGTCCACCCTTATGATCAAAAGTGTTCAACAATTATGTCTTTCTCAGCATAAGGGTCCCCCCTTTTGATCAAAACTGATCATTAATTATGATTTTCTCAGCATAAGGGTCCCCCCTTATGATCAAAAGTGTTCAACAACTATGTCTTTCTCAACGTAAGGGTCCCCTCTTATGATCAAAAGTGATCATCAATTATGATTTTTTCAGAATAAGGGTCCCCCTTATGATCAAAAGCGTTCATCAATTATGATTTTCACATCATAAGGGTAACCCTTTTGATTTAAAGTGTTCAACAATTATGTCTTTCTCAGCGTAAGGGTCCCAATTATGATCAAAAGTGGTCATCAATTATGATTTTCTCACCACAAGGGTTCCCCCTTATGATCAAAAGTGGTTAACAATTATGTCTTTCTCAGCGCAAGAGTCCCCCTTATGATCAAAAGTCTTCATCAATTTTGATTTTCTCATCATAAGGGTCCCCCTTACAATCAAAAGTGTTCAACATTTATGATTTTCTCTTCATAAGGGTCCCCCACTACGATCAAAAGCGCTCATCAAATTTGATTTTCTAACCTTAAGGGTTCCCACTTTTGATCAACAGTGTTCTTCAATTATGACTTTCTCACCACAAGGGTCCCCCTTTTGATTTAAAGTGTTCGTTAATTATGATTTTCTCAGCATAAAGGTCCCCCCTTATGATCAAAAGCATTCATAAATTATAATTTTTTCATCATAAGGATCCCCCTATGATCAAAAGCGTTCAACAATTTTGTCTTGTTCAGCATAAGGGTCCCCCCCTTATGATCAAAAGTGTTCATTAATTATGATTTTCTCAGCATAAGGGTCCCCCCTTATGATCAAATGAGTCAATAAATAATGTTTTTCTCATCATAAGGGTAACCCCTTATGATCAAATGTGTACACAAATAATGTTTTCTCATCATAAGGGTCCCCCCTTATGATCAAATGAGTAAATAAATAATGTTTTTCTCATCATAAGGGTAACCCCTTTTGATCAAATGTGTACATAAATTATGTTGTTCTCAGCATAAGGGTTCCCCCTTATGATGAAATGCGTTCATCATTTATGTTTTTCTCATAATAAGGGTCCCCCTTATGATCAAAAGTGTTCATCAATTATGCTTTTCTCATCATAAGGGTCCACCCTTATGATCAAAAGCTTTCAAAATTTTGTCTTTTTCAGCATAAGGGTCCCATCTTATGTTCAAAAGTGTTCATTAATTATGATTTTCTCATCATAAGGGTCCACCCTTATGATCAAAAGCGTTCAACAATTATGTCTTTGTCAGTGTAAGGGTCCCCCTTATGATCAAAAGTGTTCATCAAATATGATTTTCTCACCACAAGGGTCCACCCTTATGATGAAAAGCGTTCAACAATTATGTCTTTCTCAGTGTATGGGTCCTCCCTTATGATCAAAAGTGTTCATCAAAAAAGATTTTCTCACCACAAGGGTCCACCCTTATGATCAAAAGTGTTCAACAATTATGTCTTTCTCAGCATAAGGGTCCCCCCTTATGATCTAAAGTGTTCATTAATTATGATTTTCTCAGCATAAGGGTCCCCCCTTATGATCAAAAGTGTTCAACAATTATGTCTTTCTCAGCATAAGGGTCCCCGCTTATGATCAAAAGTGATCATCAATTATGATTTTTTCAGCATAATGGTCCCCCTTATGATCAAAAGCGTTCATCAGTTATGATTTTCTCATCATAAGGGTAACCCTTTTGATTTAAAGTGTTCAACAATTATGTCTTTCTCAGCGTAAGGGTCCCCCTTATGATCAAAAGTGTTCATCAATTATGATTTTCTCAACACAAGGGTCCCCCCTTATGATCAAAAGTGTTCAACAATTATGTCTTTCTCAGCATAAGGGTCCCCGCTTATGATCAAAAGTGATCATCAATTATGATGTTTTCAGAATAAGGGTCCACCCTTATGATCAAAAGTGTTCAACAATTATGTCTTTCTCAGCATAAGGGTCCCCCCTTATGATCAAAAGTGTTCATTAATTATGATTTTCTCAGTATAAGGGTCCCCCCTTATGATCAAAAGTGTTCAACAATTATGTCTTTCTCAGCATAAGGGTCCCCGCTTATGATCAAAAGTGATCATCAATTATGATTTTTTCAGCATAATGGTCCCCCTTATGATCAAAAGCGTTCATCAGTTATGATTTTCTCATCATAAGGGTAACCCTTTTGATTTAAAGTGTTCAACAATTATGTCTTTCTCAGCGTAAGGGTCCCCCTTATGATCAAAAGTGTTCATCAATTATGATTTTCTCACCACAAGGGTCCCCCCTTAAGATCAAAAGTGGTTAACAATTTTGTCTTTCTCAGCGCAAGTAACCCCCTTATGATCAATAGTATTTATCGAATATGATTTTCTCAGCATAAGTGTCAACCCTTTCAATCAAAAGTGTTCATGAATTATAATGTTTTCTGAATAAGGGTCCACCCTTATGATCAAAAGTGTTCATCAATTATGATTTTCTCACCACAAGGGTCCCCCCTTATGATCAAATGTGGTTAACAATTATGTCTTTCTCAGCGCAAGTGTCCCCATTATGATCAAAAGTATTTATCAAATATGATTTTCTCAGCATAAGGGTCCACCCTTTCAATCAAAAGTCTTCATCAATTCTGATTTTCTTATCATAAGGGTCCCCCTTGCAAACAAAAGTGTTCAGCATTTATGATTTTCTCATCATAAGGGTCACCCACTACGATCAAAAGTGCTCATCAAATTTGATTTTCTAATCATTAGGGTTCCCACTTATGATCAACAGTGTTCTTCAATTATGACTTTCACACCACAAGGGTCCCCATTTTGATTTAAAGTGTTCATTAAATATGATTTTCTCAGCATAAAGGTCCCCCCTTATGATGAAATGGGTTCATCATTTATGTTTTTCACATGATAAGGGTCCCCCTTATGATCAAAAGTGTTCATCAATTATGATTTTCTCATCATAAGGGTCACCCTTATGTTCAAAAGCGTTCAACAATTTTGTCTTTCTCAGCGTAAGGGTCCTCATTATGATCAAAAGTGTTCATCAATTATGATTTGCTCACCACAAGGGTCCCCCTTAAGATCAAAAGTGGTTAACAATTATGTCTTTCTCTGCGCAAGTGTCCCCCCTTATGATCAAAAGTATTTGTCAAATATGATTTTCTCAGCATAAGGGTCCACCCTTTCAATCAAAATTGTTCATTAATTATGATTTTCTCATCATAAGGGTCCCCCCTTATGATCAAATGTGTACATAAATAATGTTTTTCTCATCATAAGGGTCCCCCCTTATGATGAAATGCGTTCATCATTCATGTTTTTCACATGATAAGGGTCCCCCTTATGATCAAAAGTGTTCATCAATTATGATTTTCTCATCATAAGGGGCCCCCTTTATGATCAAAGGCGTTCAACAATTTTGTCTTTTTCAGCATGAGGGTCCCCCCTTTTGATCAAAAGTGTTCATTAATTATGATTTTCTCAGCACAAGGGTCACCCCTTATGATCAAAAGTGTTCAGCAACTATGTCTTTCTCAGCATAAGGGTTCCCCTTATGATCAAAAGCGTACATCAATTATGATTTTCTCATCATAAGGGTTCCCACTTATGATCAAAAGTGTTCTTCAATTAAGACTTTCTCACCACAAGGGTAGCCCTTTTGATTTAAAGTGTTCATCAATTATGATTTTCTCATCATAAGGGTCCCCCCTTATTATCACAAGCGTTCAACAACTATGTCTTTCTCAGCATAAGGGTCCCCCTTATGATCAAAAATGTTCATCAAAAATGATTTTCTCACCACAAGGGTCCACCCTTATGATCAAAAGTGTTCAACAATTATGTCTTTCTCAGCATAAGGGTCCCCCCTAATGATCAAAAGTGATCATTAATTATGATTTTCTCATCATAAGGGTTCCCACTTATGATCAAAAGTGTTCTTCAATTAAGACTTTCTCACCACAAGGGTACCCCATTTGATTTAAAGTGTTCATCAATTATGATTTTCTCATCATAAGGGTCCCCCCTTATTATCACAAGCGTTCAACAATTATGTCTTTGTCAGTATAAGGGTCCCCCTTATGATCAAAAGTGTTCATCAAAAATGATTTTCTCACCACAAGGGTCCACCCTTATGATCAAAAGTGTTCAACAATTATGTCTTTCTCAGCATAAGGGTCCCCCCTAATGATCAAAAGTGATCATTAATTATGATTTTCTCAGCATAAGGGTCCCCCCTTATGATCAAAAGTGTTCAACAACTATGTCTTTCTCAGCATAAGGGTCCCCGCTTATGATCAAAAGCGTTCATCAATTATGATTTTCTCACCACAAGGGTTCCCCCTTATGATCAAAAGTGGTTAACAAGTATGTCTTTCTCAGCGCAAGTGTCCCCCTTATGATCAAAAGTCTTCATCAATTTTGATTTTCTCATCATAAGGGTATTCCTTTTGATTTAAAGTGTTCAACAATTATGTCTTTCTCAGCGTAAGGGTCCCCATTATGATCAAAAGCGTTCATCAATTATGATTTTCTCACCACAAGGGTTCCCCCTTATGATCAAAAGTGGTTAACAAGTATGTCTTTCTCAGCGCAAGTGTCCCCCTTATGATCAAAAGTCTTCATCAATTTTGATTTTCTCATCATAAGGGTCCCCCTTACAATCAAAAGTGTTCAACATTTATGATTTTCTCATCATAAGGGTCCCCCACTACGATCAAAAGTGCTCATCAAATTTGATTTTCTAATCATAAGGGTTCCCGCTTTTGATCAACAGTGTTCTTCAATTATGACTTTCTCACCACAAGGGTCCCCCTTTTGATTTAAAGTGTTCATTAATTATGATTTTCTCAGCATGAAGGTCCCCCCTTATGATCAAAAGCATTCATAAATTATAATTTTTTCATCATAAGGATCCCCCCTATGATCAAAAGCGTTCAACGATTTTGTCTTGTTCAGCATAAGGATCCCCCCTTATGATCAAAAGTGTTCATTAATTATGATTTTCTCAGCATAAGGGTCCCCCCTTATGATCAAATGAGTAAATAAATAATGTTTTTCTCATCATAAGGGTAACCCCTTATGATCAAATGTGTACATAAATTATGTTTTTCTCAGCATAAGGGTTCCCCCTTATGATGAAATGCGTTCATCATTTATGTTTTTCTCATAATAAGGGTCCCCCTTATGATCGAAAGTGTTCATTAATTATGATTGTCACATCATAAGGGTTCCCACTTATGATCAACAGTGTTCTTCAATTATGACTTTCTCACCACAAGGGTTCCCCTTTTGATCAAAAGCGTTCAACAATTATGTCTTTGTCAGTGTAAGGGTCCCCCCTTATGATCAAAAGTGTTCATTAATTATGATTTTCTCAGCATAAGGGTCCCCCCTTATGATCAAATGTGTACACAAATAACGTTTTTCTCATCATAAGGGTAACCCCTTATGATCAAATGTGTACATAAATAATGTTTTTCTCATCATAAGGGTCCCCCCTTATGATCAAATGAGTCAATAAATAATGTTTTTCTCATCATAAGGGTAACCCCTTATGATCAAATGTGTACACAAATAACGTTTTTCTCATCATAAGGGTAACCCCTTATGATCAAATGTGTACATAAATAATGTTTTTCTCAGCATAAGGGTTCCCCCTTATGATGAAATGCGTTCATCATTTATGTTTTTCTCATAAGGGTCCCCCTTATGATCAAAAGAGTTCATCAATAATGATTTTCTCAGCATAAGGGTCCCACCTTACAATCAAAAGTGTTCATGAATTATGATGTTTTCAGAATAAGGGTCCACCCTTATGATCAAAAACGTTCAACAATTATGTCTTGCTCACCATAAAGGTCCACCCTTATGATCAAAAGTGTTCATCAATTATGACTTATGATCAAAAGTGTTCATCAATTATGACTTATGATCAAAAGTGTTCATCAATTATGACTTATGATCAAAAGTGTTCATCAATTATGACTTATGATCAAAAGTGTTCATCAATTATGATTTTCTCAGCATAAAGGTCCCACCTTACAATCAAAAGCGTTCATGAATTATGATGTTTTCTGAATAAGGGTCCACCCTTATGATCAAAAACGTTCAACAATTATGTCTTTCTCAGCATAAGGGTCCCCCCTTATGATCAAAAGTGTTCATTAATTATGATTTTCTCAGCATAAGGGTCCCCCCTTATGATCAAATGAGTCAATAAATTATGTTTTTCTCAGCATAAGGGTCCCCCTTATGATCAAAAGTGTTCACCAATTATGATTTTCTCATCATAAGGGTCCCCCCTTAAGATCAAAAGTGTTCAACAATTTTGTCTTTTTCAGCATAAGGGTCCCCCCTTATGATCAAAAGTGATCATTAATTATGATTTTCTCAGCATAAGGGTCGCCCCTTATGATCAAAAGCGTTCAATAATTATGATTTTCTCATCATAAGGGTTCCCACTTATGATCAACAGTGTTCTTCAATTATGTCTTTCTCACCACAAGGGTCCCCCTTATGAACAAAAGTGTTCATTAATTATGATTTTCTCAGCATAAGGGTCGCCCCTTATGATCAAAAGCGTTCAACAATTATGATTTTCTCACCATAAGGGTTCCCACTTATGATCAACAGTGTTCTTCAATTATGACTTTCTCACCACAAGGGTCCCCCTTTTGATTTAAAGTGTTCATCAATTATGATTTTCTCATCATAAGGGTTCCCACTTATGATCAACAGTGTTCTTCAATTATGGCTTTCTCACCACGAGAGTCCCCCTTTTGATTTAAAGTGTTCATTAATTATGATGTTCTCAGCATAAATGTCCCCCCTTATGATCAAAATCGTTCATAAATTATAATTTTTTCATCATAAGGATTCCCCCTTACGATCAAAAGCGTTCAACAATTATGTCTTTGTCAGTGTAAGGGTCCCCCCTTATGATCAAAAGTGTTCATCAAATATGATTTTCTCATCACAAGGGTCCACCCTTATGATGAAAAGCGTTCAACAATTATGTCTTTCTCAGTGTAAGGGTCATCCCTTATGATCAAAAGAGTTCATCAAAAATGATTTTCTCACCGCAAGGGTCCACCCTTATGATCAAAAGTGTTCAACAATTATGTCTTTCTCAGCATAAGGGTCCCCCCTTTTGATCAAAAGCGTTCATCAATTATGATTTTCTCATCATAAGGGTAACCCTTTTGATTTAAAGTGTTCAACAATTATGTCTTTCTCAGCGCAAGTGTCCCCCCTCATGATCAAAAGTATTTATCAAATATGATTTTCTCAGCATGATCAAAAGCGTTTATTAATTATGATTTTCTCAGCATAAGGGTCACCCCTTACAATCAAAAGTGTTCAACATTTATGATTTTCTCATCAAAAGGGTCCCCCACTACGATCAAAAGTGCTCATCAAATTTGATTTTCTCACCACAATGGTCTACCCTTATGATCAAAAGTGTTCAACAATTATGTCTTTCTCAGCATAAGGGTCCACCTTTTGATTTAAAGTGTTCATTAATTATGAATTTCTCAGCATAAAGCTCCCCCCCTTATGATCAAAAGCGTTCATAAATTATAATTTTTTCAGCATAAGGGTCCCCCCTTATGATCAAAAGTGTTCATTAATTATGATTTTCTCAGCATAAGGGTCCCCCCTTAAATAAATAAATAATGTTTTTCTCTTCATAAGGGTAACCCCTTATGATCAAATGTGAACATAAATAAAGTTTTTCTCATCATAAGGGTTCCCCTTATGATCAAAAGTGTTCTTCAGTTAAGTTTATCTTATCATATGATCAAATGTATATATAATCAAAAGTGTTCATCAATTATGTTTTTCTCATCATAAGGGTCCCCAATTAAAATCAAAAGTGTTCTTCAATTATGATTTTTTAGAATAAGGGTCCACCCTTACAATCAAAAGTGTTCATCAATTATGTTTTTCTCACCACAAAGGCCCCCCGTACAATCAAAAGTGTTCATCAATTATGATTTTTTCAGAATAAGGGTCCCCCCTTACAATCAAAAGTGTTCATCAATTATGATTTTCTCATCACAAAGGTCCCCCCTTATGCACAAAAGTGTTCAACAATTATGTCTTTCTCAGCATAAGGGTCCCCTTACAATCAAAAGTGTTCATCAATTACTATTTTTTCAGAATTAGGGTCCGCCCTTGTGATCAAAAGTGTTCAACAATTATGTCTTTCTCAGTATAAGGGTCCCCCCATATGCTCAAAAGGGTTCAACAATTATGTCTTTCTCAGCATAAGGGTCCCCTTACAATCAAAAGTGTTCATCAATTACGATTTTTTCAGAATAAGGGTCCGCCCTCGTGATCAAAAGTGTTCAACAATTATGTTTTTCTCAGTATAAGGGTCCGCCCTTATGATCAAAAGTGTTCAACAATTATGTCTTTCTCAGTATAATGGTCCCCCTTATGATCAAAAGTGTGCATTAATTATGATTTTCTCAGCATAAGGGTCCCCCATTAAAATCAAAAGTGTTCAACAATTATGTCTTTCTCAGCATAAGGGTCCCCCGTACAATCAAAAGTGTTCATTAATTATGATTTTTTCAGCATAAGGGATCACCACTATGATCAAAACTGTTCATCAATTATGATTTTCTCACCAGAAGGGTCCCCCCTTATAATCACAAGTGTTCAACAATTATGTCTTTCTCATCATAAGGGTCCTCCCCTTATGATCAAAAGTGTTCATCAATTATGATTTTCTCACCACAAAGGTCCTCCCTTATGCTCAAAAGTGTTCAACAATTATGTCTTTCTCAGCATAATGGTCCCCCTTACAATCAAAAGTGTTCATCAATTATGATTTTTTCAGCATTAGGGTCACCATTACGATCAAAACCGTTCATCAATTATGATTTTCTCACCAGAAGGGTCCCCCCTTATAATCACAAGTGTTCAACAATTATGTCTTTCTCATCATAAGGGTCCTCCCCTTATGATCAACAGTTTTTATCAATTATGATTTTCTCACCAGAAGGGTCCCCCTTTATGTTCAAAAGTGTTCAACAAATATGTCTTTCTCAGCATAAGGGTCCCCCCTAATGATCAAAAGTGATCATTAATTATGATTTTCTCATCATAAGGGTTCCCACTTATGATCAAAAGTGTTCTTCAATTAAGACTTTCTCACCACAAGGGTACCCCATTTGATTTAAAGTGTTCATCAATTATGATTTTCTCATCATAAGGGTCCCCCCTTATTATCACAAGCGTTCAACAATTATGTCTTTGTCAGTATAAGGGTCCCCCTTATGATCAAAAGTGTTCATCAAAAATGATTTTCTCACCACAAGGGTCCACCCTTATGATCAAAAGTGTTCAACAATTATGTCTTTCTCAGCATAAGGGTCCCCCCTAATGATCAAAAGTGATCATTAATTATGATTTTCTCAGCATAAGGGTCCCCCCTTATGATCAAAAGTGTTCAACAACTATGTCTTTCTCAGCATAAGGGTCCCCGCTTATGATCAAAAGCGTTCATCAATTATGATTTTCACATCATAAGGGTATTCCTTTTGATTTAAAGTGTTCAACAATTATGTCTTTCTCAGCGTAAGGGTCCCCATTATGATCAAAAGCGTTCATCAATTATGATTTTCTCACCACAAGGGTTCCCCCTTATGATCAAAAGTGGTTAACAAGTATGTCTTTCTCAGCGCAAGTGTCCCCCTTATGATCAAAAGTCTTCATCAATTTTGATTTTCTCATCATAAGGGTCCCCCTTACAATCAAAAGTGTTCAACATTTATGATTTTCTCATCATAAGGGTCCCCCACTACGATCAAAAGTGCTCATCAAATTTGATTTTCTAATCATAAGGGTTCCCGCTTTTGATCAACAGTGTTCTTCAATTATGACTTTCTCACCACAAGGGTCCCCCTTTTGATTTAAAGTGTTCATTAATTATGATTTTCTCAGCATAAAGGTCCCCCCTTATGATCAAAAGCATTCATAAATTATAATTTTTTCATCATAAGGATCCCCCCTATGATCAAAAGCGTTCAACGATTTTGTCTTGTTCAGCATAAGGATCCCCCCTTACAATCAAAAGTGTTCATGAATTATGATGTTTTCAGAATAAGGGTCCACCCTTATGATCAAAAACGTTCAACAATTATGTCTTGCTCACCATAAAGGTCCACCCTTATGATCAAAAGTGTTCATCAATTATGACTTATGATCAAAAGTGTTCATCAATTATGACTTATGATCAAAAGTGTTCATCAATTATGACTTATGATCAAAAGTGTTCATCAATTATGATTTTCTCAGCATAAAGGTCCCACCTTACAATCAAAAGCGTTCATGAATTATGATGTTTTCTGAATAAGGGTCCACCCTTATGATCAAAAACGTTCAACAATTATGTCTTTCTCAGCATAAGGGTCCCCCCTTATGATCAAAAGTGTTCATTAATTATGATTTTCTCAGCATAAGGGTCCCCCCTTATGATCAAATGAGTCAATAAATTATGTTTTTCTCAGCATAAGGGTCCCCCTTATGATCAAAAGTGTTCACCAATTATGATTTTCTCATCATAAGGGTCCCCCCTTAAGATCAAAAGTGTTCAACAATTTTGTCTTTTTCAGCATAAGGGTCCCCCCTTATGATCAAAAGTGATCATTAATTATGATTTTCTCAGCATAAGGGTCGCCCCTTATGATCAAAAGCGTTCAATAATTATGATTTTCTCATCATAAGGGTTCCCACTTATGATCAACAGTGTTCTTCAATTATGTCTTTCTCACCACAAGGGTCCCCCTTATGAACAAAAGTGTTCATTAATTATGATTTTCTCAGCATAAGGGTCGCCCCTTATGATCAAAAGCGTTCAACAATTATGATTTTCTCACCATAAGGGTTCCCACTTATGATCAACAGTGTTCTTCAATTATGACTTTCTCACCACAAGGGTCCCCCTTTTGATTTAAAGTGTTCATCAATTATGATTTTCTCATCATAAGGGTTCCCACTTATGATCAACAGTGTTCTTCAATTATGGCTTTCTCACCACGAGAGTCCCCCTTTTGATTTAAAGTGTTCATTAATTATGATGTTCTCAGCATAAATGTCCCCCCTTATGATCAAAATCGTTCATAAATTATAATTTTTTCATCATAAGGATTCCCCCTTACGATCAAAAGCGTTCAACAATTATGTCTTTGTCAGTGTAAGGGTCCCCCCTTATGATCAAAAGTGTTCATCAAATATGATTTTCTCATCACAAGGGTCCACCCTTATGATGAAAAGCGTTCAACAATTATGTCTTTCTCAGTGTAAGGGTCATCCCTTATGATCAAAAGAGTTCATCAAAAATGATTTTCTCACCGCAAGGGTCCACCCTTATGATCAAAAGTGTTCAACAATTATGTCTTTCTCAGCATAAGGGTCCCCCCTTTTGATCAAAAGCGTTCATCAATTATGATTTTCTCATCATAAGGGTAACCCTTTTGATTTAAAGTGTTCAACAATTATGTCTTTCTCAGCGCAAGTGTCCCCCCTCATGATCAAAAGTATTTATCAAATATGATTTTCTCAGCATGATCAAAAGCGTTTATTAATTATGATTTTCTCAGCATAAGGGTCACCCCTTACAATCAAAAGTGTTCAACATTAATGATTTTCTCATCAAAAGGGTCCCCCACTACGATCAAAAGTGCTCATCAAATTTGATTTTCTCACCACAATGGTCTACCCTTATGATCAAAAGTGTTCAACAATTATGTCTTTCTCAGCATAAGGGTCCACCTTTTGATTTAAAGTGTTCATTAATTATGAATTTCTCAGCATAAAGCTCACCCCCTTATGATCAAAAGCGTTCATTAATTATAATTTTTTCAGCATAAGGGTCCCCCCTTATGATCAAAAGTGTTCATTAATTATGATTTTCTCAGCATAAGGGTCCCCCCTTATGACTAAAAGTGTTCAACAATTATGTCTTTCTTTGCGTAAGGGTCCCCCTTACGATCAAATGTGTTCATTAATTATGATTTTCTCATCATAAGGGTCCCCCCTTACGATCAAATGTGTTCATCAATTATGATTTTCTCATCATAAGGGTCCCACCTTTTGATCAAAACTGTTCATCAGTGTTTACCAATTATTTCTTTCTCAGCGTAAGGGTCCCCCCTTACGATCAAATATGTTCATCTATTATGATTTTCTCATCATAAGGGTCCCCCTTATGATCAAAAGTGTTCATCAATTATGATTTCATGGGTCCCCCTTATGATTAAAAGTGTTCCACAATTATGTCTTTCTCTTCATAAGGGTCCCCCCTTATGATATAAGTGTTTATCAATTATGATTTTATCACCACAAGGTTCCCCCCTTATGTTCAAAAGTGTTCAACAAATATGTCTTTCTCAGCATAAGGGTCCCCCGTACAATCAAAAGTGTTCATCAATTATGATTTTCTCACCACAAAGGTCCTCCCTTATGCTCAAAAGTGTTCAACAATTATGTCTTTCTCAGCATAATGGTCCCCCTTACAATCAAAAGTGTTCATCAATTATGATTTTTTCAGCATTAGGGTCACCATTACGATCAAAACTGTTCATCAATTATGATTTTCTCACCAGAAGGGTCCCCCCTTATAATCACAAGTGTTCAACAATTATGTCTTTCTCATCATAAGGGTCCTCCCCTTATGATCAAAAGTTTTTATCAATTATGATTTTCTCACCAGAAGGGTCCCCCCTTATGTTCAAAAGTGTTCAACAATTATGTCTTTCTCAGCATAAGGGTCCCCCGTACAATCAAAAGTGTTCATCAATTATGATTTTCTCACCACAAAGGTCCCCCCTTATGCTCAAAAGTGTTCAACAAATATGTCTTTCTCAGCATAAGGGTCCCCCGTACAATCAAAAGTGTTCATCAATTATGATTTTATCACCATAAGGGATCACCATTATGATCAAAACTGTTCATAAATTATGATTTTCTCACCACAAGGGTCCCCCCTTATGCTCAAAAGTGTTTACCAATTATTTCTTTCTCAGCGTAAGGGTCCCCCGTACAATCAAAAGTGTTCATCAATTATGATTTTTTCAGCATTAGGGTCACCATTACGATCAAAACTGTTCATCAATTATGATTTTCTCACCAGAAGGGTCCCCCCTTTCGATCAAATGTGTTCATTAATTATGATTTTCTCATCATAAGGGTCCCCCCTTACGATCAAATGTGTTCATCAATTATGATTTTCTCATCATACGGGTCCCCCTTACAATCAAAAGTGTTCAACATTTATGATTTTCTTATCATCCCACCCCCCCTTACGATCAAAAGCGTTCAACAATTATGTCTTTGTCAGTGTAAGGGTCCCCCCTTATGATCAAAAGTGTTCATCAAATATGATTTTCTCATCACAAGGGTCCACCCTTATGATGAAAAGCGTTCAACAATTATGTCTTTCTCAGTGTAAGGGTCATCCGTTATGATCAAAAGAGTTCATCAAAAATGATTTTCTCACCGCAACGTTCCACCCTTATGATCAAAAGTGTTCAACAATTATGTCTTTCTCAGCATAAGGGTCCCCCCTTTTGATCAAAAGCGTTCATCAATTATGATTTTCTCATCATAAGGGTAACCCTTTTGATTTAAAGTGTTCAACAATTATGTCTTTCTCAGCGCAAGTGTCCCCCCTTATGATCAAAAGTATTTATCAAATATGATTTTCTCAGCATGATCAAAAGCGTTTATTAATTATGATTTTCTCAGCATAAGGGTCACCCCTTACAATCAAAAGTGTTCAACATTTATGATTTTCTCATCAAAAGGGTCCCCCACTACGATCAAAAGTGCTCATCAAATTTGATTTTCTCACCACAATGGTCTACCCTTATGATCAAAAGTGTTCAACAATTATGTCTTTCTCAGCATAAGGGTCCCCCTTTTAATTTAAAGTGTTCATTAATTATGAATTTCTCAGCATAAAGCTCCCCCCCTTATGATCAAAAGCGTTCATAAATTATAATTTTTTCATCATAAGGATCCCCCCATATGTTCATTAATTATGATTATGATTTTCTCAGAACAAGGGTCCCCCCTTAAAAAAATAAATAATGTTTTTCTCTTCATAAGGGTAACCCCTTATGATCAAATGTGAAAAAAAATTGTTCTTCAGTTAAGATTTTCTTATCATATGATCAAATGTATATATAATCAAAAGTGTTCATCAATTATGTTTTTCTCATCATAAGGGTCCACCATTAAAATCAAAAGTGTTCTTCAATTATGATTTTTTCAGAATAAGGGTCCACCCTTATGATCAAAAGTTTTCAACAATTATGTCTTTCTCAGTATAAGGGTCCCCCCTTATGATGAAAAGTGTGCATTAATTATGATTTTCTCAGCATAAGGGTCCCCCCTTACAATCAAAAGTGTTCATCAATTATGTTTTTCTCACCACAAAGGCCCCCCGTACAATCAAAAGTGTTCATCAATTATGATTTTTTCAGAATAAGGGTCCCCCCTTACAATCAAAAGTGTTCATCAATTATGATTTTCTCACCACAAAGGTCCCCCTTATGCACAAAAGTGTTCAACAATTATGTCTTTCTCAGCATAAGGGTCCCCTTACAATCAAAAGTGTTCATCAATTACGATTTTTTCAGAATAAGGGTCCGCCCTTGTGATCAAAAGTGTTCAACAATTATGTCTTTCTCAGTATAAGGGTCCCCCCATATGCTCAAAAGGGTTCAACAATTATGTCTTTCTCAGCATAAGGGTCCCCTTACAATCAAAAGTGTTCATCAATTACGATTTTTTCAGAATAA
This sequence comes from Amiota mariae, assembly GCA_035041805.1. Classification (NCBI taxonomy): domain Eukaryota; kingdom Metazoa; phylum Arthropoda; class Insecta; order Diptera; family Drosophilidae; genus Amiota; species Amiota mariae. Next base: position 63,712 of record JAWNKV010000344.1, on the reverse strand, counting down.
GGGTCCGCCCTTGTGATCAAAAGTGTTCAACAATTATGTCTTTCTCAGTATAAGGGTCCCCCCATATGCTCAAAAGTGCTCAACAATTATTTCTTTCTCAGCATAAGGGTCCCCCCTTATGACCAAATGTGTTCATCAATTATGTCTTTCTCAGCATAAGGGTCCCCTTACAATCAAAAGTGTTCATCAATTACGATTTTTTCAGAATAAGGGTCCGCCCTTGTGATCAAAAGTGTTCATCAATTATGATTTTCTCACCACAAAGGTCCCCCCTTATGCTCAAAAGTGTTCAACAAATATGTCTTTCTCAGCATAAGGGTCCCCCTTACTATCAAGAGTGTTCATAAATTATGATTTTTTCAGAATAAGGGTCCCCCCTTACGATCAAATGTGTTCATCTATTATGATTTTCTCATCATAAGGGTCCCCCTTATGATCAAAAGTGTTCATCAATTATGATTTCATGGGTCCCCCTTATGATTAAAAGTGTTCCACAATTATGTCTTTCTCTTCATAAGGGTCCCCCCTTATGATATAAGTGTTTATCAATTATGATTTTATCACCATAAGGGTCCCCCCTTATGACTAAAAGTGTTCAACAATTATGTCTTTCTATGCGTAAGGGTCCCCCCTTACCATCAAATGTGATCATTAATTATGATTTTCTCATCATAAGGGTCCCCCCTTACGATCAAATGTGTTCATCAATTATGATTTTCTCATCATAAGAGTCCCACCTTTTGATCAAAAGTGTTCAACATTTATCTCTTTCACAGCGTAAGGGACCCCCCTTATGATCAAAAGTGTTCAACAAATATGTTTTTCTCATCATAAGGGTCCTCTTTATGATCACAAGTGATCATCAATTGTGATTTACTCATCATGAGGGTCCCACCTTTTGATCAACAGTGTTCAACAATTATGTCTTGCTCATCATAAGGGTCGCCCCTAACAGTCAAAATTGTTCAACAATTCTGTCTTTCCTTGCGTAAGGGTCCCCCTTACGATCAAATGTGTTCATTAATAATGATTTTCTCATCATAAGGGTCCCCCCTTACGATCAAATGTGTTCATCAATTATGATTTTCTCATCATAAGGGTCCCACCTTTTGATCAAAAGTGTTCAATAATTATGTCTTTCTCACCACACGTGTTCACACAAGTGTTCATGAATTATGATGATTTCTGAATAAGCGTCCACCCTTATGATCAAAAACGTTCAACAATTATATCTTTCTCACCACAAGGGTCCACCCTTATGATCAAAAGTGTTCAACAATTATGTCTTTCTCAGCGTAATGGTCCCCCTTATGATCAAAAGTGTTCATCAATTATGATTTTCTCAGCATAAGGGTCCTACCTTACAATCAAAAGTGTTCATGAATTATGATGTTATCAGAATAAGATTCCACCCTCTTGATCAAAAGTGTTCATCAATTATGATTTTCTCACCACAAGGGTCCTCCTTATGATCAAAAGTGTTCAACAATTATGTCTTTCGCTGCATAAGGGTCCCCCCTTATGATCAAATGTGTTCATTAATTATGATTTTCTCATCATACGGGTCCCCCTTACAATCAAAAGTGTTCAACATTTATGATTTTCTTATCATCCCACCCCCCCTTACGATCAAAAGCGTTCAACAATTATGTCTTTGTCAGTGTAAGGGTCCCCCCTTATGATCAAAAGTGTTCATCAAATATGATTTTCTCATCGCAAGGGTCCACCCTTATGATGAAAAGCGTTCAACAATTATGTCTTTCTCAGTGTAAGGGTCATCCGTTATGATCAAAAGAGTTCATCAAAAATGATTTTCTCACCGCAACGTTCCACCCTTATGATCAAAAGTGTTCAACAATTATGTCTTTCTCAGCATAAGGGTCCCCTTACAATCAAAAGTGTTCATCAATTACGATTTTTTCAGAATAAGGGTCCGCCCTTGTGATCAAAAGTGTTCAACAATTATGTCTTTCTCAGTATAAGGGTCCCCCCATATGCTCAAAAGGGTTCAACAATTATGTCTTTCTCAGCATAAGGGTCCCCTTACAATCAAAAGTGTTCATCAATTACGATTTTTTCAGAATAAGGGTCCGCCCTTGTGATCAAAAGTGTTCAACAATTATGTCTTTCTCAGTATAAGGGTCCCCCCATATGCTCAAAAGTGTTCAACAATTATTTCTTTCTCAGCATAAGGGTCCCCCCTTATGACCAAATGTGTTCATCAATTATGTCTTTCTCAGCATAAGGGTCCCCTTACAATCAAAAGTGTTCATCAATTACGATTTTTTCAGAATAAGGGTCCGCCCTTGTGATCAAAAGTGTTCATCAATTATGATTTTCTCACCACAAAGGTCCCCCCTTATGCTCAAAAGTGTTCAACAAATATGTCTTTCTCAGCATAAGGGTCCCCCTTACTATCAAGAGTGTTCATAAATTATGATTTTTTCAGAATAAGGGTCCGCCCTTATGATCAAAAGTGTTCAACAATTATGTCTTTCTCAGTATAATGGTCCCCCCTTATGATCAAAAGTGTGCATTAATTATGATTTTCTCAGTATAAGGGTCCCCCATTAAAATCAAAAGTATTCAACAATTATGTCTTTCTCAGCATAAGGGTCCCCCGTACAATCAAAAGTGTTCATTAATTATGATTTTTTCAGCATAAGGGATCACCATTATGATCAAAACTGTCCATAAATTATGAATTTCTCTCCACAAGGGTCCCCCCTTATGCTCAAAAGTGTTTACCAATTATTTCTTTCTCAGCGTAAGGGTCCCCCTTACAATCAAAAGTGTTCATCAATTATGATTTTTTCAGCATTAGGGTCACCATTACGATCAAAACTGTTCATCAATTATGATTTTCTCACCAGAAGGGTCCCCCCTTATGATCACAAGTGTTCAACAATTATGTCTTTGTCATCATAAGGGTCCCCAATTATGATCAAAAGTATTCATCAATTATGATTTTCTCATTATAAGGGTCCCACCTTTTGATCAAAAGTGTTCAACATTTATCTCTTTCTCAGCGTAAGGGACCCCCCTTATGATCAAAAGTGTTCAACAAATATGTTTTTCTCATCAGAAGGGTCCTCTTTATGATCAAAAGTGTTCATCAATTATGATTTTATCACCATAAGGGTCCCCCCTTATGATTAAAAGTGTTTAACAATTATCTTTTTCTCAGCGTAAGGGTCCCCCCTTCCGATCAAAAGTGTTCATCAATTATGATATTCTCATCATAAGGGTCCCACCTTTTGATCAAATGAGTTCAACAATTATGTCTTTCTCATCATAAGGGTCGCCCCTAACAATGAAAAGTGTTCCACAATTATGTATTTCTCAGCATAAGGGTCCTCCCTTATGTCAAAAGTTTTCATCAATTATGATTTCATGGGTCCCCCTAATGATTAAAAGTGTTCAACAATTATGTCTTTCTCAGCGTTAGGGTCCCCCCTTATGACAAAAGTGTTCATCAATTATGATTTTCTCAGCATAAGGTTTCCACTTACAATCAAAAGTGTTCATGAATTATGATGTTTTCTAAATAAGGGTCCACCCTTATGATCAAAAACGTTCAACAATTATGTCTTTCTCACCATAAGGGTTCCCCTTATGAATAAAAGTGTTCCACAATTATGTCTTTCTCAGCATAAGGTTCCTCCCTTATGACGAAAGTGTTCATCAATTATGATTTTCGCAGGGTCCGCCTTATGATCAAAAGTGTTCAACAATTATGTCTTGCTCATCATAAGGCTCCCCTCTTACGATCAAAACTGTTCCTCAATTATGATTTTCTCACCATAAGGGTCCTCCCTTAAGTCAAAAGTTTTCATCAATTATGATATTCGCAGGGTCCCGCTTACGATTAAAAGCGTTCAACAATTATGTCTTTCTTAGCGTAAGGGTCCCCCTTACAATCAAAAGTGTTCATCAATTATGATATTATCATCATAAGGGTCCCCTCTTACGATCAACACTGTTCCTCAATTATGATTTTTTCACCATAAGGGTCCTCCCTTAAGTCAAAATTGTTCATCAATTATGATATTCGCAGGGTCCCACTTATGATTAAAAGTGTTTAACAATTATCTTTTTCTCAGCGTAAGGGTCCCCCCTTCCGATCAAAAGTGTTCATCAATTATGATATTCTCATCATAAGGGTCCCACCTTTTGATCAAATGAGTTCAACAATTATGTCTTTCTCATCATAAGGGTCGCCCCTAACAATGAAAAGTGTTCCACAATTATGTATTTCTCAGCATAAGGGTCCTCCCTTATGTCAAAAGTGTTCATCAATTATGATTTCATGGGTCCCCCTTATGATTAAAAGTGTTCAACAATTATGTCTTTCTCAGCGTAAGGGTCCCCCCTTATGACAAAGGTGTTCATCAGTTAGGGGTCCCCCCTTACGATAAAAAGTGTTCTCCAATTATAATTTTCTCATCATAAGGGTCCCCCTTATGCTCAAAAGTGTTCATTAATTATGATTTACTCATCATGAGGGTCCCACCTTTTGATCAACAGTGTTCAACAATTATGTCTTGCTCATCATAAGGGTCGCCCCTAACAATCAAAAGTGTTCCACAATTATGTCTTTCTCAGCATAAGGGTCCTCCCTTATGTCAAAAGAGTTCATCAATTATGATTTCATGGGTCCCCCTTTTGATTAAAAGTGTTCAACAAATATGTTTTTCTCATCATAAGGGTCCTCTTTATGATCAAAAGTGTTCATCAATTATGACTTTATCACCATAAGGGTCCCCCTTATGACTAAAAGTGTTCAACAATTATGTCTTTCTATGCGCAAGGGTCCCCCCTTACGATCAAATGTGTGTGTCTTCATTAATTATGATTTACTCATCATCACCTTTTGATCAAATGAGTTCAACAATTATGTCTTTCTCATCATAAAGGTCGCCCATAACAATCAAAAGTGTTCCACAATTATGTCTTTCTCTACATAAGGGTCCCCCTTATGATAAAAGTGTTCATCAATTATGATTTACTTACCATAAGGGTTCCCCTTATGAATAAAAGTGTTCCACAATTATGATTTTCTCACCACAAAGGTCCCCCGTACAATCAAAAGTGTTCATCAATTATGATTTTTTCAGAATAAGGGTCCCCCCTTATGCTCAAAAGTGTTCATATATTATGATTTTCTCACCACAAGGTTCTCCCCTTACAATCAAAAGTGTTCATCAATTATGATTTTTTTTAGAATAAGGGTCCACCTTTATGATCAAAAGTGTTCTTCAATTATGATTTTTTCATCATAAGGGTCCCCCTTATGATCAAAAGTGTTCATTATTTATGATTTACTCATCATCACCTTTTGATCAAATGAGTTCAACAATTATGTCTTTCTCATCATAAGGGTTGCCCCTAACAATCAAAAGTGTTCCACAATTATGTCTTTCTCAGCATGAGGGTCCTCCCTTATGTCGAAAGTGTTCATCAATTATGATTTTCGCAGGGTCCGCCTTATGATTAAAAGTGTTCAACAATTATGTCTTTCTCAGCGTAAGGGTCCCCCCTTATGATCAAAAGTGTTCAACAATTATTTCTTGCTCATCATAAGGGTCACCCCTTACGATCAAAAGTGTTTAACAATTATGTCTTTCTCAGCAAAAGGATCCCCTCTTACGATCAAAACTGTTCCTCAATTATGATTTTCTCACCATAAGGGTCCTCCCTTAAGTCAAAAGTTTTCATCAATTTTGATATTCGCAGGGTCCCTCTTACGATTAAAAGCGTTCAACAATTATGTCTTGCTCAGCGTAAGGGTCCCCCTTACAATCGAAAGTGTTCATCAATTATGATATTATCATCATAAGGGTCCCCTCTTACGATCAAAACTGTTCCTCAATTATGATTTTTTCACCATAAGGGTCCTCCCTTAAGTCAAAATTGTTCATCAATTATGATATTCGCAGGGTCCCACTTATGATTAAAAGTGTTTAACAATTATCTTTTTCTCAGCGTAAGGGTCCCCCCTTCCGATCAAAAGTGTTCATCAATTATGATATTCTCATCATAAGGGTCCCACCTTTTGATCCAATGAGTTCAACAATTATGTATTTCTCATCATAAGGGTCGCCCCTAGCAATCAAAAGTGTTCCACAATTATGTATTTCTCAGCATAAGGGTCCTCCCCTTATGACAAAAGTGTTCATCAATTATGATTTTCGCAGGGTCCCGCTTACGATTAAAAGTGTTTAACAATTATGTCTTTCTCAGCGTAAGGGTCCCCCCTCACAATCAAAAGTGTTTATCAATTATGATATTCTCATCATAAGGGTCCCCTCTTACGATCAAAACTGTTCCTCAATTATGATTTTTTTACCATAAGGGTCCTCCCTTAAGTCAAAAGTGTTCATCAAATATAATATTCGCAGGGTCCCGCTTACGATTAAAAGTGTTCAACAATTATGTCTTTCTCAGCGTAAGGGTCCCCCTTACAAAAGTGTGCATCAATTATGATTTTCTCACCATAAGGGGCCCACCTTATGATTAAAAGTGTTCCACAATTATGTCTTTCTCTGCGTAAGGGTCCCCCTTTATGATTAAAAGTGTTCATCAATTATGATTTTCCCACCATAAGGGTCCCCACTTATGACTAAAAGTGTTCAACAATTATGTCTTTCTCAGCGTAAGTGACCCCCTTTTGATCAAAAGTGTTCATCAATTATGATATTCTCACCATAAGGCTCCACCCTTATGATTAAAAGTGTTCAACAATTATGTTTTTCTCAGCGTAAGGGTCCCCCTTATGATAAAAGTGTTCATCAATTATGATTTTCTCACCATAAGGGTCCCCCCTTATGATTAAAAGTGTTCCACAATTATGTCTTTCTCTGCATAAGGGTCCCCCTTTATGATAAAAGTGTTCATCAATTATGATTTTCTCACCATAAGGGTTCCCCTTATGATTACAAGTGTTCCACAATTATGTCTTTCTCAGCATAAGGTTCCTCCCTTATGTCAAAAGTGTTCATCAATTATGATTTTCGCAGGGTTCGCCTTATGATTAAAAGTGTTCAACAATTATGTCTTTCTCAGCGTAAGGGTCGCCCCTTACGATCAAAAGTGTTCAACAATTATGTCTTTCTCAGCATAAGGGTCCTCTCTTACGAACAAAACTGTTCCTCAATTATGATGTTCTCACCATAAGGGTCCTCCCTTATGTCAAAAGTGTTCATCAATTATGATATTCTCACCATAAGGGTCCCCCTTATGACTAAAAGTGTTCAACAATTTTGTCTTTCTCAGCGTAAGGGTCCCACCTTATGACAAAAGTGTTCATCAATTATGATTTTCTCAGCATAAGTGTCGGCCCTTATGATTGAAAGTGTTCAACAATTATGTCTTTCACAGCATAAGGGTCCCCCTTATGATAAAACTGTTCCTCAATTATGATTTTCTCATCATAAGGGTCTCCCTTATGATCAAAAGTGTTCACCAATTATGTCTTTGTCATAATAAGGGTCCCCCCTTACGATCAAAAGTGTTCATCAATTATGATTTTCTCATCATAAGGGTCCCCCTTATGATCAAAAGTGTGCATCAGTTATGATTTACTCATCATAAGGGTCCCCTCTTACTATCAAAACTGTTCCTCAATTATGATTTTTTCACCATAAGGGTCCTCCCTTAAGTCAAAAGTGTTAATCAATTATGATATTCGCAGGGTCCCGCTTATGATTAAAAGTATTCAACAAGTATGTCTTTCTTAGCGTAAGGGTCCCCCTGACGATCAAAAGTGTTCATCAATTATTATATTCTCAACATTAGGGTCCCCTCTTACGATCAAAACTGTTGCTCAATTATGATTTTCTCACCATAAGGGTCCTCCCTTAAGTCAAAAGTGTTAATCAATTATGATATTCGCAGGGTCCCGCTTACGATTAAAAGTGTTTAACAATTATGTCTTTCTCTGCGTAAGGGTCCCCCTTACAATAAAAAGTGTTTATCAATTATGATATTCTAATCCTAAGGGTCCCCTCTTACGATCAAAACTGTTCCACAATTATGATTTTTTCACATTAAGGGTCCTCCCTTAAGTCAAAAGTGTTCATCAATTATTATATTCGCAGGGTCCCCCTTATGATTACAAGTGTTTCACAATTTTGTCTTTCTCAGCATAAGAGTCCCCCTTATGACAAAAGTGTTCATCAATTATAATTTTCTCAGCATAAGTGTCAGCCCTTATGATTAAAAGTGTTCAACAATTATGTCTTTCACAGCATAAGGGTACCCCTTATGATAAAAGTGTTCATCAATTTAGATTTTCTCACCATAAGGGTCCCCCCTTATGACTAAACGAGTTCACCAATTAAGTCTTTGTCACCATAAAGGTCCCCCTTATTATCAAAAGTGTTCATCAATTATGATGTTCTCACCATTAAGGTCCCACTTATGATTACAAGTGTTTCACAATTATGTCTTTCTCAGCGTAAGGGTCCCCCTTACGATCAAAACTATTCCTCAATTATGATTTTCTCATCATAAGGGTCTCCCTTATGATCAAAAGTGTTCACCAATTATGTCTTTGTCGTCATAAGGGTCCCCCCTTACGATCAAAAGTGTTCATCAATTATGATTTTCTCATTATAAGGGTCTCCCTTATGATCAAAAGTGTTCATCAGTTATGATTTACTCATCATAAGGGTCCCACCTTTTGATCAAATGAGTTCAACAATTATGTCTTTCTCATCATAAGGGTCCCCCCTTACAATCAAAATTGTTCATCAATTATGATATTCTCATCATAAGGGTCCCCTCTTACTATCAAAACTGTTCCTCAATTATGATTTTTTCACCATAAGGGTCCTCCCTTAAGTCAAAAGTGTTAATCAATTATGATATTCGCAGGGTCCCGCTTATGATTAAAAGTATTCAACAAGTATGTCTTTCTTAGCGTAAGGGTCCCCCTGACGATCAAAAGTGTTCATCAATTATTATATTCTCAACATTAGGGTCCCCTCTTACGATCAAAACTGTTGCTCAATTATGATTTTCTCACCATAAGGGTCCTCCCTTAAGTCAAAAGTGTTAATCAATTATGATATTCGCAGGGTCCCGCTTACGATTAAAAGTGTTTAACAATTATGTCTTTCTCTGCGTAAGGGTCCCCCTTACAATAAAAAGTGTTTATCAATTATGATATTCTAATCCTAAGGGTCCCCTCTTACGATCAAAACTGTTCCACAATTATGATTTTTTCACATTAAGGGTCCTCCCTTAAGTCAAAAGTGTTCATCAATTATTATATTCGCAGGGTCCCCCTTATGATTACAAGTGTTTCACAATTTTGTCTTTCTCAGCATAAGAGTCCCCCTTATGACAAAAGTGTTCATCAATTATAATTTTCTCAGCATAAGTGTCAGCCCTTATGATTAAAAGTGTTCAACAATTATGTCTTTCACAGCATAAGGGTACCCCTTATGATAAAAGTGTTCATCAATTTAGATTTTCTCACCATAAGGGTCCCCCCTTATGACTAAACGAGTTCACCAATTAAGTCTTTGTCACCATAAAGGTCCCCCTTATTATCAAAAGTGTTCATCAATTATGATGTTCTCACCATTAAGGTCCCACTTATGATTACAAGTGTTTCACAATTATGTCTTTCTCAGCGTAAGGGTCCCCCTTACGATCAAAACTATTCCTCAATTATGATTTTCTCATCATAAGGGTCTCCCTTATGATCAAAAGTGTTCACCAATTATGTCTTTGTCGTCATAAGGGTCCCCCCTTACGATCAAAAGTGTTCATCAATTATGATTTTCTCATTATAAGGGTCTCCCTTATGATCAAAAGTGTTCATCAGTTATGATTTACTCATCATAAGGGTCCCACCTTTTGATCACATGAGTTCAACAATTATGTCTTTCTCATCATAAGGGTCGCCCTTAACAATCAAAAGTGTTCTACAATTATGTCATTCTCATCATAAGGGTCGCCCCAAACAATCAAAAGAGTTCCACAATTATGTCTTTCTCAGCATAAGGGTCCTCCCTTATGACACAAGAGTTCATCAATTATGATTTTCTCACCATAAGGGTCCCCCCTTATGATTAAAAGTATTCCACAATTATGTCTTTCTCTGCATAAGGGTCCCCCTTATGATAAAAGTGATCATCAATTATGATTATCTCACCATAAGGGTCCCTTATGATTAAAAGTGTTCCACAATTATGTCATTCTCATCACAAGGGTCGCCCCTCCCTTAACTCAAAAGTGTTCATCAATTATGATATTCGCAGGGTGCCGCTTAAGATTAAAAGTGTTCAACAGTTATGTCTTTCTCAGCGTAAGGGTCCTCCCTTACGATTAAAAGTGTTCTTCAATTATATTTTTCTCACCATAAGGGTCCCCTCTTACGATCAAAACTGTTCCTCAATTATGTTTTTCTCACCATAACGGTCCTCCCTTATGTCAAAAGTGTTAATCAGTTATAATATTCGCAGGGTCCCGCTTACGATTCAAAGTGTTCAACAATTATGTCTTTCTCAGCGTAAGGGCCCCCCTTACAATCAAAACTGTTCATCAATTATGATATTCTCATCATAAGGGTCCCCTCTTACGATCAAAACTGTTCCACAATTATGATTTTTTCTCAATAAGGGTCCTCCCTTAAGTCAAAAGTGTTCATCAATTATGATATTCGCAGGGTCTCGCTTATGATTAAAACTGTTCAACAATTATGTCTTTCTCAGCGTAAGGGTCCTCCCTTACGATTAAAAGTGTTCTTCAATTATATTTTTCTCACCATAAGGGTCCTTCCTTATGTCAAAAGTGTTAATCAGTTATGATATTCGCAGTGTCCCGCTTACGATTAAAAGTGTTCAACAATTATGTCTTTCTCAGCGTTAGGGTCCCCCTTACGATCAAAAGTGTTCAACAATTATGATATTCTCATCATAAGGGTCCTCTCTTACGATCAAAAGTGTTCCTCAATTAAGATTTTCTCACCATAAGGGTCCCCCTTATGATTGAAAGTGTTTCACAATTATGTCTTTCTCAGCGTAAGGGTCCCCCCTTACAATCAAAGGTGTTTATCAATTATGATATTCTCATCATAAGGGTCCCCTCTTACGATCAAAACTGTTCCTCAATTATGATTTTCTCACCATAAGGGTCCTCCCTTAAGTCAAAAGTGTTAATCAGTTATGATATTCGCAGGGTCCCTCTTACGATTAAAAGTGTTCAACAATTATGTCTTTCTCAGCGTAAGGGTCCCCCTTATGTCAAAAGTGTTCATCTATTGTGATATTCGCTGGGTCCCGTTTATGATTAAAAGTGTTCATCAATTATGATATTCTCATCATGAGGGTCCCCTCTTACGATCAAAACTGTTCCTCAATTATGATTTTCTCACCATAAGGGTCCTCCCTTATGTCAAAAGTGTTAATCAGTTATGATATTCGCAGGGTCCCTCTTACGATTAAAAGTGTTCAACAATTATGTCTTTCTCAGCGTAAGGGTCCCCCCTTACAATCAAAGGTGTTTATCAATTATGATATTCTCATCATAAGGGTCCCCTCTTACGATCAAAACTGTTCCTCAATTATGATTTTCTCACCATAAGGGTCCTCCCTTATGTCAAAAGTGTTAATCAGTTATGATATTCGCAGTGTCCCGCTTACGATTAAAAGTGTTCAACAATTATGTCTTTCTCAGCGTTAGGGTCCCCCTTACGATCAAAAGTGTTCAACAATTATGATATTCTCATCATAAGGGTCCTCTCTTACGATCAAAAGTGTTCCTCAATTAAGATTTTCTCACCATAAGGGTCACCCTTATGATTGAAAGTGTTTCACAATTATGTCTTTCTCAGCGTAAGGGTCCCCCTTATGTCAAAAGTGTTCATCTATTGTGATATTCGCTGGGTCCCGTTTATGATTAAAAGTGTGCATCAATTATGATATTCTCATCATGAGGGTCCCCTCTTACGATCAAAACTGTTCCTCAATTATGATTTTCTCACCATAAGGGTCCTCCCTTATGTCAAAAGTGTTAATCAGTTATGATATTCGCAGGGTCCCTCTTACGATTAAAAGTGTTCAACAATTATGTCTTTCTCAGCGTAAGGGTCCCCCCTTACTGTCAAAGGTGTTCATCTATTGTGATATTCTCAGCATAAGGGTCCCGTCTTACGATCAAAAGTGTTCCTCAATTATGATTTTCTCACCATAAGGGTCCTCCCTTATGTCAAAAGTGTTAATCAGTTATGATATTCGCAGGGTCCCTCTTACGATCAAAAGTGTTCAACAATTATGTCTTTCTCAGCGTAAGGGTCCCCCTTATGTCAAAAGTGTTCATCTATTGTGATATTCGCTGGGTCCCGTTTACGATTAAAAGTGTTCATCAATTATGATCTTCTCATCATGAGGGTCCCCTCTTACGATCAAAGCTGTTCCTCAATTATGATTTTCTCACCATAAGGGTCCTCCCTTATGTCAAAAGTGTTAATCAGTTTTGATATTCGCAAGGTCCCTCTTACGATTAAAAGTGTTCAACAATTATGTCTTTCTCAGCGTAAGGGTCCCCCCTTACAATCAAAGGTGTTTATCAGTTATGATATTTTCAGCATAAGGGTCCCCTCTTACGATCAAAAGTGTTCAACAATCATGTCTTTAAGATTTTCTCACCATAAGGGTCCTCCCTTATGACAAAGCTTAATCAGTTATGATATTCGCATCTTTACATTAAGAGTGTTCAACAATTATGTCTTTCTCAGCGTAAGGGTCCCCCTTACGTCAAAAGTGTTCATCTATTGTGATATTCGCTGGGTCCCGTTTATGATTAAAAGTGTTCATCAATTATGATATTCTCATCATGAGGGTCCCCTCTTACGATTAAAACTGTTCCTCAATTATGATTTTCTCACCATAAGGGTCCTCCCTTATGTCAAAAGTGTTAATTAGTTATGATATTCGCAGGGTCCCTCTTACGATTAAAAGTGTTCAACAATTATGTCTTTCTCAGCGTAAGGGTCCCCCTTATTATATTTTTTTACCATAAGGGTCCTCCCTTAAGTCAAAAGTGTTCATCAAATATAATATTCGCAGGGTCCCGCTTACGATTAAAAGTGTTCAACAATTATGTCTTTCCCAGCGTAAGGGTCCCCCTTACAAAAGTGTGCATCAATTATGATTTTCACCATAAGGGGCCCCCCTTATGATTAAAAGTGTTCCACAATTATGTCTTTCTCTGCGTAAGGGTCCCCCTTACGTCAAAAGTGTTCATCTATTGTGATATTCGCTGGGTCCCGTTTATGATTAAAAGTGTTCATCAATTATGATATTCTCATCATGAGGGTCCCCTCTTACGATCAAAACTGTTCCACAATTATGATTTTTTCACCATAAGGGTCCTCCCTTAGTTCGAAAGTGTTCATCAATTATGATATTCGCAGGGTCCCGCTTATGATTAAAAGTGTTCAACAATTATGTCTTTCTCAGCGTAAGGGTACCCCCTTATGATTTAAAGTGTTCCACAATTATGTCTTTCTCTACATAAGGGTCCCCCCTTATGATAAAAGTATTCCTCAATTATGCTTTTCTCACCATAAGGGTTCCCCTTATGAATAAAAGTGTTCAACAATTTCGTCTTTCTCATTGTAAGGGTCTCCCTTATGATCAACAGTGTTCAACAATTATGACTTGCTCATCATAAGGGTCGCCCCTTAAAATCAAAAGTGTTCATGAATTATGATATTCTCATCATAAGGGTCCTCCCTTATGTCAAAAGTCTTAATCAATTATGATATTCGCAGGGTCCCGCTTACGATTAAAAGTGTTTAACAATTATGTCTTTCTCAGCGTAAGGGTCCCCCCTCACAATCAAAAGTGTTTATCAATTATGATATTCTCATCATAAGGGTCCCCTCTTACGATCAAAACTGTTCCTCAATTATGATTTTTTTACCATAAGGGTCCTCCCTTAAGTCAAGAGTGTTCATCAAATATAATATTCGCAGGGTCCCGCTTACGACTAAAAGTGTTCAACAATTATGTCTTTCTCAGCGTAAGGGTCCCCCTTACAATAAAAAGTGTTTATCAATTATGATTTTCTCATCATAAGGGGCCCCCCCTTATGATTAAAAGTGTTCCACAATTATGTCTTTCTCTGCGTAAGGGTCCCCCTTTATGATTAAAAGTGTTCATCAATTATGATTTTCCCACCACAAGGGTCCCCACTTATGACTAAAAGTGTTCAACAATTATGTCTTTCTCAGCGTAAGGGACCCCCTTTTGATCAAAAGTGTTCATCAATTATGATATTCTCACCATAAGGCTCCACCCTTATGATTAAAAGTGTTCAACAATTATGTTTTTCTCAGCGTAAGGGTCCCCCTTATGATAAAAGTGTTCATCAATTATGATTTTCTTACCATAAGGGTCCCCCCGTATGATTAAAAGTGTTCCACAATTATGTCTTTCTCTGCGTAAGGGTCCCCCTTTATGATTAAAAGTGTTCATCAATTATGATTTTCCCACCACAAGGGTCCCCACTTATGACTAAAAGTGTTCAACAATTATGTCTTTCTCAACGTAAGGGACCCCCTTTTGATCAAAAGTGTTCATCAATTATGATATTCTCACCATAAGGCTCCACCCTTATGATTAAAAGTGTTCAACAATTATGTTTTTCTCAGCGTAAGGGTCCCCCTTATGATAAAAGTGTTCATCAATTATGATTTTCTCACCATAAGGGTTCCCCTTATGATTACAAGTGTTCCACAATTATGTCTTTCTCAGCATAAGGTTCCTCCCTTATGTCAAAAGTGTTCATCAATTATGATTTTCGCAGGGTTCGCCTTATGATTAAAAGTGTTCAACAATTATGTCTTTCTCAGCGTAAGGGTCGCCCCTTACGATCAAAAGTGTTCAACAATTATGTCTTTCTCAGCATAAGGGTCCCCTCTTACGAACAAAACTGTTCCTGAATTATGATGTTCTCACCATAAGGGTCCTCCCTTATGTCAAAAGTGTTCATCAATTATGATATTCTCACCATAAGGGTCCCCCTTATGACTAAAAGTGTTCAACAATTATGTCTTTCTCAGCGTAAGGGTCCTCCCTTACGATCAAAAGTGTTTATCAATTATGATTTTCTCATCATAAGAATCCAACTTTTGATCAAAAGTGTTTATCAAAAGTGTTCAACAATTATGTCTTTCTCAGCATAAGGTTCCTCCCTTATGTCAAAAGTGTTCGTCAATTATGATTTTCGCAGGGTTCGCCTTACGATTAAAAGTGTTCAACAATTATGTCTTTCTCAGCGTAAGGGTCCCATCTTATGACAAAAGTGTTCATCAATTATGATTTTCTCAGCATAAGTGTCGGCCCTTATGATTGAAAGTGTTCAACAATTATGTCTTTCACAGCATAAGGGTCCCCCTTATGATAAAACTGTTACTCAATTATGATTTTCTCATCATAAGGGTCTCCCTTATGATCAAAAGTGTTCACCAATTATATCTTTGTCATCATAAGGGTCCCCCCTTACGATCAAAAGTGTTCATCAATTATGATTTTCTCATCATAATTGTCCCCCTTATGATCAAAAGTGTGCATCAGTTATGATTTACTCATCATAAGGGTCCCACCTTTTGATCAAATGAGTTCAACAATTATGTCTTTCTCATCATAAGGGTCCCCCCTTACAATCAAAATTGTTCATCAATTATGATATTCTCATCATAAGGGTCCCCTCTTACTATCAAAACTGTTCCTCAATTATGATTTTTTCACCATAAGGGTCCTCCCTTAAGTCAAAAGTGTTAATCAATTTTGATATTCGCAGGGTCCCGCTTATGATTAAAAGTATTCAACAATTATGTCTTTCTTAGCGTAAGGGTCCCCCCTGATGATCAAAAGTGTTCATCAATTATTATATTCTCAACATTAGGGTCCCCTCTTACGATCAAAACTGTTGCTCAATTATGATTTTCTCACCATAAGGGTCCTCCCTTAAGTCAAAAGTGTTAATCAATTATGATATTCGCAGGGTCCCGCTTACGATTAAAAGTGTTTAACAATTATGTCTTTCTCTGCGTAAGGGTCCCCCTTACAATAAAAAGTGTTTATCAATTATGATATTCTAATCCTAAGGATCCCCTCTTACGATCAAAACTGTTCCACAATTATGATTTTTTCACATTAAGGGTCCTCCCTTAAGTCAAAAGTGTTCATCAATTATTATATTCGCAGGGTCCCCCTTATGATTACAAGTGTTTCACAATTATGTCTTTCTCAGCGTAAGGGTCCCCCTTACGATCAAAAGTGTTCCTCAATTATGATTTTCTCAGCATAAGGGTCGGCCCTTATGATCAAAAGTGTTCACCAATTATGTCTTTGTCGTCATAAGGGTCCCCCCTTATGATTAAAAGTGTTCCACAATTATGTCTTTCTCTGCATAAGGGTACCCCCTTATGATAAAAGTGTTCATCAATTATGATTTTCTCACCATAAGGGTTCCCCTTATGATTAAAAGTGTTCCACAATTATGTCATTCTCATCATAAGGGTCGCCCCTAACAATCAAAAGAGTTCCACAATTATGTCTTTCTCAGCATAAGGGTCCTCCCTTATGAAAAAGTTTCACAATTATGCTTTCTCGCATAAGGGTCCCCCTTATGATAAAAGTGTTCACAATTATGATTTTCTCACCATAAGGGTCCCCTTATGATAAAAGTGTTCACAATTATGATTCTCACATAAGGGTCGCCCCCATCAAAAGGTTCCACAATTATGCTTTTCGCAGGGTCCCCCTTATGACAAAAGTGTTCACAATTTGTTTTCTCACCTAAGGGTCCCCCTTATGATAAAGTTTCCACAATTATGCTTCTCTCATAAGGGTCCCCCTTAGATAAAAGTGTTCATCAATTATGATTTTCTCACCATAAGGGTCCCCCCCTTATGACAAAAGTGTTCATCAATTATGATTTTCGCAGGGTCCGCCTTATGATTAAAAGTGTTCAACAATTTCGTCTTTCTCATTGTAAGGGTCCCCCTTATGATCAACAGTGTTCAACAATTATGCCTTGCTTATCATAAGGGTCGCCCCTTAAAATCAAAAGTGTTCATGAATTATGATATTCTCACCATAAGGGTCCTCCCTTAAGTCAAAAGTTTTCATCAATTATGATATTCGCAGGGTCCCGCTTACGATTAAAAGCGTTCAACAATTATGTCTTTCTCAGCGTAAGCGTCCCCCTTATGCTCAAAAGTGTTCATCAATTATGATTTACTCATCATGAGGGTCCAACCTTTTGATCAACAGTGTTCCACAATTATGTCTTTCTCAGCATAAGGTTCCTCCCTTATGTCAAAAGTGATCATCAATTATGATTTTCTCACCATAAGGGTCCCCCTTATGATCAAAAGTGTTCATCAATTATGTCTTTGTCATCATAAGGGTCCTCCCTTACGATCAAAAGTGTTCACCATGTATGATTTTCTCATCATAAGAGTCTCCCTTATGATCAAAAGTGTTCATTAATTATGATTTACTCATCATTACCTTTTGATCAAAAGAGTTCAACAATTATGTCTTTCTCAGCATAAGGGTCCTCCCTTACGTCCAAATTGTTCATCAATTATGATATTCTCATCAAAAGGGTCCCCTCTTACGATCAAAACTGTTCCTCAATTATGATTTTTTCACCATAAAGGTCCTCCCTTAAGTCAAAAGTGTTCATCAGTTATGATATTCGCAGGGTCCCGCTTTTGATTAAAAGTATTCAACAATTATGTCTTTCTCAGCGTAAGGGTCCCCCCCTACGATCAAAAGTGTTCATCAATTATGATATTCGCTTCATAAGGGTCCCCTCTTACGATCAAAACTGTTCCTCAATTATGATTTTCTCACCATAAGAGTCCTCCCTTATGTCAAAAGTGTTAATCAATTGTGATATGCGCAGGGTCCCGCTTATGATTTTCTCATCATTAGGGTCCCCCCTTATGACTAAAAGTGTTCACCAATTATGTCTTTGTCATCATAAGGGTCCCCTCTTACAATCAAAAGTGTTCATCAATTATGATTTTCTCAGCATAAGAGTCCCCCCTTATGTCAAAAGGGTTCATCAATTATGATATTCGCTGGGTCCCGCTTATGATTTAAAGTGTTCAACAATTATATCTTTCTCAACGAAAGGGTCCCCCTTACGATCAAAAGTGTTCAGTAATGATGATATTCTCATCATAAGGGTCCCCTCTTACGATCAAAACTGTTCCTCAATTATGATTTTCTCATCATTAGGGTCCCCCTTATGATCAAAAGTGTTCATCAATTATGTCTTTGTCATCATAAGGGTCCTCCCTTACGATCAAAAGTGTTCACCATGTATGATTTTCTCATCATAAGAGTCCCCCTTATGATCAAAAGT
The DNA here is from genome assembly GCA_035041805.1 of Amiota mariae. Classification (NCBI taxonomy): domain Eukaryota; kingdom Metazoa; phylum Arthropoda; class Insecta; order Diptera; family Drosophilidae; genus Amiota; species Amiota mariae. The sequence continues at coordinate 45,310 of JAWNKV010000344.1, read as the reverse complement.
GTTCATTAATTATGATTTACTCATCATCACCTTTTGATCAAAAGAGTTCAACAATTATGTCTTTCTCAGCATAAGGGTCCTCCCTTACGTCAAAATTGTTCATCAATTATAATATTCTCATCATAAGGGTCCCCTCTTACGATCAAAACTGTTCCTCAATTATGATTTTTTCACCATAAAGGTCCTCCCTTAAGTCAAAAGTGTTCATCAGTTATGATATTCGCAGGGTCCCGCTTTTGATTAAAAGTATTCAACAATTATGTCTTTCTCAGCGTAAGGGTCCCCCCCTACGATCAAAAGTGTTCATCAATTATGATATTCGCTTCATAAGGGTCCCCTCTTACGATCAAAAGTGTTCCTCAATTAAGATTTTCTCACCATAAGGGTCCCCCCCTTATGACAAAAGTGTTTCTCAATTATGATTTTCTCATCATTAGGGTCCCCCTTATGATCAAAAGTGTTCATCAATTATGTCTTTGTCATCATAAGGGTCCTCCCTTACGATCAAAAGTGTTCACCATGTATGATTTCCTCATCATAAGAGTCCCCCTTATGATCAAAAGTGTTCATTAATTATGATTTACTCATCATCACCTTTTGATCAAAAGAGTTCAACAATTATGTCTTTCTCAGCATAAGGGTCCTCCCTTACGTCAAAATTGTTCATCAATTATGATATTCTCATCATAAGGGTCCCCTCTTACGATCAAAACTGTTCCTCAATTATGATTTTTTCACCATAAAGGTCCTCCCTTAAGTCAAAAGTGTTCATCAGTTATGATATTCGCAGGGTCCCGCTTTTGATTAAAAGTATTCAACAATTATGTCTTTCTCAGCGTAAGGGTCCCCCCCTACTATCAAAAGTGTTCATCAATTATGATATTCGCTTCATAAGGGTCCCCTCTTACGATCAAAAGTGTTCCTCAATTAAGATTTTCTCACCATAAGGGTCCTCCCTTATGTCAAAAGTGTTCATCAATTATGATATTCTCACCATAAGGGTCCCGCTTTTGATTAAAAGTTTTCAAAAATTATGTCTTTCTCAGCGTAAGGGTCCCCCCCTACGATCAAAAGTGTTCATCAATTATGATATTCGCTTCATAAGGGTCCCCTCTTACGATCAAAAGTGTTCCTCAATTAAGATTTTCTCACCATAAGGGTCCTCCCTTATGTCAAAAGTGTTCATCAATTATGATATTCTCACCATAAGGGTCCCCCTTATGACTAAAAGTGTTCAACAATTATGTCTTTCTCAGCGTAAGGGTCCTCCCTTACGATCAAAAGTGTTTATCAATTATGATTTTCTCAACATAAGAATCCAACTTTTGATCAAAAGTGTTTATCAAAAGTGCTCAACAATTATGTCTTTCTCAGCATAAGGTTCCTCCCTTATGTCAAAAGTGTTCATCAATTATGATTTTCGCAGGGTTCGCCTTATGATTAAAAGTGTTCAACAATTATGTCTTTCTCAGCGTAAGGGTCGCCCCTTACGATCAAAAGTGTTCAACAATTATGTCTTTCTCAGCATAAGGGTCCCCTCTTACGAACAGAACTGTTCTTCAATTATGATGTTCTCACCATAAGGGTCCTCCCTTATGTCAAAAGTGTTCATCAATTATGATATTCTCACCATAAGGGTCCCCCTTATGACTAAAAGTGTTCAACAATTATGTCTTTCTCAGGGTAAGGGTCCTCCCTTACGATCAAAAGTGTTTATCAATTATGATTTTCTCATCATAAGGTTCCAACTTTTGATCAAAAGTGTTTATCAAAAGTGTTCAACAATTATGTCTTTCTCAGCATAAGGTTCCTCCCTTATGTCAAAAGTGTTCATCAATTATGATTTTCGCAGGGTTCGCCTTATGATTAAAAGTGTTCAACAATTATGTCTTTCTCAGCGTAAGGGTCCCACCTTATGACAAAAGTGTTCATCAATTATGATTTTCTCAGCATAAGTGTCGGCCCTTATGATTGAAAGTGTTCAACAATTATGTCTTTCACAGCATAAGGGTCCCCCTTATGATAAAACTGTTCCTCAATTATGATTTTCTCATCATAAGGGTCTCCCTTATGATCAAAAGTGTTCACCAATTATGTCTTTGTCATCATAAGGGTCCCCCCTTACGATCAAAAGTGTTCATCAATTATGATTTTCTCATCATAAGGGTCCCCCTTATGATCAAAAGTGTGCATCAGTTATGATTTACTCATCATAAGGGTCCCACCTTTTTATCAAATGAGTTCAACAATTATGTCTTTCTCATCATAAGGGTCCCCCCTTACAATCAAAATTGTTCATCAATTATGATATTGTCATCATAAGGGTCCCTTCTTACTCTCAAAACTGTTCCTCAATTATGATTTTTTCACCATAAGAGTCCTCCCTTAAGTCAAAAGTGTTAATCAATTATGATATTCGCAGGGTCCCGCTTATGATTAAAAGTATTCAACAATTATGTCTTTCTTAGCGTAAGGGTCCCCCCTGACGATCAAAAGTGTTCATCAATTATTATATTCTCAACATTAGGGTCCCCTCTTACGATCAAAACTGTTGCTCAATTATGATTTTCTCACCATGAGGGTCCTCCCTTAAGTCAAAAGTGTTAATCAATTATGATATTCGCAGGGTCCCGCTTACGATTAAAAGTGTTTAACAATTATGTCTTTCTCTGCGTAAGGATCCCCCCTTACAATAAAAAGTGTTTATCAATTATGATATTCTAATCATAAGTGTCCCCTCTTACGATCAAAACTGTTCCACAATTATGATTTTTTCACATTAAGGGTCCTCCCTTAAGTCAAAAATGTTCATCAATTATTATATTCGCAGGGTCCCCCTTATGATTACAAGTGTTTCACAATTATGTCTTTCTCAGCATAAGAGTCCCCCTTATGACAAAAGTGTTCATCAATTATAATTTTCGCAGCATAAGTGTCGGCCCTTATGATTAAAAGTGTTCAACAATTATGTCTTTCACAGCATAAGGGTACCCCTTATGAAAAAAGTGTTCATCAATTTAGATTTTCTCACCATAAGGGTCCCCCCTTATGACTAAACGAGTTCACCAATTAAGTCTTTGTCACCATAAAGGTACCCCTTATTATCAAAAGTGTTCATCAATTATGATGTTCTCACCATTAAGGTCCCACTTATGATTACAAGTGTTTCACAATTATGTCTTTCTCTGCATAAGGGTCCCCCCTTATGATAAAAGTGTTCATCAATTATGATTTTCTCAACATAAGGGTCCCCCCCCTTACGATCAAAACTGTTCCTCAATAATGATTTTCTCATCATAAGGGTCCTCCCTTATGTCAAAAGTGTTAACCAGTTATGATATTCGCAGTGTCCCGCTTATGATTAAAAGTGTTTAACAATTATATCTTTCTCAGCGTAAGGGTCCCCTTACGATCAAAAGTGTTCATCAATTATGATATTCTCATCATAAGGGTCACCTCTTACGATCAAAACTGTTCCTCAATTATGATTTTCTCACCATAAGGGTCCTCCCTTATGTCAAAAGTGTTAATCAGTTATGATATTCGCGGTGTCCCGCTTACGATTAAAAGTGTTCAACAATTAAGTCTTTCTCAGCGTAAGGGTCCCCCTTACGATCAAAAGTGTTCATTAATTATGATATTCTCATCATAAGGGTCCCCTCTTACTATCAAAACTGTTCCTCAATTATGATTTTCTCACCATAACGGTCCTCCCTTATGTCAAAAGTGTTAATCAGTTATGATATTCGCAGGGTCCCGCTTACGATTAAAAGTGTTAAACAATTATGTCTTTCTCAGCGCAAGGGTCCCCCCTTACAATCAAAAGTGTTCATCAATTATGATATTCTCATCATAAGGGTCCCCTCTTACGATCAAAACTGTTCCACAATTATGATTTTTTCACCATAGGGTTCCTCACTTAAGTCAAAAGTGTTCATCAATTATGATATTCGCAGGGTCCCGCTTATGATTAAAAGTGTTCAACAATTATGTCTTTCTCAGCGTAAGGGTCCCCCTTACAATCAAAAGTGTTCATAAATTATGATATTCTCATCATGAGGGGCCCGTCTTACGATGAAAACTGTTCCACAATTATGATTTTTTCACCATAAGGGTCCTCCCTTAACTCAAAAGTGTTCATCAATTTTGATATTCGCAGGGTCCCGCTAATGATTAAAAGTGTTCAACAATTATGTCTTTCTCAGCGTAAGGGTCCTCCCTTACGATTAAAAGTGTTCTTCAATTATATTTTCTCACCATAAGGGTCCTCCCTTATGTCAAAAGTGTTAATCAGTTATGATATTCGCAGTGTCCCGCTTACGATTAAAAGTGTTCCTCAATTATGATTTTCTCATCATAAGGGTCCCACCTTTTGATCAAAACTGTTCAACAATTATGTCTTTCTCAGCGTAAGGGGCCCCCCCTATGATGAAAAGTGTTCAACAAATAAGTTTTTCTCAGCATAAGTGTCCGCCCTTATGATTAAAAGTGATTATCAATTATGATTTTCTCACCATAACGGTCCTCCCTTATGTCAAATGTGTTAATCAGTTATGATATTCGCAGGGTCCCGCTTACGATTAAAAGTGTTCAACAATTATGTCTTTCTCAGCGTAAGGGTCCCCCCCTTACAATCAAAAGCTTTCATCAATTATGATATTCTCATCATAAGGGTCCCCTCTTACGATCAAAACTGTTCCACAATTATGATTTTTTCACCATAATGGTCCTCCCTTAAGTCAAAAGTGTTCATCAATTATGATATTCGCAGGGTCCCTCTTATGATTAAAATTGTTCAACAATTATGTCTTTCTCAGCGTAAGCGTCCCCCTTACAAGCAAAATTGTTCATCAATTATGATATTCTCATCATGAGGGTCCCCTCTTACGATCAAAACTGTTCCACAATTATGATTTTATCACCATAAGGGTCCCCCCTTAAGTCAAAAGTGTTCATCAATTATGATATTCGCAGGGTCCCGCTTATGATTAAAAGTATTCAACAATTATGTCTTTCTCAGCGTAAGGGTCCTCCCTTACGATTAAAAGTGTTCTTCAATTATGATTTTCTCACCAGAAGGCTCCCCCCCTTATGATTAAAAGTGTTCAACAATTATGTTTTTCTCAGCGTAAGGGTCCCCCCTTACGATCAAAACTGTTCCTCAATAATGATTTTCTCATCATAAGGGTCCTCCCTTATGTCAAAAGTGTTAATCAGTTATGATATTCGCAGTGTCCCGCTTACGATTAAAAGTGTTCAAAAATTATGTCTTTCTCAGCGTCAGGGTCCCCCTTACGATCAAAAGTGTTCAACAATTATGATATTCTCATCATGAGGGTCCTCTCTTACGATCAAAAGTGTTCCTCAATTAAGATTTTCTCACCATAAGGGTCCCTTCTTATGACTAAAAGTGTTCACCAATTATGTCTTTGTCATCATAAGCGTCCCCGCCTTATAATCAAAAGTGTTGATCAATTATGATTTTCTCACCATAAGGGTCCCCCTTATGATTGAAACTGTTTCACAATTATGTATTTTTCAGCATAAGAGTCCCCCTTATGTCAAAAGTGTTCTTCTAGTATGATATTCGCAGGGTCCCGCTTATGATTAAAAGTATTCAACAATTATGTCTTTCTCAGCGTAAGGGTCCTCCCTTACAAGCAAAAGTGTTCATCAATTATGATATTCTCATCATGAGGGTCCCCTCTTACGATCAAAACTGTTCCACAATTATGATTTTTTCACAATAAGGGTCCCCCCTTAAGTCAAAAGTGTTCATCAATTATGATATTCGCAGGGTCCCGCTTATGATTAAAAGTATTCAACAATTATGTCTTTCTAAGCGTAAGGGTCCTCCCTTACGATTAAAAGTGTTCTTCAACAATGATTTTCTCACCATAAGGCTCCTCCCACCTTTTGATCAAAACTGTTCAACAATTATGTCTTTCTCAGCGTAAGGGGCCCCCCTTATGATCAAAAGTGTTCAACAAATAAGTTTTTCTCAGCCTAAGTGGCCGCCTTTATGATTGAAAGTGTTCATCAATTATGATTTTCTCACAATAAGGGTCCCCCCTTATGACTAAAAGAGTTCAACAAACATGTCTTTCTCAGCATAAGGTTCCCGCTTATGATCAAAAGTGTTTAACATATATGTTTTTCTCATCGTAAGGGGCCCCCCTTATGATCAAAAGTGTTCAACAAATAAGTTTTTCTCAGCATAAGTGTCCGCCTTTATGATTAAAAGTGTTCATCAATTATGATTTTCTCACAATAAGGGTACCCCTTATGACTAAAAGAGTTCAACAAACATGTCTTTCTCAGCATAAGGGTCGCCCCTAACAATCAAAAGTGTTCCACAATTATGTCTTTCTCAGCATAAGGGTCCTCCCTTATGTCAAAAGTGTTCATCAATTATGATTTCATGGGTCCCCCCCCTTATGACAAAAGTGTTCAACAATTATGATTTTCTCAGCATAAGGGTCCCCCCTTATGACTAAGAGTTTTCAACGATTATGTCTTCCTCAGCTCAAGGGTCCTCCCTTACGATCAAAAGTGTTCATCTATTATGATTTTCTCATCATACGGGTCCCCCCTTTTGATCATAAGTGTTCCTCAATTATGATTTTCTCATCATAAGGGTCACACCTTTTGATCACAACTATTCAACAATTATGTCTTTCTCAGCGTAAGGGGCCCCCCTTATGATCAAAAGTGTTCAACAAATAAGTTTTTCTCAACATAAGTATCCGCCCTTATGATTAAAAGTGTTCATCAATTATGATTTCCTCACATAGTCCTCCCCCCTTACGACTAAAAGAGTTCAACAAACATGTCTTTCTCAGCATAAGGTTCCCGCTTATGATCAAAAGTTTTTAACATATATGTTTATCTCAGCGTAAGGGGCCCCCCCTTATGAACAAAAGTGTTCAACAAATAAGTTTTTCTCAGCATAAGTGTCCGCCCTTATGATTAAAAGTGTTCAGCAATTATGATTTTCTCACCATAAGGGTCCCCCTTATGACTAAAAGAGTTCAACAAACATGTGTTTCTCAGCATAAGGTTCCCGCTTATGATCAAAAGTTTTTAACAAATATGTTTTTCTCAGCATAAGGGGCCCCCCCTTTTGATCAAAAGTGTTTATCAATTATGATTTTCTCGCCATAACGGTCCTCCCTTATGTCAAAAGTGATAATCAGTTATGATATTCGCAGGGTCCCGCTTACGATTAAAAGTGTTCATCAATTATGATATTCTCATCATGAGGGTCCCCTCTTACGATCAACACTGTTCCATAATTATGATTTTTTAACCATAAGGGTCCCCCCTTAAGTCAAAAGTGTTCATAAATTATGATATTCGCAGGGTCCCGCTTATGATTAAAAGTGTTCAACAATTATGTCTTTCTCAGCGTAAGGGTCCCCTCTTACGATCAAAAGTGTTCATTAATTATGATATTCGCATCATAAGGGTCCCGCTTATGATTACAAGTGTTCAACAATTATGTCTTTCTCAGCGTAAGGGTCCCCTCTTACGATCAAAAGTGTTCATCAATTATGATATTCTCATCATAAGGGTCACGTCTTACGATCAAAACAGTTCCTCAGTTATGATTTTCTCACCATAAGGGTCCTCCCTTATGTCAAATGTGTTAATCAGTTATGATATTCGCGGTGTCACGCTTACGATTAAAAGTGTTCAACAATTATGTCTTTCTCAGCGTAAGGGTCCCCTCTTACGATCAAAAGTGTTCATTAATTATGATATTCGCATCATAAGGGTCCCCCTTATGATTACAAGTGTTTCACAATTATGTCTTTCTCAGCGTAAGGGACCCACCTTTTGATCAAAAGTGTTCAACAATTATGTCTTTCTCAGTGTAAGGGTCCCCCTTATGATCAAAAGTGTTCAACAAATAAGTTTGTCTCAGCCTAAGTGTCCGCCTTTATGATTAAAAGTGTTCAACAATTATGTCTTTCTCAGTGTAAGGGTCCCCCTTATGATTAAAAGTGTTCAACAATTATGTCTTTCTCAGCGTAAGGGTCCCCTCTTACGATCAAAAGTGTTCATTAATTATGATATTCGCATCATAAGGGTCCCGCTTATGATTACAAGTGTTCAACAATTATGTCTTTCTCAGCGTAAGGGTCCCCTCTTACGATCAAAAGTGTTCATCAATTATGATATTCTCATCATAAGGGTCACGTCTTACGATCAAAACAGTTCCTCAGTTATGATTTTCTCACCATAAGGGTCCTCCCTTATGTCAAATGTGTTAATCAGTTATGATATTCGCGGTGTCACGCTTACGATTAAAAGTGTTCAACAATTATGTCTTTCTCAGCGTAAGGGTCCCCTCTTACGATCAAAAGTGTTCATTAATTATGATATTCGCATCATAAGGGTCCCCCTTATGATTACAAGTGTTTCACAATTATGTCTTTCTCAGCGTAAGGGACCCACCTTTTGATCAAAAGTGTTCAACAATTATGTCTTTCTCAGTGTAAGGGTCCCCCTTATGATCAAAAGTGTTCAACAAATAAGTTTGTCTCAGCCTAAGTGTCCGCCTTTATGATTAAAAGTGTTCAACAATTATGTCTTTCTCAGCGTAAGGGTCCCCCTTACGATCAAAAGTGTTCATCAATTATGATATTCTCATCATAAGGGTCACGTCTTACGATCAAAACAGTTCCTCAATTATGATTTTCTCACCATAAGGGTCCTCCCTTATGTCAAATGTGTTAATCAGTTATGATATTCGCGGTGTCACGCTTACGATTAAAAGTGTTCAACAATTATGTCTTTCTCAGCGTAAGGGTCCCCTCTTACGATCAAAAGTGTTCATTAATTATGATATTCGCATCATAAGGGTCCCCCTTATGATTACAAGTGTTTCACAATTATGTCTTTCTCAGCGTAAGGGACCCACCTTTTGATCAAAAGTGTTCAACAATTATGTCTTTCTCAGTGTAAGGGTCCCCCTTATGATCAAAAGTGTTCCTCAATTATGATTTTCTCATCATAAGGGTCCCACCTTTTGATCAAAACTGTTCAACAATTATGTCTTTCTCAGCGTAAAGGGCCCCCTTATGATCAAAAGTGTTCAACAAATAAGTTTGTCTCAGCCTAAGTGTCCGCCTTTATGATTAAAAGTGTTCATCAATTATGATTTTCTCACAATAAGGGTCCCCCCTTATGACTAAAAGAGTTCAACAAACATGTCTTTCTCAGCATAAGGTTCCCGCTTATGATCAAAAGTTTTTAACAAATATGTTTTTCTCAGCGTAAGGGGCCCCCCTTATGATCAAACGTGTTCAACAAATAAGTTTTTCTCAGCATAGGTGTCCGCCCTTATGATTAAAAGTGTTCATCAATTATGATTTTCTCACAATAAGGGTCACCACTTATGACTAAAAGAGTTCAACAAACATGTCTTTCTCAGCATAAGGTTCCCGCTTATAATCAAAAGTTTTTAACAAATATGTTTTTCTCAGCATAAGGGGCCCCCCTTTTGATCAAAAGTGTTTATCAATTATGATTTTCTCACCATAAGGGTCCCCCTTATGATCAAAAGTGTTCCTCAATTATGATTTTCTCATCATAAGGGTCCCACATTTTAATCAAAACTGTTCAACAATTATGTCTTTCTCAGCGTAAGGGGCCCCCCTTATGATCAAAAGTGTTCAACAAAAAAGTTTTTCTTAGCCTAAGTGTCCGCCTTTATGATTAAAAGTGTTCATCAATTATGATTTTCTCACAATAAGGGTCCCCCCTTATGACTAAAAGAGTTCAACAAACATGTCTTTCTCAGCATAAGGTTCCCGCTTATGATCAAAAGTTTTTAACAAATATGTTTTTCTCAGCGTAAGGGGCCCCCCTTATGATCAAACGTGTTCAACAAATAAGTTTTTCTCAGCATAGGTGTCAGCCCTTATGATTAAAAGTGTTCATCAATTATGATTTTCTCACAATAAGGGTCCCCACTTATGACTAAAAGAGTTCAACAAACATGTCTTTCTCAGCATAAGGTTCCTGCTTATGATCAAAAGTTTTTAACAAATATGTTTTTCTCAGCGTAAGGGGCCCCCCTTATGATCAAAAGTGTTCAACAAATAAGTTTTTCTCAGCATAAGTGTCCGCCCTTATGATTAAAAGTGTTTATCAATTATGATTTTCTCACAATAAGGGTACCCCTTATGACTAAAAGAGTTCAACAAACATGTCTTTCTCAGCATAAGGTTCCCGCTGATGATCAAAAGTTTTTAACAAATATGTTTTTCTCAGCATAAGGGGCCCCCCTTTTGATCAAAAGTGTTTATCAATTATGATTTTCTCACCATAACGGTCCTCCCTTATGTCAAAAGTGTTAATCAGTTATGATATTCGCAGGGTCCCGCTTACGATTAAAAGTGTTCAACAATTATGTCTTTCTCAGCGTAAGGGTCCCCCCTTACAATCAAAAGTGTTCATCAATTATGATATTCTCATCATAAGGGTCCCCTCTTACGATCAAAACTGTTCCACAATTATGATATTTTCACCATAAGGGTCCTCCCTTAAGTCAAAAGTGTTCAACAATTATGTCTTTCTCAGTGTAAGGGTCCCCCTTATGATTAAAAGTGTTCAACAATTATGTCTTTCTCAGCGTAAGGGTCCCCCTTACGATCAAAAGTGTTCAACAAAAAAGTTTTTCTCAGCCTAAGTGTCCGCCTTTGTGATTAAAAGTATTCATCAATTATGATTTTCTCACAATAAGGGTCACCCCTTATGACTAAAAGAGTTCAACAAACATGTCTTTCTCAGCATAAGGTTCCCGCTTATGATCAAAACTTTTTAACAAATATGTTTTTCTCAGCGTAAGGGGCCCCCCTTATGATCAAAAGTGTTCAACAAATAAGTTTTTCTCAGCATAAGTGTCCGCCCTTATGATTAAAAGTGTTTATCAATTATGATTTTCTCACAATAAGGGTACCCCTTATGACTAAAAGAGTTCAACAAACATGTCTTTCTCAGCATAAGGTTCCCGCTGATGATCAAAAGTTTTTAACAAATATGTTTTTCTCAGCATAAGGGGCCCCCCTTTTGATCAAAAGTGTTTATCAATTATGATTTTCTCACCATAACGGTCCTCCCTTATGTCAAAAGTGTTAATCAGTTATGATATTCGCAGGGTCCCGCTTACGATTAAAAGTGTTCAACAATTATGTCTTTCTCAGCGTAAGGGTCCCCCCTTACAATCAAAAGTGTTCATCAATTATGATATTCTCATCATAAGGGTCCCCTCTTACGATCAAAACTGTTCCACAATTATGATATTTTCACCATAAGGGTCCTCCCTTAAGTCAAAAGTGTTCATAAATTATGATATTCGCAGGGTCCCGCTTATGATTAAAAGTGTTCAACAATTATGTCTTTCTCAGCGTAAGAGTCCCCCTTACGATCAAAAGTGTTCATCAATTATGATATTCTCATCATAAGGGTCACGTCTTACGATCAAAACAGTTCCTCAATTATAATTTTCTCACCATAAGGGTCCTCCCTTATGTCAAATGTGTTAATCAGTTATGATATTCGCGGTGTCACGCTTACGATCAAAAGTGTTCATCAATTATGATATTCGCATCATAAGGGTCCCCCTTATGATTACAAGTGTTTCACAATTATGTCTTTCTCAGCGTAAGGGACCCACCTTTTGATCAAAAGTGTTCAACAATTATGTCTTTCTCAGTGTAAGGGTCCCCCTTATGATCAAAAGTGTTCAACAAATAAGTTTTTCTCAGCATAAGGGGCCCCCCTTTTGATCAAAAGTGTTTATCAATTATTATTTTCTCACCATAAGGGTCCTCCCTTATGTCAAATGTGTTAATCAGTTATGATATTCGCGGTGTCACGCTTACGATTAAAAGTGTTCAACAATTATGTCTTTCTCAGCGTAAGGGTCCCCTCTTACGATCAAAAGTGTTCATCAATTATGATTTTCTCACAATAAGGGTCCCCACTTATGACTAAAAGAGTTCAACAAACATGTCTTTCTCAGCATAAGGTTCCCGCATATGATCAAAAGTTTTTAACAAATATGTTTTTCTCAGCGTAAGGGGCCCCCCTTATGATCAAAAGTGTTCAACAAATAAGTTTTTCTCAGCATAAGGGGCCCCCCTTTTGATCAAAAGTGTTTATCAATTATGATTTTCTCACCATAAGGGTCCCCCTTATGATCAAAAGTGTTCCTCAATTATGATTTTCTCATCATAAGGGTCCCACCTTTTGATCAAAACTGTTCAACAATTATGTCTATCTCAGCGTAAAGGGCCCCCCTTATGATCAAACGTGTTCAACAAATAAGTTTTTCTCAGCATAAGTGTCTCCCCTTTTGATCAAAAGTGTTTATCAATTATGATTTTCTCACCATAAGGGTCCCCCTTATGATCAAATGTGTTCCTCAATTATGATTTTCTCATCATAAGGGTCCCCCCGTTTGATCAAAACTGTTCAACAATTATGTCTTTCTCATCGTAAAGGGCCCCCTTATGATCAAAAGTGTTCAACAAATAAGTTTTTCTCAGCCTAAGTGTCCGCCTTTATGATTAAAAGTGTTCATCAATTATGATTTTCTCACAATAAGGGTCCCCCCTTATGACTAAAAGAGTTCAACAAACATGTCTTTCTCAGCATAAGGTTCCCGCTTATGATCAAAAGTTTTTAACAAATATGTTTTTCTCAGCGTAAGGGGCCCCCCTTATGATCAAAAGTGTTCAACAAATAAGTTTTTCTCAGCATAAGGGGCCCCCCTTTTGATCAAAAGTGTTTATCAATTATGATTTTCTCACCATAAGGGTCCCCCTTATGATCAAAAGTGTTCCTCACTTATGATTTTCTCATCATAAGGGTCCACCTTTTGATCAAAACTGTTCAACAATTATGTCTTTCTCAGCGTAAAGGGCCCCCCTTATGATCAAACGTGTTCAACAAATAAGTTTTTCTCAGCATAAGTGTCCCCCCTTTTGATCAAAAGTGTTTATCAATTATGATTTTCTCATCATAAGGGTCCCACCGTTTGATCAAAACTGTTCAACAATTATGTCTTTCTCAGTGTAAAGGGCCCCCTTATGATCAAAAGTGTTCAACAAATAAGTTTTTCTCAGCCTAAGTGTCCGCCTTTATGATTAAAAGTGTTCATCAATTATGATTTTCTCACAATAAGGGTCCCCCCTTATGACTAAAAGAGTTCAACAAACATGTCTTTCTCAGCATAAGGTTCCCGCTTATGATCAAAAGTTTTTAACAAATATGTTTTTCTCAGCATAAGGGTCCCCCCTTACAATCAAAAGTGTTCATCAATTATGATATTCTCATCATAAGGAACCCCTCTTACGATCAAAACTGTTCCACAATTATGATTTTTTCACCATAAGGGTCCCCCTTAAGTCAAAAGTGTTCATAAATTATGATATTCGCAGGGTCCCGCTTATGATTAAATATGTTCAACAATTATGTCTTTCTCAGCGTAAGGGTCCCCCTTACGATCAAAAGTGTTCATCAATTATGATATTCTCATCATAAGGGTCACGTCTTACGATCAAAACAGTTCCTCAATTATGATTTTCTCACCATAAGGGTCCTCCCTTATGTCAACTGTGTTAATCAGTTATGATATTCGCGGTGTCACGCTTACGATTAAAAGTGTTCAACAATTATGTCTTTCTCAGCGTAAGGGTCCCCTCTTACGATCAAAAGTGTTCATCAATTATGATATTCTCATCATAAGGGTCCCCTCTTACGATCAAAACTGTTCCACAATTATGATATTTTCACCATAAGGGTCCTCCCTTAAGTCAAAAGTGTTCATAAATTATGATATTCGCAGGGTCCCGCTTATGATTAAAAGTGTTCAACAATTATGTCTTTCTCAGCGTAAGGGTCCCCCTTACGATCAAAAGTGTTCATCAATTATGATATTCTCATCATAAGGGTCACGTCTTACGATCAAAACAGTTCCTCAATTATAATTTTCTCACCATAAGGGTCCTCCCTTATGTCAAATGTGTTAATCAGTTATGATATTCGCGGTGTCACGCTTACGATTAAAAGTGTTCAACAATTATGTCTTTCTCAGCGTAAGGGTCCCCTCTTTCGATCAAAAGTGTTCATCAATTATGATATTCGCATCATAAGGGTCCCCCTTATGATTACAAGTGTTTCACAATTATGTCTTTCTCAGCGTAAGGGACGCACCTTTTGATCAAAAGTGTTCAACAATTATGTCTTTCTCAGTGTAAGGGTCCCCCTTATGATCAAAAGTGTTCAACAAATAAGTTTTTCTCACCATAAGGGGCCCCCCTTTTGATCAAAAGTGTTTATCAATTATGATTTTCTCACCATAAGGGTCCTCCCTTATGTCAAATGTGTTAATCAGTTATGATATTCGCGGTGTCACGCTTACGATTAAAAGTGTTCAACAATTATGTCTTTCTCAGCGTAAGGGTCCCCTCTTACGATCAAAAGTGTTCATCAATTATGATTTTCTCACAATAAGGGTCCCCACTTATGACTAAAAGAGTTCAACAAACATGTCTTTCTCAGCATAAGGTTCCCGCATATGATCAAAAGTTTTTAACAAATATGTTTTTCTCAGCGTAAGGGGCCCCCCTTATGATCAAAAGTGTTCAACAAATAAGTTTTTCTCAGCATAAGGGGCCCCCCTTTTGATCAAAAGTGTTTATCAATTATGATTTTCTCACCATAAGGGTCCCCCTTATGATCAAAAGTGTTCCTCAATTATGATTTTCTCATCATAAGGGTCCCACCTTTTGATCGAAACTGTTCAACAATTATGTCTTTCTCAGCGTAAAGGGCCCCCCTTATGATCAAACGTGTTCAACAAATAAGTTTTTCTCAGCATAAGTGTCCTCCCTTTTGATCAAAAGTGTTTATCAATTATGATTTTCTCACCATAAGGGTCCCCCTTATGATCAAAAGTGTTCCTCAATTATGATTTTCTCATCATAAGGGTCCCACCTTTTGATCAAAACTGTTCAACAATTATGTCTTTCTCAGCGTAAAGGGCCCCCTTATGATCAAAAGTGTTCAACAAAAAAGTTTTTCTCAGCCTAAGTGTCCGCCTTTATGATTAAAAGTGTTCATCAATTATGATTTTCTCACAATAAGGGTCACCCCTTATGACTAAAAGAGTTCAACAAACATGTCTTTCTCAGCATAAGGTTCCCGCTTATGATCAAAACTTTTTAACAAATATGTTTTTCTCAGCATAAGGTTCCCGCTTATGATCAAAAGTTTTTAACAAATATGTTTATCTCAGCGTAAGGGGCCCCCCTTATGATCAAAAGTGTTCAACAAATAAGTTTTTCTCAGCATAAGGGGCCCCCCTTTTGATCAAAAGTGTTTATCAATTATGATTTTCTCACCATAATGGTCCCCCTTATGATCAAAAGTGTTCCTCACTTATGATTTTCTCATCATAAGGGTCCCACCTTTTGATCAAAACTGTTCAACAATTATGTCTTTCTCAGCGTAAAGGGCCCCCCTTATGATCAAACGTGTTCAACAAATAAGTTTTTCTCAGCATAAGTATCCCCCCTTTTGATCAAAAGTGTTCATCAATTATGATATTCTCATCATAAGGGACCCCTCTTACGATCAAAACTGTTCCACAATTATGATTTTTTCACCATAAGGGTCCCCCTTAAGTCAAAAGTGTTCATAAATTATGATATTCGCAGGGTCCCGCTTATGATTAAATGTGTTCAACAATTATGTCTTTCTCAGCGTAAGGGTCCCTCTTACGATCAAAAGTGTTCATCAATTATGATATTCTCATCATAAGGGTCACGTCTTACGATCAAAACAGTTCCTCAATTATAATTTTCTCACCATAAGGGTCCTCCCTTATGTCAACTGTGTTAATCAGTTATGATATTCGCGGTGTCACGCTTACGATTAAAAGTGTTCAACAATTATGTCTTTCTCAGCGTAAGGGTCCCCTCTTACGATCAAAAGTGTTCATCAATTATGATATTCGCATCATAAGGGTCCCCCTTATGATTACAAGTGTTTCACAATAAAGTCTTTCTCAGCGTAAGGGACCCACCTTTTGATCAAAAGTGTTCAACAATTATGTCTTTCTCAGTGTAAGGGTCCCCCTTACGATCAAAAGTGTTCCTCAATTAAGATTTTCTCAGCATAAGGGGCCCCCCTTTTGATCAAAAGTGTTTATCAATTATGATTTTCTCACCATAAGGGTCCCCCTTATGATCAAAAGTGTTCCTCACTTATGATTTTCTCATCACAAGGGTCCCACCTTTTGATCAAAACTGTTCAACAATTATGTCTTTCTCAGCGTAAGGGGCCCCCCTTATGATCAAAAGTGTTCAACAAATAAGTTTTTCTCAGCATAAGTGTCCGCCCTTATGATTAAAAGTGTTCATCAATTATGATTTTCTCACAATAAGGGTACCCCTTATGACTAAAAGAGTTCAACAAACATGTCTTTCTCAGCATAAGGTTCCCGCTGATGATCAAAAGTTATTAACAAATATGTTTTTCTCAGCATGAGGGTCCCCCTTTTGTTCAAAAGTGTTTATCAATTATGATTTTCTCACCATAAGGGTCCCCCTTATGATCAAAAGTGTTCCTCACTTATGATTTTCTCATCATAAGGGTCCCACCTTTTGATCAAAACTGTTCAACAATTATGTCTTTCTCAGCGTAAAGGGCCCCCCTTATGATCAAAAGTGTTTATCACTTATGATTTTCTCGCCATAACGGTCCTCCCTTATGTCAAAAGTGTTAATCAGTTATGATATTCGCAGGGTCCCGCTTACGATTAAAAGTGTTCAACAATTATGTCTTTCTCTGCGTAAGGGTCCCCCCTTACGATCAAACCTGTTCCACAATAATGATTTTCTCATCATAAGGGTCCTCCCTTATGTCAAAAGTGTTAATCAGTTATGATATTCGCAGTGTCCCGCTTACGATTAAAAGTGTTCAACAGGTATGTCTTTCTCAGCGTATGGGTCCCCCCTTACAAGCAAAAGTGTTCATCAATTATGATATTCTCATCATGAGGGTCCCCTCCTACGATCAAAACTGTTCCACAATTATGATTTTTTCACCATAAGGGTCCTCCCTTAAGTCAAAAGTGTTCATAAATTATGATACTCGCAGGGTCCCGCTTATGATTAAAAGTGTTCAACAATTATGTCTTTCTCAGCGTAAGGGTCCCCCCTTACGATTAAAAGTGTTCTTCAATTATGATTTTCTCACCATAAGGCTCCCCCCTTATGATTAAAAGTGTTCAACAATTATGTTTTTCTCAGCGTAAGGGTCCCCCTTACGATCAAAAGTGTTCCACAATTATGATATTCTCATCATAAGGGTCCTCTCTTACGATCAAAAGTGTTCCTCAATTAAGATTTTCTCACCATAAGGGTCCCCCCTTATGACTAAAAGTGTTCACCAATTATGTCTTTGTCTTCATAAATGTCCCCCCTTATGATCAAAAGTGTTGATCAATTATGATTTTCTCACCATAAGGGTCCCCCTTATGATTGATGGTGTTTCACGATTATGTCTTTCTCAGCATAAGAGTCCCCCTTATGTCAAAAGTGTTCATCTATTATGATATTCGCTGGGTCCCGCTTATGATTAAAAGTTTTCATCAATTATGATATTCTCATCATAAGGGTCCCCCTTATGATTGAAAGTGTTTCACAATTATGTCTTTCTCAGCATAAGAGTCCCCCTTATGTCAAAAGTGTTCATCTATTATGATATTCGCTGGGTCCCGCTTATGATTAAAAGTTTTCATCTATTATGATATTCTCATCATAAGGGTCCCCTCTTACGATCAAAACTGTTCCTCAATTATGATTTTCTCACCATAAGGGTCCTCCCTTATGTCAAAAGTGTTAATCAGTTATGATATTCGCAGTGTCCCGCTTACGATTAAAAGTGTTCAACAATTATGTCTTTCTCAGCGTAAGGGTCCCTCCTTACGATTAAAAGTGTTCTTCAGTTATGATTTTCTCACCATAAGGCTCCCCCCTTATGATTAAAATTGTTCAACAATTATGTTTTTCTCAGCGTAAGGGTCCCCCTTACGATCAAAAGTGTTCCACAATTATGATATTCTCATCATAAGGGTCCTCTCTTACGATCAAAAGTGTTCCTCAATTAAGATTTTCTCACCATAAGGGTCCCCCCTTATGACTAAAAGTGTTCACCAATTATGTCTTTGTCTTCATAAAGGTCCTCCCTTATGATCAAAAGTGTTGATCAATTATGATATTCTCATCATAAGGGTCCCCCTTATGATTGAAAGTGTTTCACAATTATGTCTTTCTCAGCATAAGAGTCCCCCTTATGTCAAAAGTGTTCATCTATTATGATATTCGCTGGGTCCCGCTTATGATTAAAAGTTTTCATCAATTATGATATTCTCATCATAAGGGTCCCCTCTTACGATCAAAACTGTTCCTCAATTATGATTTTCTCACCATAAGGGTCCTCCCTTATGTCAAAAGTGTTAATCAGTTATGATATTCGCAGTGTCCCGCTTACGATTAAAAGTGTTCAACAATTATGTCTTTCTCAGCGTAAGGGTCCCTCCTTACGATTAAAAGTGTTCTTCCGTTATGATTTTCTCACCATAAGGCTCCCCCCTTATGATTAAAATTGTTCAACAATTATGTTTTTCTCAGCGTAAGGGTCCCCCTTACAATCAAAAGTGTTCCACAATAATGATATTCTCATCATAAGGGTCCTCTCTTACGATCAAAAGTGTTCCTCAATTAAGATTTTCTCACCATAAGGGTCCCCCCTTATGACTAAAAGTGTTTACCAATTATGTCTTTGTCTTCATAAAGGTCCCCCCTTATGATCAAAAGTGTTGATCAATTATGATTTTCTCACCATAAGGGTCCCCCTTATGATTGAAGGTGTTTCACAATTATGTCTTTCTCAGCATAAGAGTCCCCCTTATGTCAAAAGTGTTCATCTATTATGATATTCGCTGGGTTCCGCTTATGATTAAAAGTTTTCATCAATTATGATATTCTCATCATAAGGGTCCCCCTTATGATTGAAAGTCTTTCACAATTATGTCTTTCTCAGCATAAGAGTCCCCCTTATGTCAAAAGTGTTCATCTATTATGATATTCGCTGGGTCCCGCTTATGATTAAAAGTTTTCATCAATTATGATATTCTCATCATAAGGGTCCCCTCTTACTATCAAAACTGTTCCTCAATTATGATTTTCTCACCATAAGGGTCCTCCCTTATGTCAAAAGTGTTAATCAGTTATGATATTCGCAGTGTCCCGCTTATGATTAAAAGTGTTTAACAATTATGTTTTTCTCAGCGTAAGGGTCCCCCTTACGATCAAAACTGTTCCTCAATAATGATTTTCTCATCATAAGGGTCCTCCCTTATGTCAAAAGTGTTAATCAGTTATGATATTCGCAGTGTCCCCCTTACGATCAAAAGTGTTCAACAATTATGATATTCTCAACATAAGGGTCCCCTCTTACGATCAAAACTGTTCATCAATTATGATTTTCTCACAATAAGGGTCCCCCCTTATGACTAAAAGAGATCAACAAACATGTCTTTCTCAGCACAAGGTTCACGCTTATGATCAAAAGTGTTCATCAATTATGATTTTCTCACCATAAGGGTCCCCCTTATGATCAAAAGTTTCCTCAATTATGATTTTCTCATCATAAGGGTCCCACCTTTTTATCAGAAGTGTTCAACAATTATGTCTTTCTCAGCGTAAGGGGCCCCCCTTATGATCAAAAGTGTTCAACAAATAAGTTTTTCTCAGCATAAGTGTCCGCCCTTATGATTAAAAGTGTTCATCAATTATGATTTTCTCACCATAAGGGTCCCGCTTATGATTAAAAGTGTTCAACAATTTTGTCTTTCTCAGCGTAAGGGTCCCCCCTTACGATCAAAAGAGTTCATCAAATATGATTTTCTCATCATAAGGGTCCCACCTTTTGATCAAAACTGTTCAATAATTTTGTCTTTCACAGCGTAAGGGACCCCCCTTACGATCAATAGTGTTCATCAATTATGATATTCTCAACAGAAGGGTACCCTCTTACGATCAAAACTGTTCCTCAATTATGATTTTCTCACCATAAGGGTCCCCCCTTATGGCTAAAAGTGTTCACCAAATATGTCTTTGTCATCATAAGGGTCCCCCCTTATGTCAAAAGTGTTCATCAATTATGATAATCGCTGGGTCCCGCTAATGATTAAAAGTGTTCATCAGTTATATCTTTCTCAACGTAAGGGTCCCCCTTACGATCAAACGTGTTCATCAATTATGATATTCTCATCATAAGGGTCCCCCCTTATGACTAAAAGTGTTCACCAAATATGTCTTTGTCACCATAAGGGTCCCCCTTTTGACTAAAAGTGTTCACCTATTATGTCTTTGTCATCATAAGGGACCCCCCTTACGATCAAAAGTGTTCATCAATTATGATTTTCTCATTATAAGGGTCACACCTTTTGATCAAAATTGTTTAACTATTATGTCTTTCTCAGCGTAAAGGACCCCCCTTATGTTCAAAAGTGTTCAACAAATATGTTTTTCTCTGCATAAGGGTCCCCTCTTATGATCAAAAGTGTTCAACAATTATGTCTTTCTCAGCGTAAGGGTCCCCCCTACGATCAAAAGTGTTCATCAACTATGATTTTCTCACCATAAGGGCCCCCCATTATGACTAAAAGTGTTCACCAAATATGTCTTTGTCATCATATGGGTCCCCCCTTTTGATCAAAAGTGTTCAACAATTATGTCTTTCTCAGCGTAAGGGACCCCCTTATGATCAAAAGTGTTCAACAAATATGTTTTCTTCAGCATAAGGGTCACCCCTTATGATCAAAAGTGTTACACAATTATCTTTTTCTCAGCGTAAGGGTCCCCCCTTACGATCAAAACTGTTCCTCAATTATGATTTTCTCATCATAAGCGTCCTACCTTTTGATCAAAAGTGTTCACCAATTATGTCTTTCTCCGCGTAAGGGTGCCCCCTTACGATCAAAAGTGTTCATCAAATAAGTTTTTCTCAGCATAAGTGTCCGCCCTTATGATTAAAAGTGTTCATCAATTATGATTTTCTCACCATAAGGGTCCCGCTTATGATTAAAAGTGTTCAACAATTTTGTCTTTCTCAGCGTAAGGGTCCCCCCTTACGATCAAAACTGTTCCTCAATTATGATTTTCTCATCATAAGCGTCCTACCTTTTGATCAAAAGTGTTCACCAATTATGTCTTTCTCAGCGTAAGGGTGCCCCCTTACGATCAAAAGTGTTCATCAAATAAGTTTTTCTCAGCATAAGTGTCCGCCCTTATGATCAAAAGTGTTCAACAAATATGTTTTCCTCAGCATAAAGGTCACCCCTTATGATCAAAAGTGTTCAACAATTATCTTTTTCTCAGCGTAAGTGTCCTCCCTTACGATCAAAACTGTTCCTCAATTATGATTTTCTCATCATAAGGGTCCTACCTTTTGATCAAAAGTGTTCACCAATTATGTCTTTCTAAGCGTAAGGGTGCCCCCTTACGATCAAAAGTGTTCATCAAATAAGTTTTTCTCAGCATAAGTGTCCGCCCTTATGATTAAAAGTGTTCATCAATTATGATTTTCTCACCATAAGGGTCCCCCTTCTGACTAAAAGTGTTCACCATATATGTCTTTGTCATCATAAGGGTCCCCCCTTTTGATCAAAAGTGTTCAACAATTATGTCCTTCTCAGCGTAAGGGTCCACCCTTACGATCAAAAGTGTTCAACAATTATGAATTTCTCATCATCATAAAGGTCCCATCTTTTGATCATAAGTGTTCAACAATTATGTCTTTCTCAGCGTAAGGGACCCCCTTATGACCAAAGTGTTCAACAAATATGTTTTTCTCAGCATATTTTTTTCTGATCAAAAGTGTTCAACAATTATCTTTTTCTCAGCGTAAGGGTCCCCCCTTACGATCAAAAGTGTTCATCAATTATTATATTCTCATCATAAGGGTCCACTCTTACGATCAAAAGTGTTCCTCAATTAAGATTTTCTCACCACCCTTATGACTAAAAGTGTTCACCAATTATGTTTTTCTCACCATAAGGGTCCCCCCATATGACTAAAAGTGTTCAACAATTATGTCTTTCTCAGCGTATTGGTCCTCCCTTACGATCAAAAGTGTTCATCAATTATGATTTTCTCATCATAAGGGTCCCCCTTTTGATCAAAATTGTTCAACAATTATGTCTTTCTCATCATATAGTGGCTTTACAGTGAGCTAAGATTCGATTCTATGAAGATGCGACAATGATTCAAGTCTCATTTGACAACAACAACAAGGAAAATAACAAAAATGAGGGGTTGTTGTTGTAGAGTGATTCGATTGAGAGATGCTAATCTCAAATAGATACGCTAAGATTCGGTTTTTTTGAATGGTCAGTCTTGACAGGACTAGGCAATTTTCCCATGTAGGTTGGCAGCATTTTCATAATTTCGTCGTTTTTTGTGATTGTCATAGACTTATATCAAATAAGACAAATTAGTTCAACTATAAAAAATATATAAGTGCTCACATCGACATAACGCCTGCAATCAACTCTGAAAGTGACATTGACAAATCGGTATGTGATCTAAACTCTGTACTAGTAGCTGCAGCTAGATTATCAACACCCAAAAATGTTGCAAGTCTCTACAGCAGGAACTCTATCTCAAATAGGGAAATTGAATAATTAGTTGCCATCAAAAGACGTTTAAGACGAGACTGGCAGCAGCACAGATCACCTGCAGCTAAAGAAAGACTGACAATTGGAACAAAAAACTTAACGAATGTAGTAAGCGTCCGTTCACTTTCGCACTCAATTTTACTCTTTACTTTACTTTTACTCAGTTTATTTTTTTTTTTTTTAAATTCTTGGCGTGCTATCCCACTTCTGATGTAGTAAACGTCCGTTCACTTTCGCACTCAATTTTAATCTCCTCTTTATTTTCTCTTCAACTTAAGTTCTAGGTCTCATTATACACGTTCGATCATACATACATACACTTACTTACTACAATACTATACTTAATACTGATCATACACGTTTGATCATACATACACTCTTACTACCATACTATACTTAATACTACACGAAAGCAATCAAAAGTGAAAAAGTTGATGCACAAACTTGTACTTGATTGTCACTCTGGAAAGCTTACAATGGTCTGAAAACTCCCGTTGAAGTGGACTCACCTATTAGAAACCAATCCGGTAGTTGGGTACGCTCAGACGAAGATAAAACCAAAATATTTGCTGAACATTTAGAAAGTGTGCTCGAACATAATGCATCTGCAAACAATTTTGTGCTTCCCAATTAGACACCTTATCCTTGTATGAATCAAATTATGAATTATTCAATTGTTCCTAAATCCGAAAAAGTCTGCAGGTCATGATATTATTGTGCCCAAAATGTTAATTGAACTCCCAAACTCGGCAATAGCGTTTCTCACAAGATTATTGAACGCCATTCTTCGAATCGGTTACTTCCCGTCTCAGTGGAAAAAGTCAATCATCATAATGATTCCAATACCAGTGAAAGATAAGCCAATGGCTTCTTCCTACAGGCCCATAAGTCTGCTTCCATGCCTTGCCAAGTTGTTTGAGAAGATAATTATAATTAAACTTAATCATCATCTACAAACAAATAACATAATCCCAATTCATCAGTTCGGGTTTCGGTCAAAGCACGGAACAATAGAAACAAGTCAACAGAATTACTACCGAAATAAGAACAGCATTTGAGTTACCAGAATATTGTAAAGCAGTATTTCTTGATGTAGCTCAGGCTTTCGTTCGAGTATGGCATGAAGGCTTACTTCACAAAATAAAACGTTTGCTTCCAAAACTCTCACAAAGTTTTGGAGTCTTATATCAAGAATCTAATTTTCGTAGTGAGACATAACAATTGTTTAAAAAACGAATATAAAATTAAAGCGGGTGTCCCACAAGGAAGTGTTCTGAAACCTATTCTATATATACTATAAACTGCAGATTTACCAACAAATCCTCGAATTGTCACTTCTACGTTCGCTGATGACACAGCTATAATCAGTCGAAATCGCTGCCCAGCTAAAGCTGCATCAGACCTGGGCAATCATCTTAAAATAATTCAAGATTGGATATCTAATTGGAGGATAAAGGTTAATGAGCAAAAATGTAAGCATGTCACATTTACTCTAAATTGGAAGACTTGCATTCCTGTATCATTAAACGGAGCTACAATTCCTCAAACCCAGGAGATAACGTATCTTGGTGTTCACCTAGATAAGCGTCTCACTTGACGGAAGCATATTGAAACAACAAAAATTCAGATGAAGCTTAGAGCACTAAGTCTCCACTGGCTAATGAACGCAAGATCTGGTCTGCGACTTGAATACAAGGTTCTTCTGTATAACTCTATTATAAAACCAATTTGGACATACGGTTCAGAATGAAGAGGCACTGCAAGCGCGAGCAATGTTGAGGTCATTCAAAGAGCTCAATCCAAAATCCTTAGAACAATAACAGGCGCTCCTTGGTACATCAGAAATGTAGACATCCACCAAGATCTTAACGTACCGCTGGTAAAAGATGAATGTTCGAAGCGTGAACATTACTATGCAAATAAACTTGTGCAGCATATTAATCCACTAGCCAGAGCTCTTGTTAACACAAGTAACTCATCTCGTCTCCGTCGCTATGATCGTCCAGCCCATACGTTAAGTTAGAGGCCCGTAGTATTATGTTAACCCCTTCTTTCACTTGTGGGAAGTGTAAATAATATATAGTTTGTAAGAGTCTAAACCTTTTTGTTAGTCCTTAATTTTAATATTAGGATCTACAAAAATTCCTCAAAAAAAACAAAAAAAAAATAAAAAATATTCCATAATAATAAGTTTAGTTCTTCTTCAGTTTTGTTCTGCTTGTTTTGATTCTACTTCAGTTTTGTTCTGTATTCCTAATGCTTGAAAGTTCTTTTGCTTGTTTTACAGTATTCGCTCTCAGATCAACACATTTTCACACAGCAGTATTTGTTTTGTTGTGAAAGAGAACATGAGAGACAGTATTAGAAAGCACAAAGCAATCACTTCGTGTAGTGATTAACGCCATGGCTTCCATGTACCCGTACGCACGTACACGTTATATTTTTCCTGTAACCTGTGTTCTTATGGCTTGCATATTATTGTAGATAGTAGAGGTGTGCAATAGAGGGCAGCATTGACTGCAAAAAAGGCATTTGAGTTACTCATGCCAAAAATAAATAAGTAAGTTTTGTAACCAGATGTGAGAGAAACTGAAACCGTAATAACCAAGACCAAACGATCTGGTTATAGCTATGCGACGCACTCATAGCGCGAAACTCTATTTTGTTGTGAAAATAACTCGTGCACTCAGTGTGTGAAAGAAGAAGCCGTGAATAAATAACCAATGCGCTTGTACACATAGTCCCATAAAAGTTTGCAATGTGAAGAGTAGTAGTCAAACTTCCTTTGAACAATAAATTTAAACTGTAAGAAACAATTTATTAAAAATAAATAAATGAAGAAATCTTTTTTTGTAACCAGATGTGAGAGAAACTGAAACCGTAATAACCAAGACCAAACGATCTGGTTATAGCTATGCGACGCACTCATAGCGCGAAACTCTATTTTGTTGTGAAAATAACTCGTGCACTCAGTGTGTGAAAGAAGAAGCCGTGAATAAATAACCAATGCGCTTGTACACATAGTCCCATAAAAGTTTGCAATGTGAAGAGTAGTAGTCAAACTTCCTTTGAACAATAAATTTAAACTGTAAGAAACAATTTATTAAAAATAAATAAATGAAGAAATCTTTTTGTAATCATTTATAATATACGAGTACATTGATAAAAAACAAAAGTCATCATATTTGAAGTACGCAAAAAAATAGTTAAAAGTTTTATTTTTTTTTTTTTTGACATTGCAAATAATTATGTACATTTTTTAATGTTTCTTTTGTTCCACTCATCTATTCAAACTCAAAAATCTGGTATTACTAGTATTTCACGTCTGCAGTATAAATAGTAATAATATCAACTTTTTTATGTACTCTTTGGAAACGATTAGGTGCGTATTAGAGTTGTGCAATGATTATAACCGTACTGCTAACCATACTGTTCACTAACGTGAAGAGTATCAATAGTCCATTGAGGCTAACCTGAAGTCTCATGGTTTATTTCTTTGTACTTTTAAAATGAGCTAAAAGTTGGTCTGGTCAGACCATAGCGTCTGAAATCGGTTATAGGTTTTCAGAATGGCCAATCTCTCCCTCCTACTTCCTTTTTTCACTGTCACACTCAAAATTATTTGATTGGAGGTAACCTGGAATCTCATGGCTGTAGTTTAATTCTTTTTACGTTTAAAATCAGATCAAAGTCATAAAAAAAAATTACAAAAAATTAAATGGAATAGGATGATTGAGCTTTTGTTTCCACGTCATAACCATAAATCCATGATTCGTCACCAGCTATGACCCTCTGGATCAAATTGTTTCGTCGCGGCCCGAGTCGATGCTGTTTTTGTCTTAATTGAGCAATTTTGGCACGAATTTCACGACGACCCGCCTCATATCCAAATCATTGGTTAAAATCGAATGTCACGAGCCAACCGATATGTTTAGGTCCTCAGCAACTTCTTTAACGTTGATTCGACGATTGGCCAATACTATTTTCTTCACTTTATCAATATTTTCGGCTGTTGTTGACGTTCTCGGGCGTCCGGCATGCTCTTCGTCGTTCACATTTTCTCGGCTCTCTGAGAACATTTTATACCACTGATAAAAGTTGCTTTGGTGCAAGTTAGCTGCACCATATGCCACAGTCAACATTCGGAATGCGTCCACGCACCTTATTTCGTTTTTTTACACAAAATTTGATACAGATTTGTTGATCCATTTTTTGAAATAGGCAAAAATCGAAGACGAGCCAAAACACGTGCAAGCAAAACAGCTGTCAAAAATTAACTGAACATTCAAAAAGACCGACCTTGTCAACATAAGTGAGGGACATGAGTGCCAACATAACGCCACAAGAAAATCGAAAATCGAATATAAGTACCTAACCCGCGGAAATTCAAAAATCGCGATACTTTTTGAACAAGCCTCGTATATACAAAAGAAGGTTCTGAAAAATACTCCAAAAAATATTTGACGAGAAATTAGACAATGCATCAATAAAACATTTTTCTTTCTTATTTCAGTTACCATAAGCCTATTGTATCCTTGTTAGGACATAATAAATGTATATGTATAACTGTTGTTCGGATACGGATACTGCAATCAATATGAAAATTCAAAAAAAGAATCAATTGTTATTTCATAATTTTGTTTTCACTTCGGTCGGTAGTTCCATGACTGCCTATATTTTTTTTAGTATACTTTTAGGCTGTTGAATGTTTCACTTTTGTGACAAAAACAGATTTGCATACATTGTGTTAAATCTCATGGTGTAAGAAAACAAGGTGACGCCAATTTGGCTTGTTACGCTCTTAAAATTCTCTCACTCTCAATTTTTAGTGAATAAGTATCATCAGTGTATTAAAACGCTGAAAAACACGCATTTAGTGTTGAACACAACGTGAACATGCATTGAAAATGTAAAAATTAGTGTTATGAAATCAATTTTTTGCGCTTTGATCAGCTGTGTTCAGAGAAATTGTGTTCAAAATAAAATTATTAAAAGGAAATTTAAATTGAGAATGCGGTGTAAATTGAATAAAATACTGAATTAAACAATAAAACAGTAAATTTTGTAATTTTCATATACTTTGCAAGCACTTAAATATGCACATATGTCAATATGTAAACAATGAACATATGATAGTGTTGTGCAGCGTAAAAATCACGAAATAAGGACCATTTACTAAGAACGACACATTGCGGTAAAAAATTGGCGGCACCTTGTTTTCTTACACCATGGTTAAATATTGTGCGATGGTACGGAACCCTCCGTGTGCGAGTCCGAATCACACTTGACTGATTTTTTTAATAAAATAAATTCATATTCTTCGTTGTCACTTAAATAAGAATCCAATCAAAAAATGCTGATAATAATTGAATTAATGACATGTTTGATCGTCAAACAGAGATAAGCTGATAAACGTGCCGAAAAATCAAAGCTGTTGTGTATGCACTTTCATTGGCTGCGTGTGTTAAATTCGTCACCTGCTTATCATCATCCGCAATCAGTTCATCAATCAGCTCCTATGTGCGCGTCGCTTTATTTAATGTGCCAGTGCTGTAAAATTGACGGTTGAGTACAGAGTCATTGAGAACGAGCAAATGATGATTGTTTGTTTTGCAGCACTGTTTGTTGTATTATAATTGGAACCAACTTGTGTTTTTGTCTCAATTTTTATTGTTAGATTAGTGATTTAAAATCAGATAGAAGTATTTATAAATTTACTGGCGCATTATAACAACAAAGTAAAACAAAAGTGGAAACCTGAATTAAATTTTTAAACATAATATAACTTTAAATTGTATTAACTTACGTCATAAATAAAACGCAATAGAAAATGACTATTCTTGGCAAACAAATACTGAATTGGGCCGATAAGAAATGCATTGAAAAGATACCATTGCCTCTCGCAATGGGAGGAGAGGAAGCAATGCTACATGAAGTCGTAGGAAGTGTATGTATAACTTTAACCAGTATATTTTCCAGTTTGCGTATTTGTCCTTGAGTGTTTGTTTACATACATTTCTTCACTTACACTTTTTTTTACTCTCCTTGTAGATATTTTTATATTATTATGTACTTAATTCCTAAGACTACTTGCCCTTTATTCAATACGATTT
This sequence comes from Amiota mariae, assembly GCA_035041805.1. NCBI lineage: Eukaryota > Metazoa > Arthropoda > Insecta > Diptera > Drosophilidae > Amiota > Amiota mariae. The sequence goes on along the minus strand of JAWNKV010000344.1, from coordinate 16,432 downwards.
ATTATTTTTATTTGAAAAATCGTCTATTCAATGCCATTTACCAAAAATCTGTTTATTGATTTTTCTATAACAGTCAATAGTATTCAAAATAGCCTTGTACTCGTCTACTACCTGAAAATTTGAAGTATATTTCATTGCATATTAACTTGTCATTTTCATTTGAACTGAGTACACTTAGACCAAACCCACGGAGAAACAGATTATTACGCAGTCTTATTGATTACTTTTATTTTTATAAAATTGTTTAATTTGCTTATCAATTTAAATATGCAAACCATTAGGCGGATGTATTGCTTTTTGAAGAGATTTATTGACACGATTTCAGCATAGCTTTATTCAGACCAGGTGATGTAAAAATTTAATTCACAGATATTACTTTTTAAAAAACTCGAAATTCCAAATACAAATTTTATTACCATAAGGAATTTAAACATAACCATTTAACGTATGTAGATGCTACAAATCAAAATAAAAACTTCTTTGTTAAAATCCAGACATCGACACAATGTCATGTTGTATAAAAAACACGGAAAGCAAAACGGGTAATAAGACGTCGGAGACCACATAAAGTATATTCTTGATCAGCGCGACGAGACGTGTTGATCTAGCCATGTCCGTCTGTCCCTCAGTTTTTGAGATAGAGAGCTGGAATTTTGCACAGAGCTTTCTTTTTACCATACGCAGCACAATCGGACCACATGGAGGGGGGTACCCCCCATACAAACCGCGATCCAAATGAATGTTCTTATTAGACAAACTTTTCAATTTAATGTGGCATCACTACAGTTGACTTACTTTATAAGGCTTAAATTGAATTAGTGTCGGACAGACTGGATCGACTTTAGGAATAGATGTATATGAGCTGTTATAATTGAAAGTGGTATAAGTCCACTTTTTCATGTTCCGAGATATTTAAGGGATTGCATTTGCATTAATTTCAAAATATTGGCAAACGTTAATCAATTCGAATGATGTTTTTAATGCTGTAGACATATTAAAATGTATTATTCAATAATGGTTATTAAAGTTATTTAAAGGAAACCCGGTTTTTATAGATCCAAATGGACTTATACCACTTTAAAAAAAAATCAAAATCAAAAACAAATATACAAGAAGAGATTTAAGTCCACATTTTTATAGACATAAAAAACACTAAAATGGTTTTTTAGTGAAAAAAATTATAATTAAAATGAAAACATTTAAATATATGAAAAACTAAGTTTATTAAAGATTAATTTCAGTGATATTAAAAATACAAATAAATCAAAATTAAATTAGTTCAAGATAACTAAAAAAATATATGTATGTAACTTATGCTTATTTCTCCTTTACAGTAAGCATAGTGAAGTGTTCATGGTAAATAGGTGGTATGTAAGGCATACCAGTGGCAACATAGTAATTTTGCTGAGGCTTTTAGGTCTTCCTTGTTTTCCAAATAAAAAAATTGCTTTAAATAGAGCATATTCTTCAATACTTGTTTTGTAATATTTTGTGTGGTTCATTCCTTTTAAATCTTATCCAGCATATTTGTAGCCAGTTCGCAATTTCTCCGTCTGTATTGTTTTTCCTGTTTGATATGGCATCTTCTAGCATCTTGTATATCAAAGGAAAATGCAAAAATTTATCTGGGTTCGTTGAAGCTAAGTTTTGATCTTCTTTTAAAGCTTTTCTAGCCAATTCTGCGTTGCATAAATGTATGTTATGTTCTTCTGAAAGGCTACTTTTTTCATTAAGATCAGAGGTAGTTTTAATTTTCATAAGCAGGTAATCGCACTTTCGACACGTATCTTTATGTGGGTGATGGAAACTTAAATTAAAATTCTTCTTTAATTTTACTATACATTTGCTCGCTTAGAAATTTTTCATTATTCTCTTCGCACTTCGACATAGAAGTTGTAAATTTTCTTAAGTTCAAGTCAGAGCGTAAGTATTGTCTGTTTGGATTATTAGAACGTGTGTAATGGCTTTCATATTGTGGAAATTTATTTATGTGATCTTTAAAGGCATACACTAGTCTATCATCACTCTTTCTGCAAGATCCCTCCATTTTTCCACGTAAGTCTTTTCCTACTACTTCAGCTTTGAGAGCCCTATGTAATCTGCATATAGATATATCAAATGTTTCTATAAAGAACTTTTTACATATCGCAAGGCTTTCCTTTAAAGTATTTGCAACTACAATCTCTGGTTGATCCATTAAAATTTCTGCCTCGTCTTCTATTTACTGGCATACGCTGAGTAGATGCACACAAGTATGTATTTTGTTTGCTAAAATCACCCATTTCCCAAAAAATACTAAAAAGGGATTTTCGATTGCTCTCTGTAATACGATTCTTGCAAACTCTTTCAAACATTTACAATCCGTATTTTCAAATTTCTTGGCAGGAATAATATTGTCACTTTTTGTGTAATACTTTTCGCCTTTATTTCTTTTGCTTTTCCTAATCTTCTGTTCATTAATTATGAACGTTGTCTTCGTCAGTCGTTGAATCAGTTAATTCAATAATTCTTATCCTCTCCTTAGTTTGTAGCAATCTTGAATTAATATTGCTTAAACTGTTTTCCTCATCTGAATCATAAACTCGTCCAATAATAATCCAATATTCCCTCGAAATAATCTAATACTCATAATTACCAAGATCTCTTCCACACCAAATTGACAAATTATTTTTTTTTTATAGTAATGTGGGCTAATTGCAAAACCTGTTTATTTTATTATTTTGTTAAAAATTTGTTTTTTCTATTATTAAGAGAAAAATAAACCAAATAGTAGGACTTGTAAAAGAACACTAAAAAAAATCAATGCATTTTTGTTTTTTTTTTTTTGTTTTTTTTGTTTTATGTAGAACTAAGATTATAATTACAAATTATAAATTAGTTATTAATATGAGCAATAGCGACAAAGGCCTTCAGCTCAGGGGGAGAGTGAGTTAGGAAGGATTGGAGGAAAATTAGAAAAGTGCAGGACCAGACTTGAGCGGGAATCGATGGGATGTCAGCGTGGTGCACTAACCATTGAGCCAACGAGCCAGTTAAAATTAATGAATACTTCTCTTATTTCATCAAACAATAATCCCGTTATATTCTTATCTTAATAAGGTAAAAAAATACAAAGCAAGCAAATAAATAACAATTAATCATATCATAAAAGCCAAGAGAAATATTTTATTGTATTGGAATGGACTTATTCCACTTTCAAACAAAATAATTTTGCGATTACATTATATACCCAAAATTCTTTTCTTTACTTTCTGAAAAAAAAAATTACAAAATTTAATGTATTATTATTTATATGGAAAGAAGGTGTCCATATCTTACTAAAATTATCATTAACTCATTTTTTTAAAAAGTGGACTTATACCACTTTCAAATATAACAGCTCATATACTCGTATTCTACATACTCTCATATCAACTGTATAGTTTAAGCACCTTAGCTTTAAGTTCAGATGTAAGTTATAATAAAATTTTCATGGGGTTTTTGTCGTAAATTTTTCCCCTTTTCCTTGTGTTAGTATCAACTGTTTACTGTTATGTATTTCTTTATGTAGTACTAAGTAGAAAAGGCATGGATCCTGAACTTTTTAATAAGGTATTTTAGACTCACAGACATGTATTGTATATATATTATAAAAATTGTGTAAATAAATTGCAATTGAAATTACAAAAATTTCAGCAGCCGGGGATGGCAAACTTTGAATAGTGCTGCCAAGTTTTTAATCGTGCCTTTTTTTAGTCTTTCTCGACATTAAACAGCTAATTACACAAAACAATTTGAAGACAAATTTTAAATTGTAATTTTTTCTTTAAATATTAATGAAATAAGTTAATTTCTCACAATTAGTAAATTGTTCTAAACTTTAATACTTATTCATAATTGGTTGTGTTTTCGGGTTATTTAGTGGTGGATAAATTTAAAATTTTAATATTGCTAATTGTGGTATTTCAATTCATTTTTGAGTGATCAGTGCATTTTGTTTTTGTTTTTATATGTTCATAATTTTAAACTTTGTTATTGTATATAGCATTTCAAAGTTATTATTTGTGAGCATACCCTCGGACCACTAGCTGGGGCGTGAAGAATATTACAACTTCGGCATTGCTTTTTTTCGCTCCCTACTCTCACTTGTAGTGTGTACATTTAGTTTTACATTACAGGGTGTTCAAATTATCAATTTTGCTATCTGCATTTTTGATAATTAAATCAATTTATGATTATTACTTATTTAGGGTTCCGTACTCATAGAGAGCTAACGGGACCCTATTACTAAGCTTACGATGTCCGTCCGTCTCCTGCTCTATCTCATGAACCGTAATAGGTAGAGAGTTGAAATTTTCACAGAGTGTGTAATTCACTTGTGTGTAAAAATACATTTTTAGAAGCATTATTCTTTAATTTAACATTTTGTTTAACAAATTTTTGTTTTTTGTAGTATACTTTTAAGCTTTTAATTGTAGTATGCTTTTAGGCTGTTAAATATACACATAATTCAATATTTTAAGCAAAAAATCTTGTACGATGACACGGAACCCTCCGAGTGCAAGTCCGACTCACACTTGGCTGATTTTTTTATTTCTTTACTTAAATTATTTTTATTGGTTTTTTTCATTTAAAATTTTATTTTCTTTCTGTCGTGAAAATTGATTTGTTGCAATCCTTCGTCTAAGAATAAAAATACATTCGATGTTGATTCCCAACGGGCCGTAAGTTGTTGGCTGTGTGATAATTTTTCACTTTTGAAGTGTGCGGGACTGAACGGCCGTGACCATGACAGGGTAATCAGTAGATCTAAAACTGATGTGAAGTGGTCTTGCCCATCCTGTTTTAAAAGGCAGGTTGATTTTTCGTCAATGTATCGTAGTATACGCGACAATTTTATCAACTTTCGTTAGATTTTGATGTGGGCACTGATTTACTCACTAAATATCAGTTCGATTCATCTCCTCCCCTTCTTTTAATGTCACCTTCTCCTATGGACAACTATGTTTCCCCCAACTACCTCTTACCACTTCTCTTGTTCCTGCCACAATTGCCCCTCCAGCCGATCGTACCTCAACTCCTGTGCTCCCTGTACTACAGGTAATTCCACCCTTATCTGCAGTATCTTCCTCCAAGCGGTCTAGACCCGCTTCTTCTCCTCCTTCGCCGAACACCATTGTGAACAAAAGTGGGAATGTTGCCATCAATGCCACCAAGCTGTGAAAACCTGCTTCTCCGCGCCCGTCTAGCTCAATTGTGGATATTATGGGAATGGTGCCATCAATGGTGGTATACCCCCTACCACAATTGTACCTTTACCCGACGAGTCCAGACAGGACGCTCATTCATCAATATCACACAAAAATTCAATTTGTCACAACCAAGGGATATTTCGTCGTTTAAGATTAGCGTGCCATCCGAATCGTTCCACGAAGTTTGTAATCCGAAATTCTGGCCTCCAAATATGGTTGTTCACCTTCGGCTCCAAGCTCGGCTCCTGGCTGCAGCCTATCTCTATAATCAGGGGTGTCACAATCCTCCGTGTCACAGAAATCTCTTTTGAAATCTCCCATTATTTTAGATGCGATTTGGTTAAATTTACCCTTATCTTAAGTTTTTAAAGAAAAAAAGTACCAACAATTGCAGATTATTCTTTTCCTCGGTAAACTGCATTTAAAGAATTCAACATTTTAGTTGTTTCTAAGCATAAATTTGCATTTTACAAAAATCTCTTTTCCATTGAGGTAAAATAGACGAAATAAGCAAAACCAACCAACGCTGAATATGTACCTGCTTGAATATAAATTTTAACATTTTCGAAGATTCCAATTTGTCATTAATTCAATTAATTTATATGTCAAAATACTCTGTATTTATTGGTAATGAAGCTGTGATGTTTTAATTTTATTTAAAAAATGTGTATAAAGTGATTAGTTTAATGAGAAGTTTTAACAATCTCATTGGTGAAAGTTGACATGTTTTCAATATGTTAAAGAAGGTGCTGTACACGATTTTTGTTTGTTGAGAAAGGAAGTCTTTTTTCGATTGGTTTTTGTAGAGTGAGGAATGTGAAAGAGAGTGAGCAGTGTCAAAATATTTGCTTGGCTTCTGTGGCTGAGTGTAAATAGAAGCAAGAGGCTTCAAAGAAAAATCAACGATAAGTTTCGTCATAAACTCGATACATGTAAGACGCCCCTAAAATGATCAATATTCAATCAGATGTTCGTTCGAACATCAATGTTCTAGAAATGAAATCTCACCATTTTCTTTTCATTTTCCGGCGGAATCAAAACCGTTCCTCCTCAAATTCGTCGACGATTTCTGTGACACCCCTGAATATATCAAAATGCTAGAGGGGTCTACTGTCCAAGTTTAATAAAGGTATAGTTTTTCGTTGAAGCAGATGTTATAGCGTTTTCCGAGACATGGCTTCACTCTGGTGTTCTTAGTACTAAAAATTTTCTGTTGAAATTTCGTCACATATAGGACAGATCGACCTATTCTCCGCGGAGGCGGTGTCCTCATTGTCTCTCACCTTTGATCAGAATTTGTTGATCTAAACTGTTCAGCCAATATTGAGTTTGAAGTTATTTTTGCACGGAGCTTTCTTTTTACCCACACGCAGTACATTTGTCGGAATCAGCCGAATCGGACCACTAGAGGGACCCCCATACAAACTGGGATCCAATTGAAAATCCTTATTAGACAAACATTTTAGTTTTTTGTACTATCAACTTAAAATTTTGACATTATAAGATTCTGGTCCATATTCGAACCATGAACCAAGAGGGGTACCCCCCATACAATCCAAATTCATGTCCTTATTAGAAAAGCTTTTTTGTTTTTTGTATTATCGACTTGAAATTTGGTCACTATAAGTGTCTGACCCATATCCACCAACCTTATACATTTCAAGGCCTAGCTGGGGTGTGAAGAGTATTACAACTTCGGCATAGCCAAAGTTAGTCTTTTTTTATATTTTTCCATTTCTTTTTGTTGAAATTCACTTGAATTCTTTCGGCGTCGCATTCTATTTCACTCAATTCATTTTGAGCATTGTAGATCTCTAGTAGAAAAGCAAAAATTAGTTAAAATGATTTCAGATAATATTCCTTGTAGACTAAATAGATTTTGTTCTTTATTGTTGACTGAATCAGAATTTTCTGTGTTCTTCCTGTGTAACTTGAAATAAAAAACTATTAACGTTGATAGTCAATTTAATAATTGCTTTTAATACTTATTACCTCCAGGTTCCACCTCCTCCTTACATCGATGCAGACAACGAATCTATGGTCTTCAATCGACCTCAAAACCACTGCTTCAAAAGTATTTTACTGTTCCTAATAGCGGTAACCGTGATGCTGATGGGTGTGCTTGGAGGATACACACTCTATCGCATGTATGTGCCCACACATTCTAATCTGCACTACCGAGCACTCTGTGACATTCCTTACGCTGAAGATTCCAGCGATATACCACGCTTTTATTCACGCTCTGATGATTCCTTTGCCATCAACTGGCGCAACTTATTGCCAATTCCTAACATCAACAAGGAATTTGATGATCAAGTGGGTGAAAATTATTTCCGCGAAGAGATCGAACTAGACAGTAGTGATAATGAGGGTTTTGCCAAAATTGATGTACCTGACTTTAAGGATGGCCGTCGAGGTCGTTTTATGCATGACTTCAAAGAAAATCAATCGGCAATAATTGACACCACCACCAACCGGTGCTTCATAATGCCACTTGATCGTGAAACTACATTACCACCCTCAAGCTTTGTGGATCTTATGCAAAAAATGGGCTCTGGATATTATAACATTGATACTGAAAGAGTCCGCCGTAACATGCGCATTGTAACGCCACGCATTACTGATTTGTCATTGGTATCAGAGCGCATTGCTAACGAATGTTACGACATGAAGGTCTATATGATGGAACGCTATGTTTCCGGTGGTAAGTATAGGATATTGCTTTAGCGAAGACGATTATAGACATTCTTTGATTTTGTGTTTCAGTTTCTAAACGCTCCGCTGAAAAACTGCCGGACTCTGCGAAGTATGCAGAATTTATGGGCAAGGGAGTGGTCGAATACGATCTTTCAAACATTGCCGAGATCGAAGCATACGAGAAATCCGAAAATAAAGTAGCTTAAGGAAAAAGCAACAAACAACCAAATTTGTTTTAAATATTTATTCAAATGAGACGTGTGGGCGTGTATTATCCCACTTATATTTCGTAGTTTGTTGTTGAAAGTAAATATTTGCATAATCCGACTAAATTTAATGTTTATTTCTTTGTTTTACTGTTCTAATGTTGAGAAAGCAAATAATAATCCAAAATTACAATAATAAAAAACAAGATCGATATAATAAAGTCGAATATCAGATACTCTGTACCTTGCATAATTAGAAGTTATTTCCAAAGCTGAAAAGAGTAACTCTTTATTTATGTTCTGAATGTTATATTGTATCTCTTATGCCCGATTCAGACTGAGCATAAGCAACATTTTTTGTAAGCAGATCAAAAAGTTGCTAACTTTTTACAACAACAACAGACATATTCATTCGTTTGTGAGAGATCGATCTGTTGGCACGTACGTTGATAAGCTTTAATTTAATTTGTTTCGAAGTTTAGTAGTAACAGTAAAAAGATTAAGAGACCAAAATAAAACTGCGACACAGTTATGTCGCCGTGTGTGAGGAAAAAAATTCAAAAAATAGACACTGGGCAAAGCTCTGCCGCTTCCCCAAACTATTGGTCGCCTCTACAAACTCTCATCAATTCAGATCAAAGCGGATAAGATCGACAAAGCATGGAGCAAAAACTTGAAAAGAAAAATAAAGTGTATATACCGCCTAAAACAGTGCTTAAATGTTTTGCTGAACACCTGCACAAGTTGAGCAAAGCTATAAACTGCAGCAAATATTCTATCAGAAATATCTCTATTGGAATTAAACTACATTCTGAACAATTAAGTGACTATGAAGCAGCCTGCAACTTCCTAAAGGGTAAATTTGAGTACTATTCCTTCGCTATAAAAAAAGACAAGCATTACATAGCATTGCTACTAGGGCTGAACAACATGGGCACTGAGTCCGTGAAGAAAGAACTGATTGGGATAGGACTTCCATGAATTGATGTTAAACTCATTCAAAGGACAAGGCAAAACATTAGTGTAATGACTTTTTATGTGGTGTTGGGAGATACCGAGCCTTTTCAGTACCTGTTTAATATTATTAATTTTCAGACAAAAGAAACTGCACAAATTTGATGTTTTATTCACTTTATTGTATTTTTAAACTGTAAAACTAATTAAACTAGCATAATATACGTATGAATGTGTTGGAAACAAGGCAAGTAATATTACAACTGAGGGTGGGTGGCGAGCGAGAACAAAGGACAGGGAACTGCAGTCGCAGCCAACATAACGGGATCCTGCAGAAATAGATCGAAAACGAATTGTTTGACCTACAACATCGAACATGCCTGAGTATGAGTCCGATCCACCGTGGTGGCTTCTTTTCTGTTTCAGTTGCTGCGGACATGTGGTAAGTTTACAAATAAAACAACCACTCTTGATGAACTTTACCACTTTCTAACTCACAACAAAATATAAACTCGTACCGGTTTGATGTAAAAAACGCAAACAGAGCTGAATTCGCAAGAGTAATTAACTCATTATTACCTAGTACTTACATAATTCCAGTTCTACCTCAAATGATATTGATTATATGGTATCTGTTTTTACCAATGCAATACTACAAGCTAAAGAACTAAGCATACCCAAGAAAAGAATTAGGTTTGCATCTAAGCCACTTCCCCGCTCTATACTAACCCTAATTAAACGTAGAAACCACCACAGTAGAATCTGGCAGAGATATAGGAATGTGACCGACCTAGCAATTTTCAAATGGCTAAGTCATATCATATCCAATAAGATTTCTAAACTTCGTAATGAAACTTGGAATAATCTGTTTTCTTCACTTGACAAAGGTTCTTCACCCTTTTGGAAACTCACAAAAGTTTTAAAGAAGTAACATCTTGACATCTCTCCCTTATGCGATGGTACAATTCGTTTTGCCACACCTGAACAGAAAGTTGATATTTTTAACCAAACATTTAGCCTTAATCACGCAACTGCTGACAATCTCCGGGATCCGAGTACAATCAGATAGGTTAGAAATATCAGTTCTGTATTAAACTCTTCCTATTCTTCCCATATGAATTCATATGAAAACGTCCCAGATATAGCAGCGATTCTCAAAAATCTTAAACCGAAAAAGTCTTTTGAACAAGATGGTGTTGATAACAAATGTCTAAAAGATCTTCCTCGTAATGGCATGCTCACTTAAATAATTAACGAATGTTTACGTCTATGCTAATTCCCCAAGCAGTGGAAACTTTCCAAAGTTATACCGATAAGGAAACCCAACAAACCGGCAGAACTGCCTTCTTCCTACCGGCCAATAAGTTTACAATACACAGAGTTAGACCACTATAAAACAGATCACATCCAGTCAACAATAATTCAAATAAATGGCAGTGCTGGACCAATCAACATGGCTGCATTATGTAGTCCACCAAAGCACAAAATAACAAGTGACCAATATCTGGACTATTCTAAAAATCTCGGACACAGATTCCTTGCTGCAGTGATTTCAATGCAAAAAACTTAATATGGGGATCAAGAAGGAAACTTGTAGAGGAAAAAAAGACTCCGGAAAATATGGCAGACTACCAGATACCCCGAAGACAAAAAAAAACTAAACAGAGCGAGAAAAATACTTACAACAACACTTCTTAAAGAAAAAAACAATCAGATAACAAATTACCTTCAAACCCTTACTCCAACATCTGAAACGAACTACTCATTATGGAAGGCAACTAAATCGCTAATATCAAAAACAAAAATTCTGAGCAAAATATTTGAAAAGCTACTACACGACAGAATAAGCCCAAAATTACAAGACAGGCGTGCAATTCCAGATCATCAATTCGGATTCCGACAACAACACTCGACGATACAACAAGTCCATAGGGTGACTCAGAAAATATTATCAGATCTAGACGACAAAAAATACTGCGTAGGTGTTTTTCTTGATGTAGAAAAGGCGTTCGACAAAGTTTGGCATGAAGGCTTATTACACAAACTACAATACCAGTTACCACAACCTCTATATAACATAGTAAAAAGTTATATGACTGGACGATACTTTTATGTTAAATACAAAGACTGCCGATCTAGGGCCTCTACTATACAGTACACATACAGCAGACATACCTACCCCCGCAGACGAATCATCAATGATCGCTACATTTGCAGATGACACCGTTCTTTTGCATTCCAACAAAGAAATGACGAAAGCTACATCAGATATGCAACTCATAATGGATACAATGGTAACCTGGTTCAATAAATGGAAAATCAAAATAAATGAACAAAAAACTGTCCATGTCATTTACACAACGAGGACAAGATACCAACCACAGAAGCTCCAAATCAACCAGACGGATATTCCCACTGAAAACGTGGCAAAATATCTAGGAATGCATATAGACAACAAATTAAATTTGAAATTTCACATTCAAAAGAAAAGAGACCAAGTCAAAATAAAATTCAGACAATTATATTGGCTTCTTTCAAAAAATTCAGCCTTATCAACTGACAACAAACTGCTAATATATAAGACCATTATCAAACCCACCTGGACTTATGGAATTCAGCTATGGGGCACAGCAAAGTCAACAAACATATCACTTTTACAAAGACAACAATCAAAAATATTAAGAATGTTAATCAATGCTGAATGGTATAGGGTGGCGCAATAGAACGTGCATTTATTAAGTATAGGCTAAAAAAATAAATACAAAAGGAATAGTTGAAATAAAAGATAGGATGATTAGGTACTTAAATGTAGTTTATTTTTTAAAAATAACATCATCTAAATGACGGCTCTCTCGAAGACGGCACTCCTCTAAACGCGATCGCAGATTTGTGAAAACTCTTGTCAATAAATCTGGGATGATTGCTGCTATTTCTCCACGGATATTTTCCTTTAGTTGACTGATGTTCCTCGGATTGTACATGTAGACCTTATGTTTGATTCTCGTCGTTCCAATAACGACAAATTTGTCGGTTTACGAACCCATTCAAATGGAAATGAGCCACGTCAGAAAAAAGGATGTTGTCAAAAGTGGAAAATTGACTAAGCATTTCTTCAGCAAATGCCAATCTACCTCCGAAGTCGGACTCTTTTAATTCCTGTGTTAACTGGAGCTTATAAGGATGCTGTTTAAGATCCAACTTCAAAATTCGCTGTAAACTTCGTCGCGAAAAAAAAGCAATATGCACGTTCTATTGCGCCACCCGAAATGACGACATTCATCGTGACTTACGAATACTACCAGTGAATGAAGTAATTAAACAAATGAGCAGAAAACACCAATTAAAACTAGCAAACCATATTAACAACGATATAAGTAATCTTCCGATTGACGAGTTCACAAGAACCAGTCGGCTTAAAAGGACAAGGCCAGTAGATCTGGCACTATAAAGTTTCTAATAAACAAAATTCTAAAATCTAAAAATTTTTTGTCTAGATTTATTCAAAAAATTATTGTCAACCCTTTCAGAAACATGTATAAAGTGTCTAATATTAATAGATAAAAAATAGAAAACAATTGGGAAATTAAAAAAAAAAAAAATTATTTTCAATTTACCTTCGCATCACTCTACTGTTGACTTACATTATAAGGCTAAATTCGAATTAGTGTCGGACAGACTGGATCGACGTTATACTAACCTTAGGAATATATGTGTATATTCTATCTACTCTCATATCAACTGTATAGTTAAAGCACCTTAGCTTTAAGTTTAGATTAAAGTTATAATACAATTTTCATGGTGTTTTTGTTTTTCACCTTTTCCTTGTGTTAGTATCAACTGTATACTGTTATGTACTTCTTTATGTACACCTAAGTAGAAAAGGCATAGATCCTGAACTCTTTAATAAGGTATTTTAGACTCACAAACATGTATTGTATTATATATACATATTATCAAAACTGTGAATAAATAAATTGCAATTGAAATTGAACAGGCAAATTAACGAATTTCAGGGTTGCTTTGGGTACTTTGAAGCAAAATTTGTTTTGCTACATTAGTGAATATATATACTTTATTGACCCGTGATAATTCAATTTTACAATTTGATTCTTTTCGTTTATATAGAGTTCAGTTACTTTGATAACTTAACAACTAGGATAGAAATTAATAAAACCAATTATTCGTTACATTAATGGAAATTAATAAAACAAATTATTCGTTACATTAGAGAACATGTTTATGAGTAAAGAAAATAGGGGATACAAAAACCTTGCAATAAAGAATTAATTAATTAAGAATTTAACCTAAAAACTATCACTAAAACTATTGATCAGGACTTAATTAATTTAATTTATAATTGGCTTGTTAAGTGTCGATCTTCGCTTGGAAAGTGTAATAGACGATTTCTTACATAAAAACTATTATTAGCGTGATGGATTTTTTCATCTATCATAGCTATATCTGCCCTTTCGTGGAATAGGGAAGTGGAGTAATAGAAAGGAAGATTAAAAATCATTTATTTTGTAAGATCTGCAGTTTATTACGTTGACTTTGCGCGCAGTCACCCCAAACCTCCGAGCTATATAACATAATTGGGACAAATATCGATTTATAAATTATAAGTTTGTTTTTTGTTGATAGATTTGATTTCCTATTGATAAAGGGATAAAGAATTCTTAGCGTCTTATTAATTTTATCGATTGTCCTGTTTATATGCAAACGGATGGTTAGTTTGCTATCTATATTTAAGCCAATATATTTTATGCAGTTTTCCCAATTTATTAGCTGGGAGCTAAGCAGTAGATTAAAGTTGGGTAAGTGGCAGGACTTACGCTTCCGGGTAAAATATATAACGTTTGTTTTACTAGCATTTAGCTTAATTTTCCATCTATGAAAGTATTTAGCATAGATGTGAAAAGCATCCTCAAGGGTTTGATGGATAACACTATGGATATTGCTAGAGCAGAAGAGGGTAGTGTCGTCGGCGAAGATTAACGCATGACAATGGTACAGAGTTGGAATGTCGTGGGTGTATAGATTACAGATCAAAGGTACTAGCACCGTTATCAATTTTCTAGCTGACTGTACACCATCCATATATACTCAAAAATATCTGTCTGATAGAAAGCTGCGAATCATTCTTACTAGGTACAGAGGTGTACCGGTGTGTATTAGCTTGTGTATGAGGCCATTGCGCCACACAGTATCAAAAGCAGCTTGAATGTCCAGTGTAACCATGCCTACAAATTCCTTTAATTTTAGTTTGTTTGTAACAAATTGTTTGAGATTATTGAGGGGATGAATACAGCTAAAGGTGGAGATACACAAACGACTTCAACGATAAGCTGCATTGTCGAAAAAAGCAGCATGCAGCTTCAAACTACACAAATGACGTCGAGGTACACAAACGACTTCAACGTTATTGATCTCCACCTTAAGTGTGGACCTAAATCCGTATTGAAAATACGGGAGAATGTTGTTTCCTTCAATGAGTGTATTTAACCTTACTTTAATTATTCGCTCGAGGTTTCTGGAAAAGCCGCACAAGAGGCGAATAGGGCGGTAACTTTCTGGTAACTTCCAGCTGCGTGGGAAGTACCCAATGCCTATACATCTATTAAAAACAAGAGCAATTAAAGTTAGAGCACGTATGGGGAGATGCTTCAGGCAGATATTTGGTATATTATCTGGACCTGGAGACATTTTAGTTTTCAGGAAGCGAACAACATCCTTCACTTCCCCAAGGGTGATGATTTGGTCGTTTGAGATCACAGCAATGTCCACAGTGTTAAGCGAACTATTTACTAGTGCCACAGTGGTTGCATCTGAGAGCGCATCGGTGGTGAGATACTTCTTCTCAAAGATTTCACTAAAAATATTGGGTTTTTGTTCTCTAGTACTATAAACTTGATCGTTATAACAGAAACTTGGGACGAATAGTTTTTGTTTTTATTATTTTTGTGATTTTCCAGAATGGATTAGAGTTTGTGTCCAAGCGGGAAAGTTTATTGTTCCAGTTAATGTTATTAATTTCTAACAATTGCACTTTAATTTGTCGGTTTAAAAAGTTTAATCTGGCATTAAATATTAGAAGCCTATATCTTATCCAGTGTCATCGTGCAATGTTTCGTATTTTTATATTTATTTATTTGAAATGGCATTGACAAAGAAACTGTCAGCTTAAAAACAAAAATAAATGTAACAATTATCGTAAAATCGTAAAAGATTTTTTGCTTAAAATATTAAATTATGTGCATATTTAACAGCATAAAAGTATACTACAATTACAGCTTAAAAGTATATTTAAAAAAAAAAATTGTTAAACAAAAGGTTAAATTAAAGAACAATTAAAAATGTGTATTTTTAGTATTTGTCGTTCTACACCCAAGTGAATTACACACTCTGTGAAAATTTCAACTTACGGTTCATGAGATTGAGCAGGAGACGGTCGGACTGACGGACGGACATCATAAGCTTAGAAATAGGGTCCCGTTAGCTCCCTATGGTTACGGAACCCTAAAAAGAGAAACAAACAATAAATAGGAAAAAACATGAAAATAAATTAATAAGGATAATATGAAATATGAACCTCTGACCCGATGGGGGAAATTTATTTGCAAATTGTAGCGAGCTATGCCCCTACTCACAGCTATGTGTGGTCAGAGTCATATGAACTAATAAACTACAATAAAGCAGATGGTAAAGGTGACCCAAATCAGCGACATCCAGTTCATCCAACCTGCAGTGCGATCAGGAGTCCCGTTGGCAGCGAATGACGATGGTGTTAATCGATGAAGGCGATATCTCGGGTGAGAGAACGTGATATAATTTATTATATGACGTGCATAAACTCGGAAAGGATCGTGTAGGGTATAGTTAGTAGTGCATCTATTCAATGCTAAAGGAACAATATTTCTGGTAGGACGACTAGGGACACAAAAGTTTAACTGATTCAAAAGCTCAGGAGAATCAATTTTCCCGACTATGAGCTTATGAAGCAAACTAATCCCAAGAGCTATCCTACGATACACCAAAGATGGATGACTGATAAGAAGGAGCCTATCAGAGTAAGATGGCAAACGCGAATTAGGATTCCAGTTTAGGCTACAAAGGGCAAACAGGAGGAATTGTTTCTGTACAGACTCAATTCGAACTTGATTATTTATATATTGCGGTGACCAAGAGATATAAAAAGAGTCTTTGTGGTATAAGGGTCATTAATTTCAATAGACCAACGTTTAATGAAACCAAAAACACTCTTCGCTTTATTTACGATAGAAGAGATATGTTGGTTAAAACACAGCTTGAGATCAAACAGGACACCGATGTCATTAAAAGTAGAGA
>JAWNKV010000343.1:0-292508 GCA_035041805.1 Amiota mariae | reverse complement strand
TTGGCATCCCTAATTGCTCTTCATCAGACCAAATAGATGACATCATATGCGCCGAGATCCCTGATCACGAAACCGATCCAGATCTCCATGATGTAATTACGAACATGATTCACGTTCCGTGTGGTGCCATCAGCCCCCAATCACCGTGCTTGGTCGACGGCAAATGTTCCAAGCGTTATCCACGAAATTTTAGGGCGGAGACTATCACTGGCAACGATAGCTATCCACTGTATCGGCGTCGATCACCCGATGATAACGGTAGAACTTTTACAACGAAAGTGAAAGGAAACGATTTTGTGGTCGGCAACAATTGGATTGTTTCGTATTCGCCACTTCTTTCCAAAACATTCAAGCCGCATTGCAACGTGGAGTATGGCAGTTCAGTAAAATCTATCAAATACATTTGCAAATATGTCGCGAAAGGCAGCGATTCAAAATCCAAAAACCAAAATATAAAAATAAAATCACGCACTATCAAGTTGGTCGATATGTGAGCTGCAATGAGGCGATTTGGCGTATATTCTCATTCGCCATTCATGAACGTCACCCCACTGCTGTACATTTGGCTGTGCATCTGGACTTTATTTTAACTTATCGAATGTTGCTCAACGAGCTGAAACACCTCCATTAACAACATTGACCAGTTTCTTTTCGATTTGCTAAAGCGATCCGTTTGCACGAACGTTGCTCTATTCTGAGATGCCATATTATTACACTTGGAATGCTTCATCGAAAAAATTTCAAAGTCGGAAGCAAGGCAAGACTGATGCTCTTGGTCGCATTTACACAGTTCATCCGAAGAATGACGAATGCTTCTACGATTGCGATTGTTGCTGCTAAATGTTCGTGGGCCGACATCATTTCAATCACTTCGAACTGTTCATGGTGAAGTGTCAACAGCTCGATTTGGTCGAAAACGATAGCCATTGGGACATGACAATCGCTGAAACAATTGTTTCTGCATCACCAAGTCAGATACCCATATTATTTGCTATCATTATTTCGACATGCTTACCATCGAATCCACCTGAACAGTTGAACAAGTACAAGGATGACATGTCAGAAGATATTTTACATCGAACTCGTGGCACTTTAGGAAATCCCGATCTCGAGTTAAATGAGGAGACACATAACGAGGCTTTGCTTTTGATCGAAGACATGTGTTACCTCATGTGCGGCAATTTTTTATCCAAGTTAGGAGTGCCATCGCCAAATCGTGTGAACACCGATTTCAATCGTGAATTTGAATGTGAACGTGAATACGATCGAGATGCATTGAACCAAATAATTCGAACAAATGTACCACTGTTGAACCCCCAACAGAAGGAAGTGTACGATACGGTAATGAAAGCAATTAATGATAGAAATGGTGGTTTATTTTTCCTCGATGCGCCCAGTGGAACTGGAAAGGCATTCCTCATCTAATTGATTTTGGCCACTGTTCGTGCGACATCCGAATTTGTTGTAGCAGTTGCTTCTTCTGGGATAGCGGCCACATTGCTAGAAGAATGCCGAACGGCTCATTCAGCATTGAAATTGCCGTTAAACCTTCAAAGGACTGAAAACCCGACATGCAACATTGCGAAACACTCAGCAATGGCCAAAGTCTTATTAGCAAGTAAAGTCATCATCTGGCATGAATGCACAATGGTGCATAAACGAGCATTGGAAGCACTCAATCGAACAATGAAAGATATGCGCAATGACTCCAGATATTTTGAATGCTCAATGATCCTACTGTCTGGATATTTCCGCCAAACACTACCAGTCATTCCAAGATCGACCGCTGCCGTTGAAATAAACGCTTGCCTCAAATCATCGAAGCTGTGGCATAGTGAAAAGACTTCAGCTAACGACAAACATGCGAGTTGCATTGCTAAGCGATCCATCTGCCGAAGATTTCTCAAGGCAATTGCTGACTATCGGTAATGGCCGTGTTCCTGTCGACGAATCGAATGGATTGATTTCCTTTCTGACCAATTTTTGCAATTTCGTCTCAACAAAGTGTTCCCAAACATCATTCCAAAAGATGTGGATCACTCAAACTTCACAATTCAAAATCAGATCGTTGCTCCACTGCATTCCTTCAAATCTATCGATTGTGTAACAAACGAAGAACAAGCAACCAACTATCCAACTGAATTTTTAAACTCATTGGATCTGCCTGGATTGCCACCGCATAATTTATATCTGAAAATTGGCTCGGTAGTCATCATGCTTCGAAATCTGAACCAACCAAAGCTATGTAACGGAACGCGTTTGGTGCTGAGAAAACTCATGGCCAATGTGATTTACGCGACGTACTGAAGGGAAAGTTTAAAGATGAAGAAGTTCTTATTCCGAGAATACCTATGATCCCAACTGATATGCCTTTCGAGTTTAAAAGAATTCAATTTCCAATTCGTCTTGCATTTGCCATGACGATCAATAAATCCCAAGGCCAATCCTTGAGTGTCTGCGGCCTGAATCTCGAAAATGCATGTTTCTCTCACGGTCAATTATACGTAGCATATTCACGTGTCAGCAAACCGTTCGCTTTGTTCGTTCTCGCACCTGGCAACAAAACCAAAAATGTCGTATATAACAAGGTGACCGAGTGCAATCTCAGCAATACCTTGATAAAATTAAGAGCCTAAAAACTGAATTTAATTCAGCTACTACCTTAAGACAAGATTCCTTGAGCGAGGGGGTAGCAACGCGAGCCGGGACAGCTAGTATAAAATAAAAAACAAAAGAGTTTTTTCTGATAAGAATATGAATTTGGATATGGGTTTGTATGTGAGGTACCCCTCCTGGTGGTCCGAGGGTCTTGATTTATATTTACATGGTTGCTGGATATGGGTCACGTGCTTATAGTGTCCAAATTTCAAGTACAAAAAACAAAAAAAGTTTTTTAATATAAACATTAATTTGGATCTCATCACTTACAAATTGACATAGTCATATCGCAAATGCTTATTACCATAATCAAAAAGCTATGCAAGTAAACCTGCGCATAGTACTATGGAATGGTAACGGTTTGTGTAAAGGCAGATCTGAGGTCGAATAATTTATTGTATAAAAACATATTGCATTGATGCCCTGTTGTTTTCTGAAACTCACTTTAATAAATCATTTTCTTATTGAACTAAAGATTATTATTTCAAATTATTATTTAGTTATTAATAAGATCAATAGCGAAAACAAAGGCCTTCAGCTCAGGGAGAGAGTTAGGAAGGATTGGAGGAAATTAGAAAAGTGCAGGACCAGACTTGAGCGGGAATCGAACCCGCGACTCTAGGATGTCAACTTGATGCAGTAACCATTGAGCCAACGAGCCAGTCACTCACTTTAATAAAAAATCGTTCTTTAAATTAAATGGATATGAGATCTTCTGGTGAAATCACCCAAATGGCAGAGCTCGAGGCGGTGCAGCTATCCTGCTGAGAAGTGGTCTGAAGTGAATAGAGCTTCTTCCCATTCAGCTCCCATGAGCACAATGTGCTAACATACAAATTCTGAGTCCAACAGGAGATCTGGTATTAGCAGCAGCCTACATTCCGCCACACAATATGGTCACCGATGGCATGTTGCAACAGTTGCTTCACATTCTGGGTCCCAGGTTTCTCATTGATGGTGACTTTAATGCCAAACATACTTGGTGGGGTCAATGTTTGTACAGATTTGTTCATACAAACAAGCTTCTCTGCCACTCGTCGGGTGAACCTACACGAGTATTCTGGCCTACCGATGTGAATAAACCTCGATATTGATTACCATTCCTATTATTATGTGTATATACCAGTATTGTCTCTTGTCTACCAGTTGCTTCTGTACAACTGTTAATAAACTTGGATATGGCCTCTGTCGGGGGCAGAAGGTTTGAGGCAGACATTCAATCGAATGAGCCTGGTTGGATACAGCTTTAGACTCTGACTGGTCAAAGAGGTTGATATTCAGTTCTTGAAATCTCGGGACGTCAAAGTTGTAACAACAGCAACAATAGTAAATAAGCTCTATAAATGATTAACACATTATCTACTTTCTAGAGTAAAAGGTACTTGCTGTAACTTGCCAAGCAAAGCTGATCGAGCTTATAATGGCAAAGTACCCATTAATCATTTGAAAATTGCAGATATTGAAAAAGTCAGAAATTACAGACTTTTACGACGAAATACTGAAATGGCCAACTACAAACGAAAGAAAGCCTCCAGAAGAAGATTTTTAAAACAGTCTATTAATTATCTTGAATTTAAGTACATTTTATGTTTAATTTTAGATACCTTAAATAAAATAAGAGCAATAAACATAGCGGAAAATAACGAACATAATAAATGATAGACACAGCTGTAACATATAAAATAAATAAATAAGTGAAACAATACATAACCGTTCGTTTCGTGCTTATTCCATCTCTTAATACATATAGCTTATAGGTGATGTAAAATAACATCTCCTCAAAAAAATCAATGAGATAATATTGAATTGGCCGGCTTCCAATTCCCTATCTTTTGCGCAATTCTTTGTCATTGCCTTGACTGCTTGCTGAGTCAAATATTTGGAAGCAATTTCTGATGTTAAACCATCACCTTCAATTGCTTTTGTTATGGTTTCGATTTCTTTAGTGTATTGGTTGACGGTTTTACCTTTCTGTGGTAAGTTCATCAGTTTTGCTAATAGACAGACTTGCCTTTAACACTTGTTTTGATTTCTTCTATAACCTGATTTAGTGTCGTCTCAGCGCCTATCAGGTTTTCTTTCACCTTACTTTTTATTAGCGTAACAGCTAATTCATCTTGTTCTCCTTTTATGGAGTTCATCAATGAAAGTGCATCAATGAATGACTTTAAGTTTTCTGCCCTACCGTCATATTATGTGATTAGACGTGAGGCCATATTCAGAAAATCTATTGGTGTTTGGGCCATTTTGGGAAAAGTGTATTTCTAGTTATTGATCTATACTGGGACACACATTTATAGGATCGATTGAAAATCTCTATCTGCATTCTTAATTTTTCAAGGATCTTTGCCCATTCCATTTAATATATTTTCATTTAAATTCTCTTTAATTGCATAGTGAAATACAGATTTCTACCTAATATGGGGTGCTCTTCTATTCTGGATAGCATTACTATACCAGTAATTGTCGATAGCACAATGCCTTTCTGTATTCTCTTACAATGAATTAGGGGTGAGAAAGGTGAGTTACAATTTCCAATATACTCATTCTCGAATTTATATAGAGTGATTGGGTCTTTACGCCGAGACATTAATTGTAATGTTCTCTGGAAAAATCTGGGTCACGTTCAAAAGTACAACGTAATATGTTACTGAAGACATTTAAAATATTTTGAGTACATCAATTATTAGAATCAAATAAGAGATTTATATTTTGCCCAGAGGATCTGCTCGGATTGTGTACCATTTCTTTATCTTTTTATTTTGTATTGCATAAAAAGATATTATTAGCTTAATGCACGACAATATGACCAACACAAGTAAATGAATCCAAAAATTCTTTAAATCTTCTGTGTGATCTATAACCTCAACCTGGTTTATGCGTTCTCTATTTTTGATTCTTGTGATCACATGGTCAAAATTGTTGGATATTTGAAATTGAAAATTAATTGTTATTATTTATGGTGAAACAATATATTAATGTTATATTAGAAGGGAAACTAAAAACAAATTATACATTGAATTCTTAACTGTTGTACAACCCAAATCAAATTTAAATTCGTATTTTAATATTGAAATTTAAATTTTTTTTTTTTCTTCACGGGAGTGAATAGTATTATAAGTTTGTCATGAAATTTGTAACACACAGAAGGAGCCATCGGAGACCCCTTAAGTATATACATATATTCTTTATCAGCGCGACGAGACGAGTTGATGTAGCTATGTCCGTCTGTCCGTCGGACCGTCTGTCTGTCAGTACGTCTGTATGTATGTCCGTCTGTATGTATGTCCGTCTGTATGTATGTAAACTAACCCCTCATTTTTTGACCTAGAGAACTGAAATTTTGCGCGGAGCTTTCTTTTTACCATACGCACTACATTTGTTGGAAATATTATACCCCCCATACAAATCTGGGTCCAAATTCATGTGTTATTAGAAAAACTTTTTTGGTTTTTGTACTATGGAACTGAAATTTGGACACTATAAATGTCTGACCCATATCCAACAACCTTATTAATTGCAAGACGGACTACTACCATGGGCTTGAAGAGTATTAATACTTCTGCATAGTATTAGTTAGTCTTTTTTATATTGGGTGTACAAATAAGTTTTGAGGATTTTTTTAGTGACTTTAAATCTTTATTCCGAGGAACTGATAAAATGCATTTTATTCATAATACTGTCCATCATTAGCTATGACTTTCATAAGGAACCCAATTGACTATTTTTTGCACCATACCTATGGCCATGAGACGGTTTGCAACTGCTTGTTGAGTCACTCACAACGTTTCAGCGAGCTCATTTTGAGTTTGGCATGAATCTTGGTTCAATAACGCCTTTAACTCAGCGTCCTCAAACTTAACTGCCCTCCCTTCGCGTTCCTTGTCGCTGGTGTCAAAATCTCCACTTTTGAAACGCCGGAACCAGTACTCACATGTTTTTGTTGATGGAGGATGTACGGATTTTTGGCGGGAAATGGTGATGCTTTAACATGAGTAGAGTGGTCAGATTATCCAACTTTTCAAAATCCCTTAAAACTTATTTGTACACCCGTTCGTTTTGCGGCCGACGCAATCGACCAATGGTTTATAATGTTTATCTTCAGTCTTGTGCCTATTGCCGCTCTCAATCGAAATTTTCATAACGATCGTTGTACTTGCTTCGAGAGAGAGACACATTTGCTCTCTTTTGCTTGCGTTTCTACAACAATAACGTAAACAACACACAATTCAAGAAGTAGCAAAGCATTAGTGACAGAAAAGCTAAAGAAAATGTTTGTGTATGGATTTGCCAAATTAATTATCATCATCATCAGCTCAACAACCCGGTGCGGGTCTTCGCTTGCTGTAATTTGTGCCTCCAGTTAATTTTGTCCCTTGCTTGAGTTCTACAGCATCGAAGTCCCAGAGTTTCAGCGTCCTGGTCCACACCATCCATCTAAGTTTAGATCTCCCTCTGCTTCTGCTATTTCGGCATCTGCGCAGTAGAATTTGTTTAGGTGGATTGCTGTCTTCAGCCCTTATAATATGGACGGCCCACCGTAGTCTGTTCAATTTAATTGTTGTTATAATGTCGAGGTGTTCATACAAAGTTTGTAGTTCGTGGTTAAAACGCTTCCTCCATACACCATCATCGCAAACAGCTCCGAAAATTCTGCGCAGTACCTTTCGTTCGAAGATGTTTAATTTTCTTTCTTCAGTTTTGCTCATTGTCCAAGTTTCACTGGCGTATGTTAGCACCGGTGCAATCGGAGTACGGTTGATTAAGATTTTAACTGAACGTCCTTGCAGTACATAGTTTTGGGAGTCCGCTCGATCACTGTTGATGCTTTTGTAGAATTGACGGCAGTTTCTTGAGTTGTAATTCGCTTGCTGAGTTTCGAAAATTTTGTTAGTATCTTCTCTCATTTTATCCCTATGTATGGGTTTTCAGCTTTTCTTAATTCTTTGTAGAGTTCAGTAGATGCTCTTGTTTTACGACTTAGCATAGCTCTGTATGAGTGATTTTTTCTTAAACTTGTCATTTTGCATTGTTCATCGAACCATGTTTTTCGTTTCGTCAGTTGCGTCTTGCCAACTACTTCAAGGCATGTTTTTTGAATGGTCTTCATTTGTCTATCCCACATCTGTGAAAGGTTTTCGCACTTGTCCGTTTTTTTCAGATTTTTTAGCTTGTCAACATTTAGCTTATCATTCTCGACATTTTTACTCTTCCTTGAGAGCTAAGTCCAGGCACGTATTTTCGCGCCCACGAGGAAGTGGTCAGAGTCTATATTGGCTCCGCGAAAGGTCCTCATGTTCATAAGTACGATTTATGCCGTCAATCGATTAGCACGTGGTCCATTTGATTTTTCGTTTCGCCGTTAGGCGATACCCATGTCATTTTATGTACATTTTTTCTATCGAACATTGTGCTACCTATTATTAGGGTCTTCGGTTCGGCAAAGTTATTTAGCTTCGTACCGTTGTAATTAGAGATGTCGTGTAGACTTTGTTTTCCCGACTGTTTTGCCAAATTAAGAACAACAACAATGTTGAGAGCAAACACAATTTCGTGAGCGTACTAATAAATGAGAGGAAAAAATACAACAATAACAACAACCAAAGGAATTTTAAGAAGCAGCACAGCATAAACAACGAAAAAACGTAAAAAACGTTTTGTGCTTGGTCTTGCAGTGGTTTTTCAAACACTTAATACTAAAAAATAGTATATTAAACTTTAAAAATTAAGAAAAAAAGTATACAATTTGCTGCATAAGGATTCATTTGTACTTTAAAATTTTTTTTTTAAAATCGGTTCAGTATATTTTGCGCCAAATGAAAAAAATGTTTAAAAAAAATGGTATAAAACTATCTATATTTGGAGAACAGCGCCACCTACCGGGTCCAAATATAGATACAAACCTTCTAGGTGATCCTATAAGTCAAACAAAGAAAATTTCATCATCGAGTTCACACCTGACATACATTTTGACGATTCATTTATGTATATATATAAGAATATATATATATAAAATAATATATAATCTATCTATATAAAATAATATATAATCTATCTATATCTATTTATATATATATATAGATAGATTATATATAGATATAATTTTTGTAATGGCCACCGCAGACAAAGCGGTTTTTTATATTCGATTTTGTCTAATTATTTCCTTTATTTATATTCTTGAATTGTGGTGCGTAATGGCATCGCAAGAAAAAAAAAATCGAATTTAAACACACACACACACACATACTCAAATTTAACTCTACACACTCAGATTTATTTTGTTGTAGCAAGCTTAGTTTTGAAACTTCTAACAATATGTTGTTGTTGTGATCTCATCAGTCAATTTGCAGTGCATCCACAAGTTGCCGCAGCCGTCATCATCGCTGTCACGGTCGCCATGTAATTGCTGGTAACGATGGGAAACACCTCTCGTTTATTTGATTACCGTTTATTGAATTAATCTTTATTGAAATATAAGTTTAACTAAAGCTAAGAATGGAGAGCGCTAGTGTGTTTATGCACGTATGTTTGTATGTCTATACATGGTCTTATGGCTATGTAATTTCAATACGTTTGTTCTCTAATATTAACAGTCTGTAGTAGTGTAGACTGCAAGCGAAGCATAATCATGTACAACGGTCGATCATATTACCGTGTGAATGGAATGTGCGCTGACATATGTATGTAAATATTTGATTTATATTTATGTCCTTTGGTTTTTGATAATTGTATATTTATGTATGCAACAAAGTGTTACATATTGGTACATTTATGGCATTGCATGAGCACACTGCACATCAACCAAAAAAATGATTATGTTGAAAGAGAAAACCTAAGGTTATCAGATATAGAAACTATGATATTGTCAATAGCTATAACGATTATGCACGAGAAATGGTGTTATTGCGCATCCCATTCAGAAATGAAGACAATGATATTATTGCAGAGAATAAATTCTTTAAAATTTATCAAGGCAACGAATCTGGGACTTACGCCAATTACCACCAGTCAGAGCAACACCGATATATAAAGCTATCAGAACACGCATTGTGAGACCTTATGTAATTTGAAATATTATTAACTCAAATTATGAGATAGAGTAATGCTGCGTTTTCTTCTATACTGAAGAAAATAGGGAACGGCGTTATTCTACAACAGCAAGAATTGGAGCTTATTGAATCCAGATTTTTCACAAAAATATAAGCTCAGAGACTCTGCTCTGATGGAATCTGGCTCTATTGGACAAGATCCAAAAAAATATATCTCCACAGCCAATGACGTCGTTACTGGAACTGAAAATACAAGACAAGGAGCTGCTTTTAGACAAAAGCTGCACAAAATGTCTCTTATTGATACTGTGAGCTTACCTTATCAAATTACTTTTTTGATAAATAAACATTATATTGTAACCACAAACGTCGATGCATCCGACGGCTTAGCCAATGGTGCAGTTAGCAAGCTTTTGCATGTACAAGTAAACGAAGAGCACATTGACTGCAGAGTTTGGTTAGAATTTCCATGTTCGCCAAACATTGGAAAACAACTGAGAAAAAAGTTGCTCGATTAGCTGTACAGGAACAAGTTGGAAATCTTGCAGTGCCAATTTAAATATGGATAACTAATATTTCGATGTCGAGAGACAAGAAAGTTGTGGTCAAACGTAAATACTTTCTTCTCGTCGCGGCTTCTGCAATGACCATTTATAAATCACATTATTAAAAATCAGGGTAAGTATTTTACATTTATATATTATTTCATTCCATGTGATTTTAAAAAATAACTTATTCTGTTGAGAAAATCACATTTTATTTTATGCATATGGCAACTCTGACATGATTTAGTCAAACCGATGTCGAAAGCCTCATGTAAACATAAGCAGACAAATCGATATTCGTTATATCGGTTCTCGCAGAATCGATTTGAGCGTCATATAAACAAGGTACATATATGAATACGAAAAGATGCACTCACAATCAATGGTTTATGTTGCAATGTCGCTCGTAACAAGCATAGAAGGATTGTTCATTGTGACGCCTGATGATAATTCAAGTAAATTTAAATTTTATCGTAATCGCCGGCAAACATTAACGATTTCATCTATTGTTCAAGAATTCCAAAGATTGTCATTGAATACTTTGGAGTCGACATCGTAGGATTTTCCATATATACACTCAACTGCCAAAGTGTGCAAAGTCATCGACTCGACTTAACTGATTCCGTTTCTCAAAAAAGCAATATTTTACTACTCAGTGAGACGTGGATGGGTAACGATCAAGAATTTTATGTTCCGAATTTCGATTGGATTATAAAATACAAAAGACCAGATGCTCTTGCTGGAGGAGTAGCAATTTATAAAAATCAGAGTGATACAATCAGCATTACTACACCAAGTATGCATATAATTATGGAAAATAATACGGAATCAATGATACAAAGGTCAAGTAGTGGCGATATTTATTCCGCAACATGTAGGATAGAGAACGGTTTTCAAATAATATTGGCAATTATTTACATATCGCCGGGTAGTAAGGAAATAACGTCCTTCATCCATATATCACATTTGGAGTTTAGTGAGGGGTATTATGCTTTACTCGGACGAAATTACCATAAAATTCCACTTATTTTTGATGGTGACTACCACTAAGGCGGGTACCTCCCATACAAACCAGGATCCAAATGAAAGTTCCTATTAGAAAAATTTTTTTGTTTTTCATACTATCGACTTGAAATTTAGACATTTTAGATTATGATCCATATTCACCAACCATAAAGATTCAAGACCCGCGGGCCACTAGGAGGTCTACCCACCATACAAACCGGGATCCAAATGAAAGTTCTTATTAGAAAAACTTTTTTTTTTGTACTATCGACTTAAAATTTTGACACTATAAGTGTCTGACCCATATCCAACAACCTTATAAAGTTCAAGACCCTCGGACCACTAGCTGGGGCGTGAGTATTACAACTTCGGCATAGCCAAAGTTAGTTTTTTTAATATTTTTTTTATTTAACTACAGGTTACTAAACTTTTCTGCACTTAAGCGCAGCAATATCATTAATTAAATCTTCGCAATTCAATTTCCTTAAAAAATCAGCTTCTATGTTAAGCAAATCAAGATCATTTAACTTATGTTCCGTCATTGTTGTACGTAAATAATTTTTAACTCGTTGCAAGCAAGAAAACGATCGTTCTAGAGAACAGTTACTGGAGGGAGTACACAAACACATACGAAAAGCAATATCCATGTTTAGGCAAATAGTTTGAAGACCTTCAGTTCATAACCATTTCAACAAACTGACAGCACTGTTCCGATCCTCTTCACGCTTCATTATAAGTCTGTCATGAAATTTGTAAAACACTGAAGGAGAAATCGGAGACCTCATAAAGTATATGTATTCTTGATCAGCGCGACCATACCAGTACATTTGTCGGAATCAGCCGAATCGGACCACTAGGAGGTACCCCCCATACAAACCGGGAATCAAATGAAAGTTCTTATTAGACAAACTTTTTTGTTTTTTGCACATTGGAACTGATATTTGGACAATATAAGTTCCTGCTCTATATTCACCAAACATATACATTTTAAGACCATCGGACTACTAGCAGCATAGTCGAAGTTAGTCTTTTTTTATATTTTATACTGCAGTGAGTACGAAAATAGAGAAATTTTTTTAAAAAATTGTCTTTTAAGTCAGTAGAATAAACCATTTGCAATGCTTTGGCATTTTCTTCGACTTCTAACGCGCTTAGTTAGGTTAGTAATAAAATTAAATTTATTGTAAGGTAATTTATAAGTATCCCGTCGTTTTTTGAGTTCGTCTGACAATGTATCATCAAATGTGTAGTGATTCTGAAATTTTTGCAACCATTATTTTGTTGCATCTCTTCACCTGTATTAGTCTCGCCAAGAAGTAGCTTACGTTTTCGATTGTGTTGAAAATCTCTTTTATATTCCTGGACAAAGGACAGTTTTTTTGGCTTTATTTTCGAAATCATCGAAGTTGTCTCGTGTTTCGGTAAAAAAATTTTTTAGTATCTCATAGAGTTCTATGACAATGGTAATGTCAATTTCCACACTCTGAAGTTTTTCACTTGTGCCGTTGATGCGATCCAGTAAACATCCCCAAAAAACAGTCATAACGGCCGTTTCAAAACGTTCCAGTTTCAAACGAATACCTCTCGCTTCGCATATAATGGCGCGCTCTGAGTTGACGCTGAAAAGAAACTGTACAACTCTTGGTGTAGAGAAAAGAATAAACAAGCCTCTTGGCTGCTTCAGCTGCACATTTACCTACTAAACTGAGCGAGTGTGCTGAACAGAGAACATACTCGGCAAGGGGAGAAATTTCGTTTATTTTAGCTTGTAGGCCGCTGTATATGCCTGAATGTAAGTTGCGTTGTCATAAGATTGCCCTCGTCGGTTTGAAATGTCAATTCCCAATTCAGTTAAAATTGAGGTAACAGCATTTGTCATTTATTGCGGGTTATATGCCTGCGTTTGGAATGAACTACAGTTGATCCATTCGGTAGGACATATCTGATAAGTGAGGTGATCTACGTGAGTAGTCAATGATCAGAGAAAAATATTACACTGTAAAGATTTCCATTACAATCGTCTTCAAAACTTTGTTTCCCATAAGCCGAATGAATACTTCGCATGTTGTTGAAAAGAGATAACTTGTATTTCCTGAGCCTGGATTTCCATAACCTGTAATGTGTTCGGATAACGGATCGAAATTAGCAGTAAGCTCTAAGGACATCAAATAATTTCCATTGTGAAATAAAACCACATGATGCAAGCGCTGTTACACATGCAACTACTCTTTTCAGAATGTTTTTTCAGTAATTTATTTCTACATCTAATCGCATTGTTAATGCGTGGTCAATGCGACTTAACGCGTTGCATATGCAGGACAGATAATTTGTGAGTATGCGAATTCTCATGAGTTGATACTTGATAATAGGAATTTTTCCAATCATTGAAACCTTCCTTTTTTTTGAACTGACTCTCCCCGTCATTAAAAAGAAGACAAGGTCCACAAAAACACATCCAGTACTTTGGGAATAAATAAGCCACAACTGTCGCGCCTTATCTTTGTAAATTCACTCACTCTTGGAAAAATCAATATCGATGTTTTGATTGGCTCCGTTCTTACAAATGTAATCACGCGTGAACTCGTCGATTGCCCATTTAGCTGGATCGTCGGATTTTGCACAGCTCCTGGTCCGGATTGGGCTGCACTCCTGGTACTAGTGGGACATTTTCGGCCTCTTTCTTTGATCCCCTTGCCACAAAGATCAAAATATCTGTACTTGAACAAACGTCCGTTGATGTAGCGCCACCACTACTACTTGGAACGTCGCGTGTTGCATCAATGATACGATCTTGAATATCTGTATATGTTTTTAAAGAAATCGTCTAATTTCTGGGTTTTTTTAATCACATCATTTTGTTTATCATCTTTTTCTTTAGCTCGCTTGCGATACTCTGTCCCACTTTACCTTTTCTTTCCATCCATATCTAATTATACAACATAACACTTTTTACGTGAGGTATCGTCCAGTAAAATATTCATAAGCCACCACCAACAACTTCGTTGGTATCATCTTCGACATCGTCTTTCGTTCAGAGAACAGCAAGAATAGCATATGTAGCGATAATACCAACAACAACAGCATCATTATAAGCATCTGAGTGTACGAATGATGACAACATGAACAACGGTTTTAAAAACAATACTAACAACAACACATGATCGAGAAGTCTCGCATTGGCGACACGAGTCTGTCTAGTAGACAAATGCGAGTAACGGGATGTCAGAAGACATGATCGTAGCGCCAATACGTTAACGACGCTTTTGATAGTTCATTCGATTGCTGACTACTTGATGAAATATATGCTTGTGGATAAGGCAAGCAAGACATTGTGGGGAAGCTGTTAAGTTGCGAGCGGTTTGCCGACATTTCTCTTTTTCTTCTTTCGTAAATATTTCATTTCGCTTAGTGTCTGTAGAGTGAGGTTGGGCAACGTGATCATTTAATGTAAGTACAGTAGTAAAATGCACAATGAAATGCTATACGCCTAATCCAATCGTACCAACATTCAGTTTCATTCACAATCTGTATATATAGGAACATTTTAATGTACAGAACATATGTAACATATCTATATTTTATACATAAAATGTAAAAACGTGATTTAGGAAGATTAGTGTTATACGATGCGATGTAGACTGCACCATGCAGTGCGACCCGTCATACGTCATAATGTGCTTTTTGTCACGATTGGCCGCCCCTAATATCTGGCCGCTATAGCCCGGGCCTAATTGACCTTATGGCAAATCAGCCAATGTATATGTATGCACCGCAAAAAAAAATTAATGAGAAATAACTAATTTTACTTAAAAAATGAATGACAATGAACTTACATTGTTAGAATTTAAGGTGTCATTCATTTTTGGCTTCGTCGACTGCATATTTTGCATTTTACAAAACCATAGTCACTCGAATGGAAATACGTCACTTAAGGGACAACGCATTTTGCGACCTTATTGAGAGTTGACGTTAAATGGAGAGAAGAAAATCATTGTAGGGATAATAAGGTAAACCAACCAGAGTAAAGTAATTTCGACGTTTTAGGGAGTTTGTCGTTAAATCGAGTCACGTTATATGGAATTTTCATTATATTTTAATTTATAGAAATTACTTTTCCGCGATGCCCTGTTTACTCACAATGTTCAAATCAGGGTTTGAACTGCACCACAAACACATTTTGGTTTGATTCTCAAATGCTTGCTTAAAATGTGGTTGTAGGAACAACCCATTCGCATGTGCGATTGATATGCGAAATAGGCACATTAACACCGTCGAAGCAAAGTCCATTAAATACATAGACTATTAGTGCGCATAGTTATTCAAACGCCCAGAATTAGGCGCTATAAAAAATTAATTTAACTATTTTATATGTTTTTCTTTTAAATTTTTTTAATTTCACGTTAGGGACTTACAATTTACAGAAAAAATATGAATTACAAAGATTCTGAGTTAACAAAAATAATACCTGTAACATTTAAACCATGTAATCTCGCTTTATAATCGATCTTCTATATGTGTACATATGTGTGTGTATATAAATTAAACCATTTCCATGAATATATTAATTTGTTTTCAAAGCCATAGTCATGAGTAAGATGATGCCGCTATTACCCAATAGCAGAGCTTCAGCGGCCAAGTTTTGGTTATAGTTGTCAACTACCGATGATATATAACGTGCCATGAAGGCTAATGCCGATATAGCTCCATAAAGATTATTATTTTCGTTGACAGCTAGAAAGAGCATTGATACTATGTTACCCAAAAGCGATAGATCCTTAAGAGTTTCTATTGAATTATCATGATAGTCATTCAGTTTTGTAATTAAATCAAATGCCATTGGAATTAAGAAGACACTATGAGCCAATGCCAGACCCGGATTCGATGATTTTATATAAAGATCCATGTTAATAAGCGGTAATGGTATTACCTCCATAATGCCATTCGAAATCAATTTAAGCCGACCACAGTCATTATACCGATCGTTACTTTCAGGCTTGTTTCTTACCGCTCGAGCTACTCCAATTAGTCCATGTGCTACTCCAAAGGCAGCTACCACAAAACTGTAGGGATGTTGCAACGGTTCCAACGTGTACAAGGCATGTCCAGAAGAAACCACAAGCAAACTATTAAAAAGCGTATCCAAAAAAAACATAGCAGATACACAAAATCAATAATGCAATTTTATGAGCCCAACACTTAATATGTTGATATTTTTCTGTATAAATTTCGTTTTCAATTTTTTTATTTTTCCAAAACTAAAGCCAAAATTAAGTGAAAATTTCTGTCAGAGTTTTCATAGAAAAAACATTTTCTTACCATTCAAAATTATTTTCAAGGCCTGCTAAATAAAATACTTGTATTAATACAGATATAAGTCAAAAGCGTACTCACCACATGTAGATGGCAAAGAATACAAAAAAAAACAAAACAATCACAAAATGATCTAAGATCCCAGCTTAGGTTGTCCTTCCCATAAGAATTCATAACAACATATTTTAGAATATCTATATATATGGGGTTATTCGCAGAGGTGCATAATTGCGGAAAGCTTCCTGACCGCTATATACTTGGGTATAGCGATTCCCTTGACGAATAACTCAAGCAGCTGACAACCTCCAGCTTCGGCACGGTATCCCCTGGATAGCTAATTGGCTGTCGCCATTTAGTGAACTAATGTGAGAAGGCGACTGGTCACCTCGGTTTCCAGTTCATCTTCTTCTGATACATAGTAGGTTGCATGGGGCTAGTGACCCGA
Organism: Amiota mariae; assembly: GCA_035041805.1. Classification (NCBI taxonomy): domain Eukaryota; kingdom Metazoa; phylum Arthropoda; class Insecta; order Diptera; family Drosophilidae; genus Amiota; species Amiota mariae. The sequence continues at coordinate 275,496 of JAWNKV010000343.1, read as the reverse complement.
TCGTAAAAAAATATACAGTCAAGAAACGGAAACAGGCCTTGGATATAACAACCCATTCACGACGACGACTTTCAGCTTTAAACACATGACACGAATCGGAACCTGGAATGTACGCTCTCTCTCTGAAGCTTCAAAGCTCGCTCAAGTCTGCAGAGAGATGGAGCTCTACAAAATCAAAATTCTTCAAAAAACCCAGTATCAGAAAGAATAATAACAGCTAGATTCAAAAGCAAATTTTGTAACATCACTATTATCCAATGTTACGCACCTACTGAACCTGACACGGACGAAAACAAACTGAGTTTTATACATTACTGGATGCCTCTATTAGCTCCGCGCCAATAGGAGACATCATCATAGTACTGGGCGATTTTAATGCGAAACTTGGTCGAGATAACACCAATTTTGAAAAAGTAATGGGTAAACACGCTGTTACATCAGCCAGGAAGAATAACGGAGATCGCTTGCTTGAGCTCTGTGCAAATCAACGTCTTTTCATTGGAGGCACAAAATTCCCTCACAAAAAAATACACAAATATACCTGGCAGTCCCTCGACGGACACACTCGAAACCAAAGTGACCATGTATAAATCAGTAGACGTTTCCATAATTCCCTCACCGATGTCCGCACACGCAGAGGTACTGACAGTGATCATAATCTGGTTACTGGTGAACTCCGTTTACGCCCGGAAAGCGTAAGAAAACGTGAAGGATGACAACAGTCGTTTAATTTGGACAATTTCAAAAACCCTGCATGCATAGAACTCTATCAGCAAACACTTTCCAATTAAAATTATGAGATCAAATCAACCGCACACGATATATACAATCACAAATCCATGCTTTAAGGCAGCCGAAAAAACGGTAGGCAAAAAACAATGCAAAAGAAAACCATGGATGAGCAACACCTCCTGGCAACTTACTGAAGAACGAAAAAAGTTAAAGGCTCAGCTTAACGTAGTCGCTATATCTGAACGAAGCCAAACACTCGATGCCTAGAACACAATAAACAGACAAATAAGACGCTCTATAAAAAGCGATAAGAGACTATATACTGAAAATATGGCCGGTAAAGCAGAAAATGCAGCAAACTGTAATAACTTGCTGATGCAGCCATCAAAAAGTTAACGTATACTAGCCGAACATTCCTCCAATCAAGGAAAGCGATGGAAATACATTAACTTCAGAAAACGACCAGTTAAACCGATGGAAAGAATTCTTTGAAGACAGCACATTAGAGAACACAGAGGCACCTGCACGTGCAGACAGCGTTCGACGCAGAAATCCAAATAGGAGTATCTCTACCGAGCCACCTTCTGTTGAAGAGATCTGTGAAGCAACAGAAAAGCTCAAAAAGAATAAAATATGGCTCTATCACCATCGGACGCGGACTATATCCATTAATACACTCGGCATGGACATCCTCCACCGTTCCGGACGGCTGGAAATAAGGAGTCATCATTAGTATACCAAAAAAAGGTGACCTTAGCCAGTGTAAAAACTGGCGAGGAATTACTTTGCTAAACTGTATTCTGAAAATTTTGGTATTTATCATCTTGGGTAGAATATCCTCCATCCTTAACACCAAACTCCGGAGAGAACAAAATGGTTTCAGACCGAACCGATCCTGTGTAGATCACATAAACACGCTCCGTATAATCATATAGCAGTCGGCTGAATTTCAATCGCCCTTATACCTTCTCTTCGTCGACTTTGAACGGGCGTTTGACACGATAATAAGAAATGAAATATGGAGATCATTGCGAAACACTGGTGTACCCGAGAAGATCATCGATATTATGAAGGCCATGTATGAGGATGCTAAGCTTACTGTGCATTTCAAGGGCAAAAATAGCACCGAGTTCAAAATAGAGAGAGGTGTACGGCAAGGCTGCGTCCTCTCACCACTTATGTTTATATTAGTCCTAGATAACGTCTTAAAGAGCACAAACATCGAGGCACCGTCAGCCCTACAATGGAGACTAAAAAAAGAATTGAGCGATCTAGACTATGCTGATGACACATGTTTTATGACACACACGTTAGCCGATGCCGTAGCAAAACTACGTCAACTTGAGATCAATGCACGTGCAGCTGGTCTTAAAATAAACTATGGAAAAACAAAGTTAATGCGCATGCAGACAAACAACACCTCGCCTCTCGAAATCCACACCTATAACAGTACCATTCAGATAGCTGATGTGGATGAATTTTGCTACCTTGGTAGCGAAATCACGAAAAATTGTGGTGCAGCGGCAGATGTGGCTGCTCGCATATGCAAAGCGCGTACGGCATTTCATAAACTGTATAAAGTGTGGCGTTCCCGTACACTGTCGCTGCAAACAAAACTCAGAATTTTCAACACCAGCATAAAATCTGTATTATTACTTATATATGGTTCTGAGATATGGCTAGTATCAGAATGCATATGCCGAGAACTCCAAACCTTCGCTAACAAATGTTTACGGATTATATGCCCTATTTTCTGGCCCAGAACGGTCTCAAATGAACAACTGCTGCTGCTAACCAACAGTCATCCAGTTAACGCCGAAATAAAGGAGCGGAAATGGAGTTGGATAGGCCACACTTTACGTAGAGAAGATGACAACATAGAAAAGATGGTCTTCCAATGGAATCCGCAGGGCAACCGAAGAAGAGGTCGTCCTCGTCAAACATGGATACGCACCGTCCACAATGAGAGCAGAGTCTTAGCTACTTGCAATGAGCTAAGATACTTAGCAACTGATAGAAACCGTTGGAGAGCTTTTGTTTCCGACCAATGCTCCGATTAGGAGCGGTATCTTGTATCCGTACATTATATCAAGGAACTAAAAAAAAAACAAAAAATATACATTCTTGATCAGCGCGACAAGACGAGTTGATCTAGCAATATCCGTATGTCTCTCTGTCCGTCTGTCTGTCTGTATGTATGCAAACTAGTCCCTCAGTTTTTGAGCTAGAGAGCAGAAAGTTTTCTTTTTACCATACGCAGTATTTGTATTTGTCGGAATCAGCCGAATCGGACCAATAAGGGGTACGCCTCATACAAACCGGGATCCAAATGAAAGTTCTTATTAGTACTTTTTTGTACTATCGACTTGAAATTTGGACACTATAAGTGTCTGACCCATATCCAGCAACCTTATAAATTGCAAGACGGAATACTACCAGGGGCTTGAAGAGTATTAAAACTTCGGCATAGCCAAAGTTAGTTTTTTAGGGTTCCGTACCCATAAGGAGCTAACGGGACCATATTACTAAGCCTACGATGTCCGTCCGTCCGTCTCCTGCTCTATTTTATGAACCATAATAGGTAGAGAGTTGAAATTTTCACAGAGTGTTTAATTAATTAAATATGCACATAATATAATAATTTAAGCAAAAAATCTTGTACGATGGTACGGAACCCTCCGTGTGCGAGTCCGACTCACACTTGGCTGATTTTTTTTATATATGTAAACTAAAGTAGTTTATATGATATTTTTGACATAGCTACATCAACTCGTCTCGTCGCGCTGATAAAGAATATATGTATATACTTAAGGGGTCTTCGATGTATCCTTCTGTGTGTTACAAACTTCATAACAAACTTATAATACTATTCACTGCGTGAAGATTATGAAAAGACTTTATAACCTAAGGAACATTAAATGATATATCAATAATTTAAAAGTACTTGCTCTTCTATTGATTTTTCTAAATTTTGTGTGGCCTGGGTTAATTTTCCTTCATTAAAATTTTGAATCATATTTTTTGTTTTGGTTATACATACAAATGGAAAATTGTGAAAAATTAAAATGGAAATTGTGCGAAAAATAAATGATTAAGAATAATTCGCAGTGTATGCATATAATTTTTGCAGCTTCCTTTTTCATTCCTAATTCTTATTTTATTAAAATTCAAATATGGGGGACTGCGGCACCATATATCATCAAAAAGTTGCAAGCAACTCAAACAAGGCCCTACGACGGATAACTGGTGCATCATGGTATGTTCGAAACACCATATTACACCGTGACCTTAAGATGCCTACGGTGATTGAGGAAATAAATTTCAGCAGCCGATACAAAGATCGTTTGCTAAAGCACCCCAATCCTCTGGCAAGATGTCTTACACACAACACAACCCGCCGTCGTTTGAAAAGACTTCACCCCAACGATCTCCTTAATAGAAGATCGTAGTATTTGTTAGATGTCTTTCCATGTAAATTTCCCTTAGATGATGCAAATGTATAAAAACCGACTCGGTTGTTTGGACATTAAATTAAAATAATATTAACAAAAGAAAAAAATTAAAATTAAAACAAAAAATTAGAAATTACTTCACATTCTTTTGTGCAATGATCAGCGGTTTTATGTTGGAGCGCAACAGAAAAGGAGAAAGACAGTTGAAAATTACCTAAAAAAAGGCAGAAATTGTCCAACACTAACGCGACTGATCATTCTTAATTCTGCTTCATACTCTACAACAACAACCCCTGAATTACGTCTCTTTTCCTTGTGGTTGGCGTCGATCCGGATTGATTTGAATCGTGCCCCAGTATGAGGAGGCTATCGAGCATGTGCTAGAAAACACCAACGTTTTTGATATCGGGCGTTTTCAATTACGCCCAAAAAAAAAAAAAACCTAGGTGTGATAGAAAACGCGACGATTTCATTTTTCGAAGATTGATGTTTGAACGAACAGCTGATTGAATATTGTTCTTTTAGGGGCGTCTTACAAGTATCGAGCTTATGGCGAAACTTATCGTTGACTTTTCTTTGAAGACTCTTGCTATTATTTACTCAAGCCACAGATGCCAAGAAAATATTTTGACACTTCTCACTTCATTTTACAACAAACAAAAGTCGTGTACCCTGCTTTAACACATTGCAAACATGTCAACTTTTACCAATGAGATTATTTAAAATTTTTATTTATCTTATCACTTTCTACACAGTTTTAAAACAATATTAAAACATCACAGCTTTGTTACCAACAAATGTAGTTAATTTTAACATATCAATTAAGTGAATTAAAGAAAAATTTGAATATTCGAAAATGTTAAAATTTATATGTAAGCAGGTTGGCATTTTCAGCATTAGTTGGTTTTGCTTATTTCGTCTATTTTACTTTAATGGAAAAGTGATTTGGGTAAAATACAAATTTATGCCTTAAAACAACTTAAATGCTGAAATCTTTAAATGCAGTTTAGCGAGGGAGATAATGTATTACAGTTCATGGTACTTTTTTCCTTTAATAACTTAATATAAGAGAATTTAACCAAATCGCTTGTTAAAAATTATGTGATTTCAAAAACGTTAAAAGCGGTTTTCATCACACCGTGAAATGGAATTGGGTTGGAATTGAGACGAAAGCGGTTTCCAGCACACACCGGTAGTTTTTTTTTACTGGTTTTAATTAGCTTTACTGTTCTGTTATTGTACCTAACCGACTTCCTTATAATTTGAATATAATCATTTAGCTTCCAGCCATTTCGTTCCACCTTTTTTCAATTTTAAAATTATTTATCAGCCTTTTATTATAAGAATAAACTACCGAGCCGCGCGCCTGCAGTTTTGGTAAAAGGTTATTATTGCCTCCAACAATATTCCCTGTTTTCCCTGTGAAATGTTTTATGGTTAAGGAAATTGGCATACTCGTATGATCAGATCATACTTTATCATCTACCTTGAAACCAAATCCATACTCATTCCGTTCAGGATTAACAAGTCATTATTTTCACAGAACTCACACCGGCTTGCTTACCAGCCCTATTAACTACTTAGTCTTTGGAAATCCTGTTTTTCTTCCGACCTATTTTTTTATGACTTATCAACAGTTATCAATAACTCGCCTATTCGGATGTTATGACTCACCTATTCGGATGTTTAAATATCCAATCATAACTGGATTTACTAAATCATTCTGCATAAAGTTAAATATTACAATTTCAAGTCTTGATTCTAACTACTACCTTTCAGATATAATGGAATTATCTTTATATTATTATTTCCCTTTGATATTTCAATCACCTCTAACCCATCTAAGATCTTGATTGTATGCTTAATTTCATCACTTTTTAGGTCCTCTTTAATGCCATATAGTTTGCCCCACTCCAATCTCCAATAAACATTAAAACCATTAAAACGATTTACATATTTCCTAAAATCTTCAGACTCATCGTGCGTTTCTAACAAAAGATAGAACTTTTAACGCTATTTTGTTATCACTTTCACTGTTCTTATTAACTAACTTATCACTAACTCTAATATTACAAATTTCATCTACACGATTTTTGAACTTGACTTACTTAGACTATTATCATCAGACTTCAACTCCATGGGCGTAACCAGGATTTTGTTCAGAGGGGGGAGGGGGTGGTGTGGCAGGGAAGGAAACACGAATAATATGCATACTACGAAAACGTTTATTAATAGAGAAACATTTTTATTTTATTACACTAATAGTAGTCTTCGATGTTCTTCGCAAAATCGTTTCAAAATTTCACGTGTAATTTTATCGCCATTTTCTTGTACAATATTTCTGTGTACACTAAGTGTACATAGACCGTTCAAAAGGTTCTCCAGCATCGTTGACCTCATCCATGTTTTCACACGATGCAGTGTAGAAAAGGACCTCTCTATGTTGCTTGTTATACAAGGCTGTGCCAAGGAAATTAAAATTTCGTTTTTTGTTGCAGGAAAGAATAGTTCCGCCTCCTTTAACACTTCCGTAAAGTCTAGATCTTTAAGGTCTTCTCTTGTCATACCCTTGTCCTTCAATAGCTTAAACCATAGCTTCGTTTCGTTTTCGAAAAAATCCAAATGGTAGTATTTGCAGGAATTTTTTGATTTCTCTATACATCAGCCAATGACATACATATTTAGCATCAAGTTGGGATGTAGCGACATCAAGACGAAATTTTCATTGTCAAAACGCTGCTTCAGTGCGGATATCAGGGAATCTAAATAAGGGATAAAGATCGGTTGATTCCAAAAATTGCATGGAGGCCCAGCAGGGTGATTCGACCGATGTTGTTGGCAAGATGCAATGCTCGAGACTTGTAAATCAGTCCCAATTGCAGCTACAGTTCTGGTAGAATTCTTGAAAATAATTTGGTTCTCCTCGTCTGCGTTGCTGCGATGATCTTTTACGAGAGATATTATTTTTTTTAATATGATACATGCATACATGTCGATAGTTTCTGATTGTAATGCATTGGCAACAGGTTCTTATATGCTTGAGTATTTGGCTATCAATCCAACGCATATAATGAACTCTGACTTAGTAGTAGCGCAATATAGTTGGTAAGCACCCTTCCTCGCTGCAGCATTCCCTTCTCTCGATATATTTGAAAGTCCATTGACAATTTCCTTATAATCTTCACTTTCTGCGGAGAAATGATTCCCGAAAAAAATTTATGATGTCCTTTATTGTGCTAATCGTGTTTCGTATTTCTGGAACTTCATTTAAATCATTTACGACCAAGTTAAGCCTGTGACTTGCGCAATGAAAGGGTTTTTTTTATATTTCTCCTTAAGACTTTTTTGAATACCACCAATATTTCCCGCTATTGTCGAACACCCATCATACCCTTGGCCAACAAACCTGTAAGGTTCAAGTCCTTCATTTTCTAAATATCTGCCAATTTCCAATGCTTTAGATTTGCCATCAATCGCTGTCAATTCTACGAAACCAAGAAATTCTTCTCGGATTGGTTTTTTATCTTCGTCATAAAAACGTAAAGTTGTTCTTTTCCAGTTATGTCACACGACTCATCTGCCATTACACTGTAAGCATAAGCCTTCTTTGCAGCTTGTATGATTTCACTTTTAATGACCAAGCCGCACAATCCAATAATTTCGTTTGAACGTCATCGAGTGCAGTCTCATGCGCAAATTATTCTAATATTTTAATGACTAAAGAAAATAAGTTCAACAACAATAATTATTCGAAAGCAACAATAATAATGAGCGAACCCAACGCTCCTGAGTCAGGACGTAGACTTTCCACTGCGGGCACTTCACAATCCGCTCGCAGTCAGAAGAACCAAGCTCCAGCCAGATCAACACAAACAATAACACCTCATGGAGTGCGCAGTGTATATCACCTATGATGATGCTTTCTTCACTTCCACTCACAACAACAACAACAACCGCTACTACAACGTTTGCATCAATAGCACCTATATATTTTGGCACCTATCCTTAACACAGTCCAGAGAAAAGCTGCACACATATCCAGCTCAAACAGTAAAGACATTTTAAATGTTACTAACTCTGTCCCTCTTACAGCAGCACGTCAAAATGCTTCAGCTACTCATCTTAGCTAAAAAATAACGGAAAAATCTATCCCGCATAAAAAGGATACCGCAATATCAAAAAGTTCGGCAGTACAGACTGGAATTGATCGCTAAGTACAAATTAAACGAAAACTCAGTCCACAAAAATCAAGCTCTGGTAACAATTCCAAAAAATCGAATACCTCATCTACCACAACCCACGACAATGAACTCAACGTCTTGAAAGGAAATAGATTTGCAGCTCTGAGCAAAGACAATGATCTCACAGAAGTAGAAGTGGCCCCAAAAGTCAAGCAAACTAAGCCTCCCCCAATTTATATTCGTGAACGCAGTTCAAATAATCTAGTTTCACAGCTAGCGCATCTTATCGGCAACAACAACTTTCACATTGTCCCGTTAACCAAAGGCAAAGTACATGAAACTAAATTACAAACCTACACTGAGTATAATTACAAGATTGTTTCGAAATTCCTCACTGATGCCAACAAAAATTATTATACGTACCAGCTTAAGAGCAGTAAAGGGCTGATAGTGGTTATAAAAGGAATTGAAGCTGGTGTTGGTTGGGTTCCCAACCAAAGTTATGATCAACATCCTGAATAGAAGCAAAATCCCGCAGCCCATGTTCAAGGCCGAACTTTCTCATGATGATAAACTTGAGAAAAAAACCAGATCCACCCAATATACACGTTACAATACTTGCTTCACAGCAGAATCACTGTAGAGGAACCTCACAAGCGCACCGACCCTGTGCAGTGCACAAACTGTCAGGAATTCGGCCACACGAAATCGTATTGTACACTACCTTCTGTCTGTGTATCATGTGGTGACCTCCACGAGTCCTCAAGCTGCACTATGAATAAAACGGGCACAACGTGAAAAAAATGCAGCAACTGCTGGGGTAATCACACTGCGAACTATAGAGGCTGTCCAGTTTTTAAAGAATTGAAAAATCGGATGAACCAGCTCAAATCAACTGCCCGAAGCCGGCCCGAGCCTATCACACAAGCCACGATGAGAGACCCACGCACATTGCAAATTACCACTCCCAACATTACATACGCATCCGCGTTGCGACCTGGATCGCAACAAATACCCACCACAGAGCCAGAGAAAGTAACAAACACTGCCAAGAGTACACTCCAACTATCTCAAAATGATCTCACACAGCATTCCATACCTCAAAAAACAACACCACTCACACCACATAGCTCTCTTGAAAATATGATTGCCAGTTTCATACAATTTATGTCTCAGACTACGGCAATGATGCAAAACATGCTTTAAGAGATATAATACAAAAAACGCAAAATCTAATCTTACAAAAACTCCGCACTTAAAATGTCTTCGGTCAAAATAACATCCTGGAACGTAAATGGCATATCGAAACATAAGCTTGAGCTCATAAAATACCTATCTGTGAAAGAAACAGATGCTCTCGGAAACGCACCTTACAAACAGATATAAATTCGAGATACCAGGCTTCTCTTTCTACGCCACAAACCACCCTGATGGCAAAGCACATGACGGAACGGGTATACTTATTAGAAAGCGAATAAAACACTATAAGTCGGTATCATACCCGCGGAATTATATGCAGGCTACGTCGATTGTCATTGAAACTTCAAATGGTAACTTGACGCTTTCATCCGTCTATTGTCCACACAGATTTTCCATTTCCGAATCATGCTTCAAGCAGCTCTTTGACACCCTAGGGTCCAAATTTCTGGCAGCGGGTGACTATAATGCTAAGCACCCCCACTGGGGCTCTCGACTTATAAAGGAAAATAGCTCTACAACACAATAATAAACCAAAGCAACAAACTCAACTTTGCTTCTCCGCGCTGGCCTACATATTGGCCAGACCTAATCGACTTCGCAGTTACTCGCAACATTTCTCGTAGTTTTATTTCAACGGAAACCCCAGTTATCATCAGACCATTCCCCAATCACATTTCACTTACTGGAGCGTTCCGCAATAAGTGATCATTCTGCCATGCTTACCTCATGCAAAACTGATTGGCTTAGATATAAAAAACACGTCAGCTCCCACTTATGTATGAGACCAAAACTTGATACCGGAACTGACATTGACAATTTACTGGAACATTTTAACATAACCATTGCGAGCGCTGCTGTTGCCACGACACCAATTGTACAATCTGGCCCAAAGAACACTGTTGTTTTAACTAGCGCAGAAATTCAACGCCTAGTCTTAGAAAAACGCCGGCTAAGACGCGAATGGCAGGTCAATCGATCTCCAGCATCGTCACAAAGACTCAAAACTGTTAAAAAACATTTAAGCAATGCTCTCAAGGCTGAGGATCATAAAATACAAAGGCAACGAGTACCAAGTTCTCGATTTAGAGAGCACAAGACCGCATTAATCCACCAATTGCAGCGGACTGCCCCATTCGGGATCAAAACGGAAACTGGGCGCGATCTGATGAGGAAAAGGCTTCCACTTTTGCTAATCATCTCAAATGCGTCTTTCAATCAAACTTGCCTAGAAATGGATTTCACAAGCAGGGATGTGCTCAGTTTCCTAATAACAGCGTACTTAAAACTAGTGCACGTGAGTTAAGAACGGCAATTCACATGGAGCTAATTCCAAAGAAAGCTCCTCGGTTCGACCTTATCACCCCAAAGATGATTATTGAGCTACCAAACTGTGCAATATCATTCCTTGCAATGGTCTTCAATGCAATACTCAAAGTGGGTTACTTTCCAATACTATGGAAGAAGTCCGTAGTAATTATGATCCCTAAAATGTGTAAAGACAAATTAATGGTGTCTTCATATCGGCTATAAGTTTATTTGAAAAATTTTTTACCAAGAAGCTCGCACCACACATAAACGCAAACAACATCATCCCAACACATCAATTCGAGTTTAGATCAAAACACAGTACAATCAAGCAAGTAAACCGTGTCACTACTGAAATCAGAACTGCTTTTGAACACCGAGAATACTGTTCAGCTATATTCATTGAAGTTGCTCAAGCATTCGGCCGAGTATGGCATGATGGTCTCATTTACAAAATAAAAAACCTGCTTCCACAGAACTCACACAAACAGCTAGAGTCATATCTAACCAAAAGGCTATTCATGTTAAGATACAAAAATTTCACCTCTAATGAGCATCACATAAACGCTGGTGTTCCTCAAGGCAGTGTTTTTGGTCCGCTCTTATACGTACTATTCACCGCTGACATCCCTACACATCCCCGCCTCATACCGTCAACCTTTGCAGATGACACTGCAATCAACAGTCGGTTACGCTGCCCCAAAAAAGCATCGAAAGAGCTATCCGATCACCTGCAACTTGTATCAGGCGTATAAAAGTCAATCCGGATATATGTAAGCATGTGACATTCATCCTAAATAAGAGTGACTGTCCGTCTATCAACTTTAACGGCGCCACTGTTCCACATGCTCCTGAAGTCACCTACCTAGGAGTTCATTTGGACAGACGACTCACCTGGCGGAAATATATAGAAGCCAAAAAAATCAGCATGAAATTAAAAGCCCGGTGCCTCCACTGGCTCTTAAACCCAAGATCTGGTCTAAGCCTCGATCTAAAGATGCTATTATATAATAGCATAATATAGCCAATCTGGATTTACGGTTCCCAGCTTTGGGGAATGTTGAAGTCATCCAAAGAGCTCAATGGAAAATACTTCGCTTTTTAACAGGTGCTTCCTGGTAGATATCGAATGCGAACATCCACAGGGACCTTAACGTCCCACTAATTAAAACTAAGCTGGCTCAACTGAAGCAGAAATATCAACTTAAACTCTCGCAACATCCTAATCCACTAGCTCGTACACTCTCTCAAACGAGCAGCCACACGTGCCTACGTCGTAACGACTTGCCTGCTCCATGAACCTGAGAGGACCACGCAACACTGTAAAGTTTCTTTAGCTCACCACTAAGGGAACTTGTAAATCAAAAAATCCATAATTTTAAGATTTCTACATTAATGTTAGGCTTTGTATACAAAGTGATTCAATAAATAAATAAAGGTCGAAAAAAAATCTGTGGGGAGGTATACATCGCATTTTTCTTATCATTTGCAATTTGCTATTTCAAAACTAAATCATCAGATTCAATTTTCAGGTTTAGAAGGTCTTCAAGAACATGATGCTGCTCTTTACCTCTTAAAGGCAAGTCATGTGTACCACAGAAAATAATTGAAGATATTATAGATGACACAATTTGCCGATTGTCTTTGATTTACACATGAAATTGTTGTTGGCATGGTCAGATACTCACTTTCATTCTCTTCTCCTCCTGTAATTTTTTATTAAGTCTTCTTATCAACTATGCGCGACTCACTGTCGTTAGTCGCATTCTTCTTTATGTCGCATTTTGTAGTTAAGTATAGCAAAGCTTTTGTGTTATTGCTTAAGCATACACATTTTTTTTTGGTTTATTTTTACATATGTTCTTCAACCACCGCTTTGTGGAAAAAAAACTGCCAATGTTCCTGTGAGTGTGCATGTTCGTCTAGGTGTGCGTTTCAGCCGACTTGAAGTATCCATTATTTGCAATAAATTCTCTCTACTTAATTTTTTACAGCATTTCTAAATCAATTGGATGGGATTTTTTATTCTTCGATCTTTTTCTTCAAAACAATTGTAGTAAGTAATAAAATACTACACCTTTTTATAGCAGGCTGGCCTTCACATATCAGTACTTTATTGCTATTGAACGTTATTCATTTTCCATCAATGCTAATTCTGTCATTCCTTATCATTATCTTAGGAGCTTATTTAATAGCAAAATGTCTCCTTTTAACAGCAACAGAACTAGTTTGTTTTGTTGTCTCTATGAATTGAGGCCCCTTTCATTAAAAATTGAAGGTCGTGCAAGTTTTCTTATATGTTTTAAGATTTCACTTGCTATTTCAGAGGATTCTAACTCAGCAACAACTCCCATTTTGTTATTTTTGTCAAATAACCGCATCGCCTCACGCATTTTTACATGTTGCAGTCAGTCACGATAACATTTTTTTTCTTTATGCTGGTTGGCCATTCTGTATAACTCCTTACTGTCATCTTCTCTACTTTGTTTTAACTCTATTATTTCTCTTTGGCGAGGAGTGTCTTCTTAGTAGTTTGAAATAATTGAAATCTTAACAACATCAGGGAAAATGACGAAATGTAGGGTTGCTTTTGTAGAAATTGATGCTTACATTTGCATCGGATGCAACATCCAAGGCAATGTTATAATGGTCACTCTGCAGCAGAGTTGCGAAATTGTTACCATTGTTATTATACTTTTTGGCCTTGTTGCTAACTTTTTACGGGATTTTCGTTACGCGCCAACATTAAACAGCTGATCATTGCACAAATAAGTTTAAGTAAATTCCAAATTGTAAAATTTTAAATTTTTTACCCCCCACTAGGGGGGTACCTCCCATACAAACCCACTTTTAAATTAATGTTCTTATTAGAAAAAGTTTTTTGTTTTTTGACTTATCGAACTGAAATTTTGACACTATAAGTTTCTGGACCATATCCACCAACCGTATAAATTTAGGGTTACCAAGAGGAGTACCTCATATACAAACTCCCTTTTAAATTAAAGTTCTCATTATATTTTTTTTTTCGACTCATTGAACTGAAATTTGGACACTATAAGTGCCTGGACCATATCCACTAACCATATAAATTTCAAGACCCTAGGGTTACCAAGAGGAGTACCTCCCATACAAACTCCCTTTTAAATTAAAGTTCTTATTAGGTTAGGTTAACATGGCAGCCCTCAGACGAGAGGCTCACTTAGGCACAAAAACATTATGGCCCATTGTGGTACCAGCAAAGTGTTGACACGACATCCCTTAGTCTGGTGCGGAGAACCACTTGGATTCTGAAATGAATCTAGCTATGTCCTTAATTGGTAGGAGTGATAGTTCGGTTAAGCTGGAGAGGAATATAGAGCCTAAGTGGTTCTGTCTTCTTCTGGCAAGGGATGGACACTGGCACATCAGGTGAAGCACCGTCTCCTCTTCTTTTTCTGAGCCGCAGCTACGGCAAAAGTCGTTATGCGGAAGACCAAGTCTTCCAGCATGTTTCCCTATGATGCAATGACTCGTTAGTACTTTTATGGTCTTGCTAATTGAGGTTCTACTGAGATTGAGCAGCTGGCCGGTTCGCTTCCTGTTCATGTAAGACCAGGTTTGCCTAGCTATACTGCAAGTATCTTCTTCTACCCAGAGAGCATTAGCTTTAACTTGGTAGAATTTCCTAACAATATGTTTCACTGTAGCTAGCGGAATTCCAGCTGGAGACGTTACATTTGCACGGGACGTCCCTTCTTTTGCTAGTTCGTCAGCTTCATAGTTGCCCACAATGTCTCTATGTCCGGGCACTCAACATAGTTGTATGGGTGCACGGCAGGCTAGAGTGTCTAGGGAGGAACGGCAGTCCGCAACCAGCTTGGATGTAGTATATACACCCGAGAGGGACTTTATTACGGCTTGGCTGTCTGTATATATATTAATGTAGGACCCCAGAGCCAACGGGAGGCCATTACTTCTGCTTGAAAGACGCTGCAATGGTCAGACAAGCGAAAGCTGAGCCTTAAGTATGGCTTGTTTGAAAAGATGCCGCAGCTGACTTTCTTCTCCAGTTTGGAGCCATCTGTGTAGATGTCGATGGAATTAGGTTTTAGAACTTTACCTTCCAGCCAATCCTCTCTACTGGGAATTTAGATGGAGAATTTCCGGTTAAAGTAAGGTGTGGGGCATACATAGTCAACTGCCCCAGAGGCAGGTGGACCGCGTCCCAGAATGCTTGCATGGCCCTGTATGTGGCTAGTCCAGCGAGCTATGGTATTAAGTCTGATGGCAGAGCATTTGGCATAATGCTCAGCCAGAAGACTAGTTGGCATCAAGTTGAGGAATGCAAACAGCGCTTTGGTGGAAGTGGTCCGAAGGGCCCCTGTTATCATAATAGCTGCCGTTCTCCTGACTTTGTCAAGAGGTTTCTGGTTGACTGCCTTGAGACAGGCAGGCCACCAGAAAACGACTCCATATAGAAGGTTGGGCTCCACCACGGCTGCATAGAACCAGGCAGCGATGCAGGGGTTAAGGCCCCAGCTCGCGCCCAGGGCTCTCTTACAGCAGTAGAGAGCACACGAGGCCTTCCGCGACCTTTCCAGGATGTTTGCTTTCCAGCTGAGCTTGGAGTCAAGAATAAGACCAAGATACTTCGCACTTTGTCTAATATATAGGCGGACACCTTCGAGTTTAGTGGGTCCAATTTGCTTTGCAGGGAGTTAACTGCCAAGTTCTAGATTAGAGGAGAGAGTACGCCACCTTGCCGCGTACCTCTGTGTACGACTCTTGTAACATTCACATAGCCAAGATATGCATTAATGGATCGAGATTTTAACAATCGTTCAGTAAGTGTAACGATATTTGAGTCCAGGTTTAAGCCGGACAGATTTGAGACTACCGCGTTAGGACATACGTTGTTGAATGCACCTTCGATATCGAGGAACACGGCCAACGTAAATTCCTCATGGGATAGTTTCCACAGACTTGCCCTTAGTGTAGGCATGTTGTGAAATTGATAGAAAGTTTCGGTCCATGGTGGGCCTAATATGGACATCGATAATTCTTTCAAAGGTTTTGAGAAGGAAGGAGGAAAGACTAATGGGCCTATAATCCTTGGGCTTGATGTATGATACTTTCCCTGCTTTGGGGATGAAAAATACACGAGCTACACGCCACATGATGGGAATGTACGAGTGTTGGAGGCATGCATTATAAATTTGCAGAACCCACAGAGAGACGATGGGGGTGGAAACCTCCTGAAGTCTGCTGATATACCGTCAGGACCAGGAAATTTGAAACGGTCGAAGGAATTGATGGCCCACTGAAAGTGAGCATAAGTTTAGACCGGCATCGGTTCGTAGGGGGCCATCAATGGGTACATTTGTGAGAGACACACTGCCTGGAAAGTGTGTGTCTAGCAGGACGTTCAAGGTCTCCATCCCGGTATCAGTCCAGCTACCATCAGGTCTCTGGACACTAACCAGGGAACTTGGAGAAGATTTGAGGAACCTGCGGAGTCTACTCTCGGAGACACTTCTATTCGGCAGAAAGTTCTCCAGGTAGCTCTTTTGGATTTCCTAATCGAGTACTTGAGTTCCCTTTGCTTATCTTTGAAGGGAGACCAGTCGTTTGAGGCCTTAGCTCTGTTAAAGAGCTTGCGGCATTGTTTGCGGAGTTCTGCTATTTCGGCATTCCACCACCTGGGTTTGGTCTTACCTCTGGGTGTGTGGGCCACGCAGGAAGTTTCCGCTGCTATCTTGAAGGCATTTGAGAGCTGTACGACTGCCCTATCAATGTCGGCGCAATCCGTTATGGGTGGTACCCGACCAAGGCTGTTGGCAATGCTAGACTGAAAAATGGTCCAGTCAGTGAGTTTTCTATTGGTATACTCCGAGGTGACCTCAGAAGCTGTGGAGATAGAGTATCCAATGGTGTAGGTGAGATATCTATGATAACGTTATCTTTGTCCAGATACCTGTGGAGTACAATAGCATTAATTAATTTCTTGACAATAACGCAAGCCCTAGGTCTACCTGAGCCTTCGCAGTAGATCAGGCGATAGTCCTGATGGTTAAGTCCACATACCCTGACATTAATGACCCAGGGTTCCTGGATTAAGAAGAGCTCCTCGTTTCCATGGGAGAGACGCAGGAGCAGTGCTGCCGAGGCAGTGGTGGAGTGGGGAAGGTTAATTTGGATTACCTTCACCATCTTTGGGGATAGGAATTATTGTGCTATCGGGGTCTTCCTCTTCGGACAGAGGAGACTCCGACGCACTTATGTCCATTTGGACAAAGAAATCATTGACGAGCTCAGAGGTGGATATAACACTAGCTGAGTCGTCAGATTCCGTGTTGCCCGACTTGTTAGGAGGTACCAGGTCGGCCACAGCATTAGCTTGATGTTCGACTATTTGGACCTTTGGTTTGGTACGCAGCTCGTCGCTTTTGTACACTTTAAGGGTGATCGACCCGAAACCGTAGTTGATCTCCCCTTTAGATGTGGTGATTGGTGCGAGCGGCCCCTCGTTTATCACGATGAGCGCCTCGCGGAGCCGACCCTTAGGTTCACCAACCTTTGTAACCTTCCAATCATGAGTGGGCAGGTCGCTGTTGCTCATCCTCAACAATTCGAGGATGTCCTTTGGCGAGGAGGGCTCAGCAGGAATCCAAGTTCTGGAGCGTGGTCGGTTGGGGATTTGTTCCATGGTGACCACTGAGAGTTTGGCACCTGGCCATAGCTCTCCTAACCTGCCAATGGCTTGCTTATAGAGATCTGCTGAGCATTGATCTGAGCAGGCCACTAACTTAACATGCCCCTGGTACCAGCCGGCATCTCGACATTTGGGTGAGGGACCTGGATCGGAGGCCATGATCTCTTTATAAACCTTGAGGAGCGTAGCTTCAACCAGTCCACAGTTTGCTGGGGAAATAGTACCATCTGCATTACTCCCGTCAATCACTGCCCAGATGAGGCTGTCCTTGGCCACCTCGTTGAAACGTCTGGTGGGACGAGGTGCCATAATTCTGGGTTTCTTGGTATCCGGTGGTACCGATTGTGTGAGCTGTTCCATCGACCTTTGTCGTTTCTGAGTAGCAAGTGAGGGGGTAGGGCGAGCCTCCACATTTTTTTGGGCCCACGCGAGAGCTGCCCTATCCTGCTCGGAGAGCTTGGTAGGGTTGACAGCTTGAAGTCTGCTTATGATTTTGTGTGCAGATCTTCTGGTCCTATATGCCCTAGTGGATGCTCTAATGGGCGGACGGACATCAGAGGCAGCCGGAAGGCTTGAGCGCGGATCTTTAGATTTGCTTTGGGCAATGTCTTTAGAGCGGCTGGAGAGGGGGGTAGCTTTCACAGTCCCTGTAGATGAGGATGGGCCCACTTGTTGTGTTGCACCTAACTTAGAGGTGTGTGAGGTGATTGAAGACGAGCTTGGCTTCGTGCCAAAGCTCGCATGCACCTGAGGTTTGTAGGTGGATCCACCGAATAATTTTGGCGTAGCGCCACTGGTTGGATTTTGCCGTACCAGGCGAGAAGGTTCCCCTTTCGGGTGGGCCTTCTCAATTTTTAGAGAGGATTGAGAAAAATTCATACTGTTGGGTTCCAAAAAAAAGCCGCTATCCCGACCCGAAAGTGTAGTCACCGGAAAAGGTCCCATGGTTATCTGTGCAAAAGCAGGGAGGCCATGCTAGGGTTGGCATACGCCTTCATGGGGTCATATAGTCAGAGCCGGACCAGTGCTAATTGGGAGAGATACTCAACCAGACCTACACGGCCAACTAAATGGCGACGGAATCGGGAACGTACTCTGAGACCCGCCACGGTTTTAACGGAGACAGGTTATGGCTTTATCCCAGAGCCGTTTGCACAAGGTTTTACCCCGGTGTTAATAAGTCTGGAGGCCACACTCTATCAGCATAGGGGCAATCAGAGTCAGAAAAACAGTGAGGTAGGTGTAGTCCGTTTATAGAAAAAAGGTAACGTGCCGGGAATTGGCGCAGGCGGAAGAATTCCCCATGAGAGGAGACACGCAATGCGCCGGTGATAGGGGGGGGGGGGTGGACAACTCTTGGTTACCACTCCTCAAGCTACCTTTCTGACATGGGAAGCCCTATCGGAGAACGAGAGTTCTCCGTCAGCGTAGTTAGTTGAATTGCAGTGCAAGCCTCCACACCGCGTCAAGGTGGTTGTCCTTCGTGGAGGTAAAGTTCTTATTAGAAAAAGTTTTTTTTTTGATGTATTGAACTGAAATTTGCACACTATAAGTCTCTGAGCCATATTCACAAACCATGAATTTCAAGAACCTCGGACTACTAGGATGGGCACCCCTCATACAAACCGTGATCCAAATTAAAACTCTTATTAGAAAAACTTTTTTGTTTTTTGTACTATCGATTTAAAATTAAAACACTATACGTGTCTGATCCATAGCCACCAAGCTTATAAATTTCAAGACCCTCGGACCAATAGCTGGGGCGTGAAGAGGAAGGATTACAACTTCGGCATAGGCAAAGTCAGTCTTTTTATACTCTTCACGGGAGTGAATAGTATTATAAGTTTGTCATGAAGCTTGTAACACACAGAAGGAGACATCGCAGACCACATAAAGTGTGTATATTTGTGATCAGCTCGATGAGACGAGTTGATTTAGCCATATCCGAGGGTCCGTCTGTTCGCACTCCTAGTCCTTCAGTTTTTGACCTAGAGAGCTGAAATTTTGTACATAGGTTTCTTTTTACCAAATGTCGATCAAGTTCGGGAATCAGCCGAATCGCACCAAATTAATGTTCTTATTAGAAAAAGTTTTTTGTTTTTTGACGTGTCGAACTGAAATTTGGGCACTATAAGTTTCTGATCCATACCCACCAACCATATAAATGTCATGATCCTATGGTTACCAGGAGGGGTACCTCCCATACAAACCACCTTTTAAATTAAAATTCTTAGTAGAAAAAGGGTTTTTTTTTTGACTTATTGAACTGAAGTTTGGACACTATAAGTCTCTGACCCATATCCACAAAAAATTTCAAGACCCTCGGACTACTAGGAGGGATCCAAATGAAAGTTCTAATTAGAAACACTTTTTTGTTTTTTGTACTATCGACTTAAAATGTGGACACTATAAGTATATGACCCTTAGCCACCAACTTTATTTCAAGACCCTCGGACCAATAGCTGGGGCGTGAAGAGTATTACAACTTCGGCATAGCCAAAGTTAGTCTTTTTTAGGGTTCCGTACCCATAGGGAGCTAACGGGACCCCATCACTAAGCTTACAAAAATCGTATATCTGCTTTAGAATGGCCACTTTTGAAACATTTATGTTTAGCACATTCCAATTATTTTGTACCACAGGGTGTTGACATATTATTGGGAAGTGATATATACGATGAGTCGATGTTGAGCGAAGTTCGTCGAGGACAGAGTGAATCTCCCATTGCTCAAAATACGCAATTAGGATACTTCATTTTCGGCAAAGTGGAGTAGCCTGCATCATCAGTAAACACGCACACTGTACAAATACAAAATGATAAGGAATCTGAGGACCTGAATGTACTATTAGCAGATTTTTGAAGTGCAGAAACGATTATGTCTATTTAAAGTTAGGTCAAGTGGCGTCTGAGAATCAAGGAGACACACACGATGTGCTGGGGGGGACTCACACATTGCTACTTACCTTGCCATCAAGTTATTAAGGAATCTTCATCTATGACTAATGTTTGTAGTATTTGATGGATCCATGAAAATGAGTAATGGAAACTCGTTAAACGATATCTTGGCCATTGGACCGAAGCTTCAATCAGACTTACCTGCTATATTAATCAATTGGCGATTATTGGAATAAGTGTTCATGGCAGATGTTCAAACTATGTACAGATGTATTGATGTCCACGATGAAGATGCTTAGTATCAGCGCATAGTGTGGCATAATAATCAAAACTATGGTAAGCCGCTGCCAACACAATTGACCGCATTCTGGAACAAACATTTGTGTTTTTAAGTGATAATAACTTCTCTGTAAATCTATTGAGTTTCGCTGCATTCGAGTTCCGTTAACTAATGATTTTCTTGTATTTAAATTTCTTATTAATAATACAATACAGTTTTCTTTTAAAATCAATTTATGGGGAGGCAGACCACTAACTGAGACTGTATTCAAAAACTCAATAGGAAAATTATTGTGTTCACGTGCATCATGTTGACAATTTTATCAAAGCTGTTCTTCTCCAGGCATTAAGACCTCTAAATTTATAAGTGAACAATTATCATGTTTTGGAACTAAAATAACAGAATTCAAAATGTCAGTAGATAAAATGATTTCCGGAATATTTCCAAATATATCATTAATGATGTTAACAGGTTCACAAATTAGATGACTCGGTATTTCAACGATATCCGAACCAAACTGAGGAAAAGCTTCCATTTCCCCATCACCAAATGATATAGGAAACTTAACAAATTTAATTTCATGCGGAAGAGCTCTCATTTTTCAAGATAAAGTGACATAATGAATATGTCGAAATTCAGACTACGATGTAATTCAATTTTTGATGAAGGCAACATAATAAGGAACTATTGGCAAAATTTGTTTAAAATCACCGCATTCCAAAATTGTTTTCTCCACATTATTTGTTTTTATTCTGAACCTGAAGTATATCATCGATTATTAGAATAGTTCTATTATAAGAAGTGTTCTGATGTAGTCTTTAAGAAAATCTTCACTCATATCATCGTTGAATTCATTCTATAAAACTATAACATTCGCAGGAACTTTCAAATAGCAAATAAACCCAAATAACTGCCTTGGAGAATAAGTTTGTTTCACTTCATTCATGAATAACTCAACATCTTTTGGAGATACTACATATGGTACATTCGAAAAATAACTTTCTCTGTCCCACTTTGTCTAACCGTCCACTTTTTTCATTTAACATCTCACACGAAATATTCTGGAATTTCAATATACAAAAAATAACTTGCAGAAGTATTGTAACATTTCTATTCAATTCAAAAAATTCTTTTGGTTCTTGGAGAATTAGCTACGGCTTGTTCCACATTTCGTTTTCTAAAGTAAATATTTTGCCATCCAGGCAGATGGCAATCAAGTCGAACAATTATATGAGATTGACAAATTTCGGATCTCATCTACCAAGACTTCATTCGGTCCAACATTTTCGACACCAAATTCTAAAGTCGCACAATGACACCATTTACAAACATATATACTTGTAAACATATTTGACACTTTTAATAGTCTTGCACACTTTAAGATTCAATTGTCGTTTCGCTCTTAAAAACTCAAAATTCAAAACATTCCAACAACAATTTCATTGAATTTTGTTGTTTGGCACTAGTACTAGTAGTAAGATTAAGATTACTCAAAAAGAGAAAATTCCAAAAGCGAAAAAGATAGTGCGATGTTTTTTATGAGATAATCGTCTAGAGTGGGCGGCGTGCATTTTCTGTGTACATTAATGATAACAATAAGTGCACAAGCAAACACACAAAATTGATCTCTCGCTACGCAACGAAAATAGAACAACAACAATAACACGGCAACACACAACCAATGAACGTTGAGCAATTGAACAGAAGAGAAGGGCACACAAACCTCTCTCTTCTCCTATTGTACTGCGCTCACAACATCAACGGCTGTGTGTTGTTATTTTTGTTATAGGCTAAATACACTACCAAATTATTTGATCAAATGGTTTGATTTGAGCGCGTTTTGATACGTGTATTTCTATGTTTGATTTTTGTCACAAATCTTTAAGATGTGAAAACCATTCAGACTCAAGTCATCGGTATGCTACACAGTGGTACTTTCAGTTGATCCGGTCGTCGTTACAGCCAATGTTTTGATGCAACGATTATGGAAAATTGATTTTAGATGTGATGACCAGATTTCCATGTTAGTTCAACAAGAGTGGTTGAAATTCGTCAAGGAGTTTCCGGTGCTTTTGCGATGCTTCAGCGCTTGTTTACGGTGCGGCGGCGTTTTTACGTATATCCATCAACAATAACCAGTTTCATGTTGAGTTGCTGTTTGTAAGGTCACACCTGTGAAACCTGAACCGAAGATGCCTCGAGCAGAGCTATGTGCAGCTGTAATACCTGCTAAAGTCTATAAATACTTACATCAAAATTTGAAAATTAACATTATCAGAACTGTATATTGGTCAGATTCGATGGTCACATTGAGTTGGATACAAGGAGAAGTGTCACGCTGGAAAACGTTTGTGGCAAATCGAATAAGTCTTAACGAGAAACAAACGGTCGGTGACTTTTAAACATAGAAACAAAGTAATCTGCTCCGGGAACGAGAGATTCTGCTTTAAAATTTTAATTTTTTCTCCGAGCAGACCGCTGCGACCTCTGCACGCTGGGCGAAATGGACAATCTAGCGGAAGAAAATTAATATTTTGAGAAATTATGAAGTTACCCTTAAGATTTTTTTTAAAGTTAAGTTGAGTATGTAGAATTGAACAAAAAAAGTTACGCCTAATCTGACTCCAGTCAGAAGCGGGCTTTTCAGTTTCTTCAATCACACCTAATAGAAGAATTTTCACTTCAGTATCCAAAATAATGTCTAACGATTCGGTTTTTTCGAAAAAGTGCTAATTAATGGATTGGACGAAATCAATAATGAATTCATTCATAAATCCTCCATTTTATTTTCGCGTGAAGTTTTGGGTGTGTGGTGCTGGTTGATGCTGCGCCAATGACGGATCTCCAAACTACATGAACTAAGATGCGGTCTGCGTAAAGCTTTTTATCGCAGACGGGAGTGAGTCGCTTTTATAAACGAGGGTTTTGTGCTGATGTTGCTGCTTTTATTTGGTGTGGTTGCTCTT
Source organism: Amiota mariae (assembly GCA_035041805.1). Taxonomy (NCBI): domain Eukaryota; kingdom Metazoa; phylum Arthropoda; class Insecta; order Diptera; family Drosophilidae; genus Amiota; species Amiota mariae. The sequence continues at coordinate 251,794 of JAWNKV010000343.1, read as the reverse complement.
TCGGTTTTAATTTTAAGTTGAGTTAAATAGATTTCAATAGCTTAATCTTAAAATGCATTAATTTCGATCCGGTTATCATTACATGATATAACAAACTGTATTATGAAAAAAAGAACACAGAAAGTGAAGCTTAACATAAAACATCAAAAACGTTATCAATATTAACAGTCGTTGCTGCTATTGTTGCTGCTGCTCTTTTTGCTTTACTGTTTCCTCTGTTCTCGCTGTTTGCTTCTCTTTTGCCTTGCCACTCTTCATCTCTTAAGTTGTACACGTCTCGCCCACACATTCTCTCCCCATTGAGGAAGTTGAAATAAATCCTCAAAGATCAATATCCATTGACTCCATCTATCTGTGACACGGCCTAAAACTAGAACGCTCTAAAAGTACAAAGTGCAAGTGTTAACGTTACAAGTAGTGTTGGTGCTATTATCGAGCCAATTATCTTGTATTGGTAGGTGGCAAAGTTTCACAACATGTTGTTTTAGAATTCCATTGTTCGTTTAATGTAGCAACTCTTGTCAACCCTTCCTTCCCCGAATGTATTTGTGTAACTCATCTTAATGGCGTTTAGTGGCAAACGTTAATCCTTAATAATAACCAAATCACCAACTTGTAAATTCGATCTTGTTTGTAACCATTTTGTTTCGCGTTGCAACCGAAATAAATATTCGTAACTCCAGCGCTGCCAAAATGTATGGGCATATAACTGACAGTTACGCTAACAATCCACCAAGCTCAACTTGTCTGGTTCAGTGGTTGGCGACGTCAAATGCGCGTCACGTTTTAAGAAATGACCAGGAGTCAACACTAACAAGTCTTCAGGATAATTAGACAATTGACATAATGGCCTTGAATTGAGGCAGGACTCAATTTCAGCGATTGTTGTAGCTAACTTCTTGAATTTTAGTTCTTTTCAAATGATACTTCATGGACTTCACTCCAGCCTCCCATAGACCGCCGAAGGTGGATTAAAATGCCAAATAATTCCTTTATCAAGCAAATTTGCCGCAATTGACTTTGAGATGTAAGACTTGTATGCCATCTTATAAGTCTGTAATTTTTTGCTCCAGATATATGTCTTTTCTCACCAAACAGATGAATTACAAGGTCCTTTGAGTGCATTATGTCCTCTTCCTTTCGATGGCGAGATATTACCTGGCCCCGTATAATCAACACCAACTGTAGAAAAGACTCTTGCAGGGCGCACACGCATGGCAGGTCAACTTCCCATTTTTTGACCTGCAATTTGAGTTTTAAATTTATGACAAGTAATACATTTGTGTATTGCGAATCGAACGGTATTCCTCACATGTTTTAACGTAAGTGCTGTAGAGTGCATTTATGACTGTGATGAATAACTAAACTTGTGAGATGATGTTAATATGGGAAGATATATGGGTGTTTTTCGTTAAAAGGTAATAATGCATCACAGAAATGAATGCATCTGGACAAATCAAACTGCGCATATAAGGATACTGACTAAACCATCTATCGTTATATGAGACACCTGACAATCTGCTCTTTTGGTACGAAAGTTTCGTATATATCGTTGTATGTAAGTTAATATAACATTCCAAAATTCTGTATTTACATTTATCATAGGTTAACGGGTGTAGCGACTTATGGTTTTAGTAATGAATGACTAGCCTTTATTCATGACTGCTCATTGAATATCAAACGTGTTCGATTGATTTTGATTTCGTGAGCTAAGTATGTAGATGGTAAAATTGACAATGATAGGTTTGAGACTCATTAAAACACATAGTGCTGATACAGGTCTATGACCTTTAAAAACTAAAATAATTGCAGCTCACAATTTCTAAATGTGTTCTAGGGAAGCAATTATTTTAATTTAGTTAATTTGTATGCTAAAACGTGTACTAAAAGTTTCACCTCATCGTTCACAGACGTGATCGAAAGTTGTATCGAAAGTTGTTTTAGGCCAGTCCGTTTTTGAAGCTTGTAACCAAGATGGTCCATTCCATCGAAGAGAGCATGTCGCTTATGTGGTTATACTCACGCCATGACTTATCAGATCAGCTGGATTATCTTCTGATGTTATGTGGCGCTATTGCCTGCTTTCCGTCCGCTCCAGAATTTGACTTATTCGATTTGCCACAAACGTTTTCCAGCGTGACACTTCTCCTTGTATCCAACTCAATGTGACCATCGAATCTGACCAATATACAAGCGGCAAGGCTTATTGATACAACAACAACAACTAGAACGAGAGCAGCAGTCTCAGCAGAAGCCCCCATCGCAGAACAGCAAAATTGAGTAGCAGAAGTTGAGAAGCAGAGCAGTTTTGTGTTGTGTTTGATAATTTTGTTTTGTTTATGATTGAAGTTAATTTTTGTTTTTTAAATAATTTTTTTTGTGTTGCATTTGGTGTAAATCCAGTTTTTGTTTGTATTTATATATATTTGTGGAGGAAAACAGAGAAAGAAAAAACTGCACCCACACGGAAGGATAAGGGTGAGTACCAGCATAAAAAATAGGGCTCGGTATCGTCGCATTCGGTATGTGGTAAACAAACAAAAATATATATGCAAATGTACACCCTAAAATACCGAAAGTTACAACACTCCAGCCTATGTTTACGTTTTTTGCTTGGTATATGGTATTATTTTGTAATGTTGTGAACTACAACGTGTTTGCCTGCATCCCTGGTAGAAATTTGGTATTTTTTAAGTAAAATTAAGGGTCAATCTGCTGATATTTGCGAGCGTTAAATTAAAATAAAAGAAGTAAAGTAAATAAAGCATTTGCAAAGTTACTATGGAAAACCAATTGGACAAAGGTAAAGCACTGAGTTTGAAATTATGTTATTGTTGTTTATGTGCAATGTTTTGCAATTTAGATTTGTCAAATGGACAACCAAAATAGAAAATGGGAAAATGCAACAAAAAAGTGGACACATGAAGAAAATGAAAAAAATTTAGAATACATGATGACGCACAGGAACTTGGAAGTAAATATTACATGCATACACGTATTTAAGTTGCACGTTGTTTAATCATTATTGCACTTTAAAAAAATTGTAGAAACCAACAGCATAGTCATATTATAAAAAAATATAATGGCCACAACCGCAATCCATGTGACATGGGACTTGCTTCGGTGCAAAGTCCGAAATTTGAGGGCAACCCTTGATAAGGCCAGATCATGGGAAAATTCTACTGGTGTAAGAGTTGAAAATGAGGATAAAGTTGACACCATTAGAGGTAATTGAAGAAGAAGATGAAAAAAGTAAGAAATACAAAATAATTATATTGTACTTGCAGCCAAAATATTAAAAATATGCCCTTATTACGACAAGCTGGTAGAAATATACCCTATCTGTCGGAAGGAAGTTGCCACTGTTCGCTTGGATACATCGGAAAACGATATTTCATTTATGGAATGTGGAAATGAAGCATCGTGCAGCTCAACTCTTGAAAGCGATGTATCCGGGGCGGCATCGGAACAGATCAATAAAGAAACGCCATTTTCCACCAAGTTAAAGCGACGCGCAAAAACTTTGCTAGATAAATTAAATGAGGACTTAAAAAGACTTAAATTGGCAGAGGAAAAATTGAAGCTGGAAAACAGCAAATTAGAACTGGAGAAGCAGCGTCTTAAGTTTGATATTGAGTGGAAAACTAAGAAATTACAGCTGGAAGAAAAGGAACTGGAACAGAAGGAAAGGCTTATGAAATATGAGCTAGACCTTAAATACAAAAATATGTCAAATAAAAACGAAAACTAATTTTAAGCCAACGATAATTTATTAGTAGCAATAAAAGGTTCATTCAAACATTAAAGCATATAATGATTCTCTTTTTCTTTCATATGCTGTTGAGTCCAAATTATAGGATGTCTGTTCACCGTCTTCCACCTCGCTACTATCATTTTGTAATTCTGTAATGTCATCATTATCTTCTAGAAGGATGTTGTGAAGAATACAACAGACGGTAACCCACTTACAAAAACCTTTCGTCTTTGTGTGTTATTAATGTGCACTCGCATTTCTTTTAAGCTTGGAAACTTTTCTTTTAGAATGCCGAAGCAATGCTCTACTCTGATGCAGTATTGGCTATGTCGCTTTTTGAATCTGGTTTGTTTTTCTAAAACTAAAATACGCGAGTTGCTTCTGTATGGCGTGACCAAATAATTCAGCAGGGGGTAAGCAGAATCTCCAGCTAGATATTGTCCGCCAGTAAAAAATTGAGCATTGTTTATACAAACATTCGAGGTGTTAAATATTTACGCGTCATGATAGCTACCTGGTTCTACTACATTTCTGATGTGAAGTTTATTGTCACATACACCTTGCATCTTAATTGAGTACACATGTTTGCGGGAAAAGTAAACTTCATCGTTTATTCCTGGTTTTTCAGCTAGTTTTATCTCAATTCCATCAATGTACCCGACACAATATGGCAGCTCGTGTAATGTATTTGCAACCAATGTTTCGCGTTCATTGACATCAGACCAATAAATATAATTTTCCATAATCCTCAACAATGCGCCAAATGCTCTATTCGTTATTTTGGACAAACCATCCAAACGTTGTTGAAATTTTTCTAATTGAAGCACTTTCACCTGATGAGCCCAATCGATCTATTATGATACTAGTTGCAAATCTACTGGAAACTGCTGACAACTGCAATGCACACCTTTGAAATTTATGTCTTCTTTAATTAAATGGAGAAGTTTAGCAAATTGGGCTTTGCTAACTCTAAGCATTTGTAGAAAACGTCCATCGTCAAAGACGCATAATATCTCATTACGCCAATGTATGGATTTGGGAACTTCCGATTCAATTCTCCGGCGAAATGTAAGAATTGAAACAACGTCTTCAAACACTTCATCCAATTTGTCATCAATAGCTTCTTCAATTTTATCATCATCACCACTGCAATCTACAGATTATTTAAAACTTTAATGTTAGTTTTAGACTCATTGCAACTCATTTACCTTCAATAAAATCCATTTCCGCACTGCTATTATTGATAAACACGATCTTGTATCGCGTTCGTTTAAATCTGAGTTAAAATCTGTTGAGAAGTATTGTTTCACCTCTGATATATGGACCGATTCGCAAAATCGGAGCTTTTTAAGTTTGACAGTACATTATCTCGATGCTGATAAGAGTTGTGTTGTCAAAGGTTCAATTGGAATTTTCCATCTCACCGAAAGGCATACTTCTGACTACATTGTGCAGAAATTGAAAATAATTTTTGAAGAATTGGAACTTGAAACTGAAAAAACTTTTGTTGTCATCTCTGACAATGCAACAAACATTACAAAGGCAATAGGTGTAATGATTGGTAAAAGTAAACACATCCCTTGTTTCGCCCATACCCTCAGTCTTCTCGCCACAAAAACCATCAGTGATCAAGAATTGAGTGATATTTTGAAAAAAGTCAATGCCATCGTTAAATGGTTCCATTATGCGACTCCTGAAAGAAAAAAATCAGACAAAACAGTGACCCAGGATGTTCCTTCCAGGTGGAACTCCACGTATGATATGATCTCAAGATTCATAGAGCTGCGATCGTTCATAAACGAAATCTTCAACATGAATACTACTGCTCCATCAATGCTCTCTGCAGTTGAAATGAACATCTTGCAAGAAGTGTGCGAAATACTAGAACCGTTAGCAACAGCTACCAATGACATAAGCTCTGAACAATATCTCACCAGCAGTATGGATATTCCAGTGGCAGCTATACTTAAGGAATCAGTTGAGAATTTGAAACCAAAACACTAAATTGGGAAGGCATTGCGATACTCAGTGTCGGCTCAACACAAAAACGATTTGGTTTACAGAACAGTATTCGCTTTTAGCACTATCCTGTATCCTAGATCCCAGGTTCAAGAAGATGTACTTCAAGGATAAGTCCAGTCTTGCCAGTACCTTAAATACTGTTTCAAAACAAATACGGGAATATCTAGCTCGATCACCTACTCGTTACGACACCTCGTCAGACTCGGACACACCTCTTCAGACTCGGACACGTCGATCTCAGGTGCAGTATCTTCGTCTCTGTTAAAAAGGCACTACTAAAGTGTTCAAAAGATGTGGACCAAAAGTCGTGACATACCGAGCCATAGACAATCAAGGTGGCATAAATGAAGATTTCAGCTTGTATTTGAGGACACCACCGGAAAGAATACAACAAAACCCTGCATTATATTGGAAGAAGATGGCTGAGACGTTCCCAGCAGTGTCGAATGTTGCCTTGAGATACGTTCCTGCTGTAATAACTTCGGTGCCTTCAGAGAAGCTTTTTCTGTTCTAAAGGATATTGATGACAATTATTGGTTTTAACTTTTAATAATTTTTTTATTGAATGATTTTTTTCGATATAACAAAGAAGGACCGTTTTTTACTTGGAGTTTATTGTTTTTATCTTCCAAAATGTACCCAAATTCTTTCCCGACCACTTTTGACAGTACTGATTAATCGATCAACGATTAAGCGCTGTGTCGATTAATTGGTAACAAATAATAATCGATGATATTAATCGATGTTTTGTTGGTCGATACCCATCCCTATTAGGTATCGGTTTGTTTTATTTTGTGTTGTCGAGTAGAATAGTGCATATTAGGATGGTGGTGGAATAAAAAGAAGAAAATTTAAATTGTCCGGCCCTGTCTAAAAAGAGACCATTGCTAGCCGTGGCGCACTCTGTTGGGACCTAGGAGCATAGGGTCCGGCACACCCTTCTGAGTTTATGTTTCGTTTCGTCCTTTGGTGTGAGATCGATCAAAGCATTTTTTGCAACTATTTTTGTACACCAACGTTTTTTTTTTTCTTAACGAGAAACAAACGGTCTGTGACTTTTAAACATAGAAACAAAGTAATCTGCTCCGAGAACGAGAGATTCTGCTTCAAAATTTAAATTTTTTCTCCGAGCAGACCGCTGCGACCTCTGCACGCTGGGCGAAATGGACAATCTAGCGGAAGAAAATTAATATTTTGAGAAATTATGAAGTTACCCTTAAGATTTTTTTTAAAGTTAAGTTGAGTATGTAGAATTGAACAAAAAAAGTTACGCCTAATCTGACTCCAGTCAGAAGCGGGCTTTTCAGTTTCTTCAATCACACCTAATAGAAGAATTTTCACTTCAGTATCCAAAATAATGTCTAACGATTCGGTTTTTTCGAAAAAGTGCTAATTAATGGATTGGACGAAATCAATAATGAATTCATTCATAAATCCTCCATTTTATTTTCGCGTGAAGTTTTGGGTGTGTGGTGCTGGTTGATGCTGCGCCAATGACGGATCTCCAAACTACATGCACTAAGATGCGGTCTGCGTAAAGCTTTTTATCGCAGACGGGAGTGAGTCGCTTTTATAAACGAGGGTTTTGTGCTGATGTTGCTGCTTTTATTTGGTGTGGTTGCTCTTTCGGTTTTAATTTTAAGTTGAGTTAAATAGATTTCAATAGCTTAATCTTAAAATGCATTAATTTCGATCCGGTTATCATTACATGATATAACAAACTGTATTATGAAAAAAAGAACACAGAAAGTGAAGCTTAACATAAAACAACAAAATCGTTATCAATACTAACAGTCGTTGCTACTATTGTTGCTGCTGCTCTTTTTGCTTTACTGTTTCCTCTGTTCTCGCTGTTTGCTTCTCTTCTGCCTTGCCACTCTTCATCTCTTAAGTTGTACACGTCTCGCCCACACATTCTCTCCCCATTGAGGAAGTTGAAATAAATCCTCAAAGATCAATATCCATTGACTCCATCTATCTGCGACACGGCCTAAAACTAGAACGCTCTAAAAGTACAAAGTGCAAAGTTAACGTTACAAGTAGTGTTGGTGCTATTATCGAGCCAATTATCTTGTATTGGTAGGTGGCAAAGTTTCACAACATGTCGTTTTAGAATTCCATTGTTCGTTTAATGTAGCAACTCTTGTCAACCCTTCCTTCCCCGAATGTATTTGTGTAACTCATCTTAATGGCGTTTAGTGGCAAACGTTAATCCTTAATAATAACCAAATCACCAACTTGTAAATTCGATCTTGTTTGTAACCATTTTGTTCCGCGTTGCAACCGAAATAAATATTCGTAACTCCAGCGCTGCCAAAATGTATGGGCATATAACTTACAGTTACGCTAACAATCCACCAAGCTCAACTTGTCTGGTTCAGTGGTTGGCGACGTCAAATGCGCGTCTCGTTTTAAGAAATGACCAGGAGTCAACACTAACAAGTCTTCAGGATCATTAGCCAATGGACATAATGGCCTTGAATTGAGGTAGGACTCAATTTCAGCGATTATTGTAGCTAACTTCTCGAATTTTAGTTCTTTTCAAATGATACTTAATGGACTTCACTCCAGCCTCCCATAGACCGCCGAAGGTGGATTAAAATGCCAAATAATTCCTTTATCAAGCAAATTTGCCGCAATTGACTTTGAGATGTAAGACTTGTATGCCATCTTATAAGTCTGTAATTTTTTGCTCCAGATGTATGTCTTTTCTCACCAAACAGATGAATTACAAGGTCCTTTGAGTGCATTATGTCCTCTTCCTTTCGATGGCGAGATATTACCTGGCCCCGTATAATCAACACCAACTGTAGAAAAGACTCTTGCAGGGCGCACACGCATGGCAGGTCAACTTCCCATTTTTTGACCTGCAATTTGAGTTTTAAATTTATGACAAGTAATACATTTGTGTATTGCGAATCGAACGGTATTCCTCACATGTTTTAACGTAAGTGCTGTAGAGTGCATTTATGACTGTGATGAATAACTAAACTTGTGAGATGATGTTAATATGGGAAGATATATGGGTGTTTTTCGTTAAAAGGTAATAATGCATCACAGAAATGAATGCATCTGGACAAATCAAACTGCGCATATAAGGATACTGACTAAACCATCTATCGTTATATGAGACACCTGACAATCTGCTCTTTTGGTACGAAAGTTTCGTATATATCGTTGTATGTAAGTTAATATAACATTCCAAAATTCTGTATTTACATTTATCATAGGTTAACGGGTGTAGCGACTTACGGTTTTAGTAATGAATGACTAGCCTTTATTCATGACTGCTCATTGAATATCAAACGTGTTCGATTGATTTTGATTTCGTGAGCTAAGTATGTAGATGGTAAAATTGACAATGATAGGTTTGAGACTCATTAAAACACATAGTGCTGATACAGGTCTATGACCTTTAAAAACTAAAATAATTGCAGCTCACAATTTCTAAATGTGTTCTAGGGAAGCAATTATTTTAATTTAGTTAATTTGTATGCTAAAACGTGTACTAAAAGTTTCACCTCATCGTTCACAGACGTGATCGAAAGTTGTATCGAAAGTTGTTTTAGGCCAGTCCGTTTTTGAAGCTTGTAACCAAGATGGTCCATTCCATCGAAGAGAGCATGTCGCTAATTTGGTCATACTCACGCCACGACTTATCAGATCAGCTGGATTATCTTCTGATGTTATGTAGCGCTATTGCCTGCTTTCCGTCCGCTCCAGAATTTGACTTATTCGATTTGCCACAAACGTTTTCCAGCGTGACACTTCTCCTTGTATCCAACTCAATGTGACCATCGAATCTGACCAATATACAAGCGGCAAGGCTTATTGATACAACAACAACAACTAGAACGAGAGCAGCAGTCTCAGCAGAAGCCCTCATCGCAGAACAGCAAAATTGAGTAGCAGAAGTTGAGAAGCAGAGCAGTTTTGTGTTGTGTTTGATAATTTTGTTTTGTTTATGATTGAAGTTAATTTTTGTTTTTTAAATAATTTTTTTTGTGTTGCATTTGGTGTAAATCCAGTTTTTGTTTGTATTTATATATATTTGTGGAGGAAAACAGAGAAAGAAAAAAATGCACCCACACGGAAGGATAAGGGTGAGTACCAGCATAAAAAATAGGGCTCGGTATCGTCGCATTCGGTATGTGGTAAACAAACAAAAATATATATGCAAATGTACACCCTAAAATACCGAAAGTTACAACACTCCAGCCTATGTTTACGTTTTTTGCTTGGTATATGGTATTATTTTGTAATGTTGTGAACTACAACGTGTTTGCCTGCATCCCTGGTAGAAATTTGGTATTTTTTAAGTAAAATTAAGGGTCAATCTGCTGATATTTGCGAGCGTTAAATTAAAATAAAAGAAGTAAAGTAAATAAAGCATTTGCAAAGTTACTATGGAAAACCAATTGGACAAAGGTAAAGCACTGAGTTTGAAATTATGTTATTGTTGTTTATGTGCAATGTTTTGCAATTTAGATTTGTCAAATGGACAACCAAAAAGAAAATGGGAAAATGCAACAAAAAAGTGGACACATGAAGAAAATGAAAAAAATTTAGAATACATGATGACGCACAGGAACTTGGAAGTAAATATTACATGCATACACGTATTTAAGTTGCACGTTGTTTAATCATTATTGCACTTTAAAAAAATTGTAGAAACCAACAGCATAGTCATATTATAAAAAAATATAATGGCCACAACCGCAATCCATGTGACATGGGACTTGCTTCGGTGCAAAGTCCGAAATTTGAGGGCAACCCTTGATAAGGCCAGATCATGGGAAAATTCTACTGGTGTAAGAGTTGAAAATGAGGATAAAGTTGACACCATTAGAGGTAATTGAAGAAGAAGATGAAAAAAGTAAGAAATACAAAATAATTATATTGTACTTGCAGCCAAAATATTAAAAATATGCCCTTATTACGACAAGCTGGTAGAAATATACCCTATCTGTCGGAAGGAAGTTGCCACTGTTCGCTTGGATACATCGGAAAACGATATTTCATTTATGGAATGTGGAAATGAAGCATCGTGCAGCTCAACTCTTGAAAGCGATGTATCCGGGGCGGCATCGGAACAGATCAATAAAGAAACGCCATTTTCCACCAAGTTAAAGCGACGCGCAAAAACTTTGCTAGATAAATTAAATGAGGACTTAAAAAGACTTAAATTGGCAGAGGAAAAATTGAAGCTGGAAAACAGCAAATTAGAACTGGAGAAGCAGCGTCTTAAGTTTGATATTGAGTGGAAAACTAAGAAATTACAGCTGGAAGAAAAGGAACTGGAACAGAAGGAAAGGCTTATGAAATATGAGCTAGACCTTAAATACAAAAATATGTCAAATAAAAACGAAAACTAATTTTAAGCCAACGATAATTTATTAGTAGCAATACAAGGTTCATTCAAACATTAAAGCATATAATGATTCTCTTTTTCTTTCATATGCTGTTGAGTCCAAATTATAGGATGTCTGTTCACCGTCTTCCACCTCGCTACTATCATTTTGTAATTCTGTAATGTCATCATTATCTTCTAGAAGGATGTTGTGAAGAATACAACAGACGGTAACCCACTTACAAAAACCTTTCGTCTTTGTGTGTTATTAATGTGCACTCGCATTTCTTTTAAGCTTGGAAACTTTTCTTTTAGAATGCCGAAGCAATGCTCTACTCTGATGCAGTATTGGCTATGTCGCTTTTTGAATCTGGTTTGTTTTTCTAAAACTAAAATACGCGAGTTGCTTCTGTATGGCGTGACCAAATAATTCAGCAGGGGGTAAGCAGAATCTCCAGCTAGATATTGTCCGCCAGTAAAAAATTGAGCATTGTTTATACAAACATTCGAGGTGTTAAATATTTACGCGTCATGATAGCTACCTGGTTCTACTACATTTCTGATGTGAAGTTTATTGTCACATACACCTTGCATCTTAATTGAGTACACATGTTTGCGGGAAAAGTAAACTTCATCGTTTATTCCTGGTTTTTCAGCTAGTTTTATCTCAATTCCATCAATGTACCCGACACAATATGGCAGCTCGTGTAATGTATTTGCAACCAATGTTTCGCGTTCATTGACATCAGACCAATAAATATAATTTTCCATAATCCTCAACAATGCGCCAAATGCTCTATTCGTTATTTTGGACAAACCATCCAAACGTTGTTGAAATTTTTCTAATTGAAGCACTTTCACCTGATGAGCCCAATCGATCTATTATGATACTAGTTGCAAATCTACTGGAAACTGCTGACAACTGCAATGCACACCTTTGAAATTTATGTCTTCTTTAATTAGATGGAGAAGTTTAGCAAATTGGGCTTTGCTAACTCTAAGCATTTGTAGAAAACGTCCATCGTCAAAGACGCATAATATCTCATTACGCCAATGTATGGATTTGGGAACTTCCGATTCAATTCTCCGGCGAAATGTAAGAATTGAAACAACGTCTTCAAACACTTCATCCAATTTGTCATCAATAGCTTCTTCAATTTTATCATCATCACCACTGCAATCTACAGATTATTTAAAACTTTAATGTTAGTTTTAGACTCATTGCAACTCATTTACCTTCAATAAAATCCATTTCCGCACTGCTATTATTGATAAACACGATCTTGTATCGCGTTCGTTTAAATCTGAGTTAAAATCTGTTGAGAAGTATTGTTTCACCTCTGATATATGGACCGATTCGCAAAATCGGAGCTTTTTAAGTTTGACAGTACATTATCTCGATGCTGATAAGAGTTGTGTTGTCAAAGGTTCAATTGGAATTTTCCATCTCACCGAAAGGCATACTTCTGACTACATTGTGCAGAAATTGAAAATAATTTTTGAAGAATTGGAACTTGAAACTGAAAAAACTTTTGTCGTCATCTCTGACAATGCAACAAACATTACAAAGGCAATAGGTGTAATGATTGGTAAAAGTAAACACATCCCTTGTTTCGCCCATACCCTCAGTCTTCTCGCCACAAAAACCATCAGTGATCAAGAATTGAGTGATATTTTGAAAAAAGTCAATGCCATCGTTAAATGGTTCCATTATGCGACTCCTGAAAGAAAAAAATCAGACAAAACAGTGACCCAGGATGTTCCTTCCAGGTGGAACTCCACGTATGATATGATCTCAAGATTCATAGAGCTGCGATCGTTCATAAACGAAATCTTCAACATGAATACTACTGCTCCATCAATGCTCTCTGCAGTCGAAATGAACATCTTGCAAGAAGTGTGCGAAATACTAGAACCGTTAGCAACAGCTTCCAATGACATAAGCTTTGAACAATATCTCACCAGCAGTATGGATATTCCAGTGGCAGCTATACTTAAGGAATCAGTTGAGAATTTGAAACCAAAACACTAAATTGGGAAGGCATTGCGATACTCAGTGTCGGCTCAACACAAAAACGATTTGGTTTACAGAACAGTATTCGCTTTTAGCACTATCCTGTATCCTAGATCCCAGGTTCAAGAAGATGTATTTCAAGGATAAGTCCAGTCTTGCCAGTACCTTAAATACTGTTTCAAAACAAATACGGGAATATCTAGCTCGATCACCTACTCGTTACGACACCTCGTCAGACTCGGACACACCTCTTCAGACTCGGACACGTCGATCTCAGGTGCAGTATCTTCGTCTCTGTTAAAAAGGCACTACTAAAGTGTTCAAAAGATGTGGACCAAAAGTCGTGACATACCGAGCCATAGACAATCAAGGTGGCATAAATGAAGATTTCAGCTTGTATTTGAGGACACCACAAGAAAGAATACAACAAAACCCTGCATTATATTGGAAGAAGATGGCTGAGACGTTTCCAGCAGTGTCGAATGTTGCCTTGAGATACGTTCCTGCTGTAGTAACTTCGGTGCCTTCAGAGAGGCTTTTTCTGAAGCAGGACAAATATTGAGAGAGCAGAGGAGCTGTCTGACTGTCGACCTGGCCAATAAGTTTTTGTTGATTGATGACAATTATTGGTTTTAACTTTTAATAATTCTTTTATTGAATGATTTTTTTCGATATAACAAAGAAGGACCGTTTTTTACTTGGAGTTTATTGTTTTTATCTTCCAAAATGTACCCAAATTCTTTCCCGACCACTTTTGACAGTACTGATTAATCGATCAACGATTAAGCGCTGTGTCGATTAATTGGTAACAAATAATAATCGATGATATTAATCGATGTTTTGTTGGTCGATACCCATCCCTATTAGGTATCGGTTTGTTTTATTTTGTGTTGTCGAGTAGAATAGTGCATATTAGGATGGTGGTGGAATAAAAAGAAGAAAATTTAAATTGTCCGGCCCTGTCTAAAAAGAGACCATTGCTAGCCGTGGCGCACTCTGTTGGGACCTAGGAGCATAGGGTCCGGCACACCCTTCTGAGTTTATGTTTCGTTTCGTCCTTTGGTGTGAGATCGATCAAAGCATTTTTTGCAACTATTTTTGTACACCAACGTTTTTTTTTTTCTTAACGAGAAACAAACGGTCTGTGACTTTTAAACATAGAAACAAAGTAATCTGCTCCGAGAACGAGAGATTCTGCTTCAAAATTTAAATTTTTTCTCCGAGCAGACCGCTGCGACCTCTGCACGCTGGACGAAATGGACAATCTAGCGGAAGAAAATTAATATTTTGAGAAATTATGAAGTTACCCTTAAGAGTTTTTTTAAAGTTAAGTTGAGTATGTAGAATGGAACAAAAAAAGTTACGCCGAATCTGACTCCAGTCAGAAGCGGGCTTTTCAGTTTCTTCAATCACACCTAATAGAAGAATTTTCACTTCAGTATCCAAAATAATGTCTAACGATTCGGTTTTTTCGAAAAAGTGCTAATTAATGGATTGGACGAAATCAATAATGAATTCATTCATAAATCCTCCATTTTATTTTCGCGTGAAGTTTTGGGTGTGTGGTGCTGGTTGATGCTGCGCCAATGACGGATCTCCAAACTACATGCACTAAGATGCGGTCTGCGTAAAGCTTTTTATCGCAGACGGGAGTGAGTCGCTTTTATAAACGAGGGTTTTGTGCTGATGTTGCTGCTTTTATTTGGTGTGGTTGCTCTTTCGGTTTTAATTTTAAGTTGAGTTAAATAGATTTCAATAGCTTAATCTTAAAATGCATTAATTTCGATCCGGTTATCATTACATGATATAACAAACTGTATTATGAAAAAAAGAACACAGAAAGTGAAGCTTAACATAAAACAACAAAATCGTTATCAATACTAACAGTCGTTGCTACTATTGTTGCTGCTGCTCTTTTTGCTTTACTGTTTCCTCTGTTCTCGCTGTTTGCTTCTCTTCTGCCTTGCCACTCTTCATCTCTTAAGTTGTACACGTCTCGCCCACACATTCTCTCCCCATTGAGGAAGTTGAAATAAATCCTCAAAGATCAATATCCATTGACTCCATCTATCTGTGACATGGCCTAAAACTAGAACGCTCTAAAAGTACAAAGTGCAAAGTTAACGTTACAAGTAGTGTTGGTGCTATTATCGAGCCAATTATCTTGTATTGGTAGGTGGCAAAGTTTCACAACATGTCGTTTTAGAATTCCATTGTTCGTTTAATGTAGCAACTCTTGTCAACCCTTCCTTCCCCGAATGTATTTGTGTAACTCATCTTAATGGCGTTTAGTGGCAAACGTTAATCCTTAATAATAACCAAATCACCAACTTGTAAATTCGATCTTGTTTGTAACCATTTTGTTCCGCGTTGCAACCGAAATAAATATTCGTAACTCCAGCGCTGCCAAAATGTATGGGCATATAACTTACAGTTACGCTAACAATCCACCAAGCTCAACTTGTCTGGTTCAGTGGTTGGCGACGTCAAATGCGCGTCACGTTTTAAGAAATGACCAGGAGTCAACACTAACAAGTCTTCAGGATCATTAGCCAATGGACATAATGGCCTTGAATTGAGGTAGGACTCAATTTCAGCGATTATTGTAGCTAACTTCTCGAATTTTAGTTCTTTTCAAATGATACTTAATGGACTTCACTCCAGCCTCCCATAGACCGCCGAAGGTGGATTAAAATGCCAAATAATTCCTTTATCAAGCAAATTTGCCGCAATTGACTTTGAGATGTAAGACTTGTATGCCATCTTATAAGTCTGTAATTTTTTGCTCCAGATGTATGTCTTTTCTCACCAAACAGATGAATTACAAGGTCCTTTGAGTGCATTATGTCCTCTTCCTTTCGATGGCGAGATATTACCTGGCCCCGTATAATCAACACCAACTGTAGAAAAGACTCTTGCAGGGCGCACACGCATGGCAGGTCAACTTCCCATTTTTTGACCTGCAATTTGAGTTTTAAATTTATGACAAGTAATACATTTGTGTATTGCGAATCGAACGGTATTCCTCACATGTTTTAACGTAAGTGCTGTAGAGTGCATTTATGACTGTGATGAATAACTAAACTTGTGAGATGATGTTAATATGGGAAGATATATGGGTGTTTTTCGTTAAAAGGTAATAATGCATCACAGAAATGAATGCATCTGGACAAATCAAACTGCGCATATAAGGATACTGACTAAACCATCTATCGTTATATGAGACACCTGATAATCTGCTCTTTTGGTACGAAAGTTTCGTATATATCGTTGTATGTAAGTTAATATAACATTCCAAAATTCTGTATTTACATTTATCATAGGTTAACGGGTGTAGCGACTTACGGTTTTAGTAATGAATGACTAGCCTTTATTCATGACTGCTCATTGAATATCAAACGTGTTCGATTGATTTTGATTTCGTGAGCTAAGTATGTAGGTGGTAAAATTGACAATGATAGGTTTGAGACTCATTAAAACACATAGTGCTGATACAGGTCTATGACCTTTAAAAACTAAAATAATTGCAGCTCACAATTTCTAAATGTGTTCTAGGGAAGCAATTATTTTAATTTAGTTAATTTGTATGCTAAAACGTGTACTAAAAGTTTCACCTCATCGTTCACAGACGTGATCGAAAGTTGTATCGAAAGTTGTTTTAGGCCAGTCCGTTTTTGAAGCTTGTAACCAAGATGGTCCATTCCATCGAAGAGAGCATGTCGCTAATTTGGTCATACTCACGCCACGACTTATCAGATCAGCTGGATTATCTTCTGATGTTATGTAGCGCTATTGCCTGCTTTCCGTCCGCTCCAGAATTTGACTTATTCGATTTGCCACAAACGTTTTCCAGCGTGACACTTCTCCTTGTATCCAACTCAATGTGACCATCGAATCTGACCAATATACAGTTCTGATAATGTTAATTTTCAAATTTTGATGTAAGTATTTATAGACTTTAGCAGGTATTACAGCTGCACATAGCTCTGCTCGAGGCATCTTCGGTTCAGGTTTCACAGGTGTGACCTTACAAACAGCAACTCAACATGAAACTGGTTATTGTTGATGGATATACGTAAAAACGCCGCCGCACCGTAAACAAGCGCTGAAGCATCGCAAAAGCACCGGAAACTCCTTGACGAATTTCAACCACTCTTGTTGAACTAACATGGAAATCTGGTCATCACATCTAAAATCAATTTTCCATAATCGTTGCATCAAAACATTGGCTGTAACGACGACCGGATCAACTGAAAGTACCACTGTGTAGCATACCGATGACTTGAGTCTGAATGGTTTTCACATCTTAAAGATTTGTGACAAAAATCAAACATAGAAATACACGTATCAAAACGCGCTCAAATCAAACCATTTGATCAAATAATTTGGTAGTGTATTTAGCCTATAACAAAAATAACAACACACAGCCGTTGATGTTGTGAGCGCAGTACAATAGGAGAAGAGAGAGGTTTGTGTGCCCTTCTCTTCTGTTCAATTGCTCAACGTTCATTGGTTGTGTGTTGCCGTGTTATTGTTGTTGTTCTATTTTCGTTGCGTAGCGAGAGATCAATTTTGTGTGTTTGCTTGTGCACTTATTGTTATCATTAATGTACACAGAAAATGCACGCCGCCCACTCTAGACGATTATCTCATAAAAAACATCGCACTATCTTTTTCGCTTTTGGAATTTTCTCTTTTTGAGTAATCTTAATCTTACTACTAGTACTAGTGCCAAACAACAAAATTCAATGAAATTGTTGTTGGAATGTTTTGAATTTTGAGTTTTTAAGAGCGAAACGACAATTGAATCTTAAAGTGTGCAAGACTATTAAAAGTGTCAAATATGTTTACAAGTATATATGTTTGTAAATGGTGTCATTGTGCGACTTTAGAATTTGGTGTCGAAAATGTTGGACCGAATGAAGTCTTGGTAGATGAGATCCGAAATTTGTCAATCTCATATAATTGTTCGACTTGATTGCCATCTGCCTGGATGGCAAAATATTTACTTTAGAAAACGAAATGTGGAACAAGCCGTAGCTAATTCTCCAAGAACCAAAAGAATTTTTTGAATTGAATAGAAATGTTACAATACTTCTGCAAGTTATTTTTTGTATATTGAAATGCCAGAATATTTCGTGTGAGATGTTAAATGAAAAAAGTGGACGGTTAGACAAAGTGGGACAGAGAAAGTTATTTTTCGAATGTACCATATGTAGTATCTCCAAAAGATGTTGAGTTATTCATGAATGAAGTGAAACAAACTTATTCTCCAAGGCAGTTATTTGGGTTTATTTGCTATTTGAAAGTTCCTGCGAATGTTATAGTTTTATAGAATGAATTCAACGATGATATGAGTGAAGATTTTCTTAAAGACTACATCAGAACACTTCTTATAATAGAACTATTCTAATAATCGATGATATACTTCAGGTTCAGAATAAAAACAAATAATGTGGAGAAAACAATTTTGGAATGCGGTGATTTTAAACAAATTTTGCCAATAGTTCCTTATTATGTTGCCTTCATCAAAAATTGAATTACATCGTAGTCTGAATTTCGACATATTCATTATGTCACTTTATCTTGAAAAATGAGAGCTCTTCCGCATGAAATTAAATTTGTTAAGTTTCCTATATCATTTGGTGATGGGGAAATGGAAGCTTTTCCTCAGTTTGGTTCGGATATCGTTGAAATACCGAATCATCTAATTTGTGAACCTGTTAACATCATTAATGATATATTTGGAAATATTCCGGAAATCATTTTATCTACTGACATTTTGAATTCTGTTATTTTAGTTCCAAAACATGATAATTGTTCACTTATAAATTTAGAGGTCTTAATGCCTGGAGAAGAACAGCTTTGATAAAATTGTCAACAATGATGCACGTGAACACAATAATTTTCCTATTGAGTTTTTGAATACAGTCTCAGTTAGTGGTCTGCCTCCCCATAAATTGATTTTAAAAGAAAACTGTATTGTATTATTAATAAGAAATTTAAATACAAGAAAATCATTAGTTAACGGAACTCGAATGCAGCGAAACTCAATAGATTTACAGAGAAGTTATTATCACTTAAAAACACAAATGTTTGTTCCAGAATGCGGTCAATTGTGTTGGCAGCGGCTTACCATAGTTTTGATTATTATGCCACACTATGCGCTGATACTAAGCATCTTCATCGTGGACATCAATACATCTGTACATAGTTTGAACATCTGCCATGAACACTTATTCCAATAATCGCCAATTGATTAATATAGCAGGTAAGTCTGATTGAAGCTTCGGTCCAATGGCCAAGATATCGTTTAACGAGTTTCCATTACTCATTTTCATGGATCCATCAAATACTACAAACATTAGTCATAGATGAAGATTCCTTAATAACTTGATGGCAAGGTAAGTAGCAATGTGTGAGTCCCCCCCAGCACATCGTGTGTGTCTCCTTGATTCTCAGACGCCACTTGACCTAACTTTAAATAGACATAATCGTTTCTGCACTTCAAAAATCTGCTAATAGTACATTCAGGTCCTCAGATTCCTTATCATTTTGTATTTGTACAGTGTGCGTGTTTACTGATGATGCAGGCTACTCCACTTTGCCGAAAATGAAGTATCCTAATTGCGTATTTTGAGCAATGGGAGATTCACTCTGTCCTCGACGAACTTCGCTCAACATCGACTCATCGTATATATCACTTCCCAATAATATGTCAACACCCTGTGGTACAAAATAATTGGAATGTGCTAAACATAAATGTTTCAAAAGTGGCCATTCTAAAGCAGATATACGATTTTTGTAAGCTTAGTGATGGGGTCCCGTTAGCTCCCTATGGGTACGGAACCCTAAAAAAGACTAACTTTGGCTATGCCGAAGTTGTAATACTCTTCACGCCCCAGCTATTGGTCCGAGGGTCTTGAAATAAAGTTGGTGGCTAAGGGTCATATACTTATAGTGTCCACATTTTAAGTCGATAGTACAAAAAACAAAAAAGTGTTTCTAATTAGAACTTTCATTTGGATCCCTCCTAGTAGTCCGAGGGTCTTGAAATTTTTTGTGGATATGGGTCAGAGACTTATAGTGTCCAAATTTCAGTTCAATAAGTCAAAAAAAAAACCCCCTTTTCTACTAAGAATTTTAATTTAAAAGGTGGTTTGTATGGGAGGTACCCCTCCTGGTAACCATAGGATCATGACATTTATATGGTTGGTGGGTATGGATCAGAAACTTATAGTGCCCAAATTTCAGTTCGACACGTCAAAAAACAAAAAACTTTTTCTAATAAGAACATTAATTTGGTGCGATTCGGCTGATTCCCGAACTTGATCGACATTTGGTAATAAGAAACCTATGTACAAAATTTCAGCTCTCTAGGTCAAAAACTGAAGGACTAGGAGTGCGAACAGACGGACCCTCGGATATGGCTAAATCAACTCGTCTCATCGAGCTGATCACAAATATACACACTTTATGTGGTCTGCGATGTCTCCTTCTGTGTGTAACAAACTTCATGACAAACTTATAATACTATTCACTCATGATGGTAGCAGCAAGCTCCAGATTGTACAAGGCTGGAAGGCGCAACGCGTCAAAAGTTGGGTCATTGCTGAATGCTGACGAAAATTCTGTTGAAAAAAATGAAAAAAGTTTGTGGAATGTGATGACAAACTTCCCATAATATACACTCTAGAAAACACTTTTAGTTTTTACGTTGATAGAGGTTTCACAAGATACTCGTACAATTTAATGCGAGCTGGACCTAAAGGCCGAAATACCGACATTTACCCAAGCTATCACGCTATCAGTGCTAAAATTTAAAGATTTAGCATTATTCTGTGTGTAATGGCATGAAGCTACGATGTAAATGTAGATGCTTTGCGGCAACATGCGTTGGAAACAGCAGGCATTTTTGTAAATGGTTTCACATGCCGATTTCGATTCACAAAATGATAATTCATTGGTAAATATGTTGGGCTACCAATTGGCATAAAATCAGGGAAAGTACTGAAGGCTATATATAGAGAGGATGTCCGAAATTTCCGATTGCTTCATAGTCGTAAAACTTCACGACTGCATATAATGGAGGACTTGTTGCTTGCACTCACTCTTTTTTTTTGGGATCCTTTAATTTCAGCACTGCCTAAAGCTAGTTACAGCTCTAGTAGGAACAATATTCACCTGTATACAGAAGCTAAAAATCTCCTGCTGTCAACAGAATTATACAATGATAGCTCAGATTGTGAAATATTTTTTCTTAGAGGTAAAAATCACTTATTGAAAATTTTTTAAAATTAGAACAAACAAAAAGAAGCAAAAATATTTACAAAAAATAAATTCCTGAAACTGATTTGTAATTTACGCTTTTACTATCCCACCTCTCTTCATCATGTAAAGGCAGATATTTACAAGATTGATGTAAGAATCTCTCAAGCTATAAATAATTTTAACATAAGAAATCAAATGTCTCATAGTTCCAATGTTGATCCGTACTTTTCGTGCTAATTTATAAATTAGCTTTGTTTTAAGTACCGGTCCTTAGTTTTTAGTCTTATAGCCATATCACACTGAGCATTCAATGCAGCATTCACAAAAAGTGTTCACATTGCATTTTCGGAACAGTTGTTTTTTATTTTGGTTGTACATACAAATAGAACGTTGTGGCCAATTGTGAGAAATTAAAATGGAAATTGTGCGAGAAATACATGATTGAGAACAATTTGCATTGTATGCAAATAATTCTTGCAGCTTCCTTTTTTATTCCTGCTACTTATTTTATTAATATTAAAAAAAAAAAAGTTACAATTTAACATTTTCTTTAAATTTTTTTCGTGCAAGTGTTGGCGCGCACCAAAAAAAAAAATAGAAAGAAAATCGAAAATGACATAAAAAAGGCAACAATTAACCAGCACTGGGTAGAGTAACCAATTTCACAAACAGCATTTTAGTTGCATTCTTTGCGAATGTACAATTTCTACTACAACAAAACTACAAATTTACGTCACTTTTCCCTGTTGTTGTGGTTGTTGAAAAATGTAGCATTCAATGCAGCATTGGAGAGATGTACATTGAATGCTCAGTGTGAAATGGCTATTAGTGGTATAGTATGTGTAGTGTGTAGGCTAGTATGTAAGCGTAGTGCATAAGCATTGTATATATGTGCAATGTGTTGACATGAGTGAGCGTGTCTGACTGTGACAGCTCTCGCACAATGAAACAGAAAGAAGAGAGCATTATTAACACAGCAATCAAAAGAACAACATCATGTATTCCATTCTATACCAAAACCTCAGAATTGGGATAAACTTACAAAAAGTGACTACTCTGATTCTGACAAAGAAAACAAAAAAAAAAAAAACATTATGCACGAAATTTTAGGAGGCTTGACTGTTCAAGTTCTGAAAAAATTATGTGCGAAGTTATCTTTACCGTCTGCGGGAAATAAGACGACATTAATATCGCGTTTGCTGCTTGTTCCAGAAAGTGAACTTCAAAATTTTAGACGAAGTTTGTGCCGTGGAGAATGTCGTGCTAGCAGTTATGATTGAATAACAACAACAAAAACTTGATGATAAAAACATAGAGAAGAATTTACCGCAACAATATTTCGACAATACAACGGCGAACAGCAGAGCAAGGCGGAACAAATTATGATAGTACAACAACAACAAAAACTTGTTGACGAAAATATAACAGAGAATTTAACTGCTGAACAAATTATGACAGTAAAACAACAACAAAAACTTGGTCACGGACACATATCGACATATCGCCTCAAAACGAACAGCAGGAAATATACAGGAGAGAAGAATAAAGACAATGACATGGGTGGAAAGATTAACGCTGGCAGCGACGCAGGCAAACATTTGTGTATGCAAGTTGAGGCTTGACTATGCAAACTAACCTCAGAAAGAAAGAACTAGAATTGCGGAGACATGAAAATGAGGCTGAACAAGTGATCATGCAAGCTAAACTCAAAAAGAAAGAACTTGAATTGCAAAGACTTGAAAACGAATTGCTCAAACGGGAGCAATTATTGTTGCTAAGAGAGAATGAAGTGCTGTTGAAGCATACTATGAAAGAAAGATGAAAAACAATGTCGTTGAGTGTCAAAATAACACAGTTTCATTCAAAGCACTAACAAATATTCTTCGCGATTTTGATGGAATGACTGATGCCAACTTCTGGGTCAAACAACTTAAAAATGTAAAAAAACAGCACTCATTGGATTCCAGGCCCTGTTTACAACAAAGTTAACAGGAAAGGCACAAATATGGCTGTATTCCAGAGAAAGCAATTCTGATGAGAACATAGATGACCTGCTTGAAAAATTTTGTTTGGTTTTCGGTGTAAGAGAGAGCAAACTGGATCTGCGGAAAAATTTTAATGCACGCGACCGGACGAGATGTTTGCAGATTATTTTAATGACAAAATGCTGTTGGCAGAACTTATAATGATAGGAGAAAGAGAGTTAATTCTGTCTTTGGTAGATGATATACCAGACGAGCAGCTTCGTAGCCAAGTCGCAATAAAACAACATGCCACCAAGGAGGATCTACTTCGAGCACTTGTGGGTATAAAATTGCCAAAATCAAATCTAAAGCAGAAGAAATCATCGATCTCGACGCAGCAACAGAGACTTAAGTTTTCAGAAGTTGACAAATCGGACAAGAGATGTTACAACTGCAACAGCGTTGGACATTTTGCAGCTGAGTGCTAGAAATCGCCGGGGGAACCTGGGACGTGCTACAGTTGCGGCAGTTCAGGTCATGCTGTAAAGGACTGCTGGAAGTACAAGAAGAAGACAACGCTGGAGCCGAAAAATGATTATATAAGAGTTTTTAATGTATTTTTGATAAAAATTTCACAGTTAAACTTTTTTTTAGAATGATTGATTGATTCAGGAAGTCCCATCAGCTTTGTTAAAAGACAAAAGATGCTCAAAGAAGTTGGCTTAAAGAGTGTGGAAACATTATGTATTATAGTTTAAATGAGACAAAATTAAAAATATTTGGAAAGACTATGTGTTATATTGAGTTAATGAATAAAAAAGTTGAAATTGAATTCTAGGTGGTGGCTGATGAATCAATGAAATATTCTGCAATTTTAGGAAGAGATTTTTTAGGAAAAAGTAACAGCAAAATTGTATGACCTTATGAAAATATCAGTGATAAAGATAATATTAAAGAAAAAAGTCTGATGAAGAATGTTTTAAAACATCAACACGTAGAGTTGATGACCAATTTGTCAATGATAATTTTGAAGACCAATTAATGTCAATTAATTTAATGATGATGTAACCTTCTTTGTGTTACAAACTTCATGACAAATTGATAATACTCTTCACGATAGTGAAAAAAATAATGTTATTAATGAATTCCTCATATCTTCCATTTGGGCATGCAATTAATTTTTTTCATCAGCCAACATGGCAACAATGATTGCAGCAGCGAAACCACATTCATTTATGTATATTAAATGAACAAAATAAAATCACAGTCGTACCTGTAAATCTGCTTGTATTTGTATATTTGTCCGCCGCAATTCGCCATGCATGTTGCCATTCATAGTATCTTCCAAGGCTGAACCCGCAAGTCTAAATGCTTGGCATTCATTGTTGTCATTTGAATAACAAATACAAAAAAAAAAAAAAAAAAAAAATAATTTAATTTGGATCCTGGTTTGTATAGGGGGTACCCCCTAGTGGTGCGATTCGGCTGATTTCAAATGGTGAAAACAAAGCACTGTGCAAAATTTCAGCTCTCAAAAAGGGAGGGACTAGTTTTTATACGTACAGACGGATATGGCTAGATCAACCAGTCTCATCGCGCTGATCAAGAATACATTTACATTATGAGGTCTCCGATGTGTGTTACAAACTTCATGAGAAACATAATACTATTTACTGAGTGAAGAGTATAAAAACTACAATTAATTCATGTTTGCCCGAACATACTCCGTGCGTTGAAATGACTCAGTTCATATAAAAAAAGGATTTTCCACAGGAAGAGGTACAACATTGTGAATTAGTCTACGGATGTGACCTTTCTTGGTCAACAGCTCTTGAGGGGGGTTATGTTGTCTTCAAGTACGACTACCAGTTGACCAAGTTGAATGTTGGCTTCTGGTTTGGTGTGCAAGACTGCTAATAAATCTTTGATAACAAAATTATCGTTTTAACTCATCCAGCTGAGAATGTGCACCAACAGAGTTCGTTACATTGTACATCTGATGAGGAATTCCTCTGCGTGCGATAAAGCGAATGAAGACATTAGTTAAGAGATCAGAAAGAAGTTCAACATGAATAGCTTTTGATAAAAAGCAAACGAATACTGCTAAGTAAGTTTTATTTGGGGCCTTGCTTCGAATCCGATATGATGGAAAATGAAAATGGAATGGAAATCAGAAATGGTCCACATAAGTAAACGCAAAATCTAGGAATCCAATCATTGCCTTTGGACCAGCATACATGTGGGTCAGATGTACACTTTCCAAGTATATTCATATGCCTTCGGTAATAGCAGTGCAAACTTTGCATCATAATTTATTGGCACTTGAATAAGTCGTCCTTCTACCATTAGTAAGCTAGGCTAGGTAATTCCACTAGCCTCACAAATGGTGCTAACTTTTGAAGCTCTAGATAAGAACCATCTTTGCATTCAATAATTTGATTTCCTGTGAATACACTGAAGCTTGAATAGATGATACAATATATAGAAATGCTTGCTGCAATGGACTAACTCGAATGTGCACGACATCTTATATACTCTACTATACTATACTCTCTATCGAGAGGAATTGCTTTATATATTCTCAATATATACGACATGGTACATAATACACGATGATGAGACGAAATTCGATTGATAATTTGATCAATAAAAAGTCCAACTACTATTGCTGTACTTTAGAACTATTGCTTTATGTTTTTCTAATTCTATTTCGCTAACATTTGCATTTGATTAAGATTCTGGCCATTCAGAAGCTTCCTATTCAAGAAACGTAGGCCCATTAAACCATTATTGTATGTATTAAATCCTTCGCCTCGCAACCCCACGTGAATCGATATTTGCTAGATTGTCTTTATCAGGTGCATGTCTCCACCTTACATGTGCTAAAGTGGACAGCATTTCCGATATTTGTTGGATACGAATCAATTAAGTTGCGATGAATGCCTTTTAAAATTTGTCTTGAATTTTCTGCTACGTTTGACAGAGTAAATATGCAGCATACAATTCTAGGCGAGGCAATAATACTGCTTTAATTGGTGCTACTTTCGATTTCGACATTATTAACGACGATTTTAATTTAGCATTAATGTGTACTCTTACATACTATATATACAGCAATCATATCCCTTCTGTGATGCATCCGAAAAACGATGTAAATACGTATCGAGGAATCTCAATTTGAACCAAAAAACCGATTGAACAAGTTTCCAACGTTCTAATCTGTTTAAAATGGTTTATCCCAATCAATACGTTCTAGCCAAAGTTTTTGTATGAACATTTTACAACGAATAATAATAGGCCTCAATAATCCAAGGAGATCATACAACCATACTACGACCGACAACACAAATTCCAGTAATGAAATCATAACAAATCCGAACTGGGTTTCCAAGTCATACCTAATGCCTTAGTAACATCAGGTTCGTTAACTTTGAAGAAGTCATTCTAAACTATTTCCGAGGAATTACTGACGTTGACTTTCCAGAGCTCTAACCAGCTTTTCCCAATAAGTGTGTGACTTCTGAGGTTTTCTGCTCTAACTCTTGAAGACTATCTGCGCCTATCAGTAAGCCGTCAACGTACATGCATTCACGCAAGACAGCAGCTCCGATTGGAAATTCCTTATTGTTCAGTTATAAACTTCAAACTATGAATCGCTAAAAATGAAGAACAAGCTATTCCGTATGTAACCGTATTTAACTGAAAGAGTTTTAATTCATTTTATTAGAAGAGTTTGCCCAAAATATATATTGATAAAATGCTTAAGGCCTTGGTGCTATAGCTTGAAATGTTTATAACCTATTTGTAATAGTTTTTTACTTAAATAAACAAGTAACATATTGATAATCTTGATCTTGTGCATACTCATCAGTTTCGTCAAAAGCAGGATCACTTATAAATGCAAAATAAGAATTTGTAAAAGTTAGTTTAAAGACCACTGTCAGAAAGAAAAGACAGAATCGTTATCATATTTTGTACTAATATTATTAATTAAAGACATACATCTTCGGGTACGGGACATCACTTCTTTTATTTGATTAATAAGTGAATACCTAAATCGCGTTGCTACGCCCCCGACGTGATGTTATTGCGTTATTTTTTTAGCATAACGTAAGCGGATAAACAATATTTTTTCTTTTATTATTTGGTGTATAGATGTACAGAGTTTTTGGGATTTCCTACTGTACAGGAAGCTACATATATTAAATTTTATCGAGCAAGGCGGAGAGACTACCCTTGAGCTGTATTGATTATCATCGCGAAAGCAAGACACATATGAAGCTGTAGTAGCTTGAATGTGAAAGCCAAATCAGCCGTTAGTTATTTTTGCTTCAATCACATTCGGCATCAGTTTTTTCACGAAAAGTCTGGCTCCTTTGCACAACTTTGGCAAGTTCACGTTCAGAAGGAACATTATTGGTGAGCTAATTTTCAATCAAAGTTTGTGCATTGACAGTCCAACGAATTGAGAAATTTTACCGGATAATGGACAGTTCGATCTCTTCTGTAACTGTATCAAAGGATTTGTGCTTTGAGCACCCTCGCGAAGCCAATCGTGATTTTTTTTTAAATCTTCAATTGACGACTGAAAAACTGCAATTAAGCGATGCTTTATCTATCAGATTTATACCTAGTGTAAATTAGTGGTTCACAACCAGTGGTCTGCGAACTATGGTTAGGTTAGATTAGACAGGCCCCGCGCACTACACGCGAGTTCACCCAGTAGCCAAACTGCTCAATTTATCAAAAAACAGTTTCCCGCGAATACGGGTACGTCTTCTAAAACAAGCAGGGCAGTCACATAGGATTTGTTGAATACTCTCTGATTCTTCATCATCTTCACAACTACGACAGACGTCTTGGTATGGAATATGCATCCTCTGGACCATCAGTCCAATAGCGCAGTGCTCTGTTAAGACTCCAATTTTCATCCCAATCCTTTTCTTATGAAAGTGTAGAAGCTCGGAAGTCCGTTTAGGTTGATAGCTAGGTCAGAGTGTCCTAGCAACATTACAGGCTCATTTGCCCACATACTGCCTGCTAACTCTATGGTATATTAAAACTAAATGTTAGTGAAAATTAAATTAAAAAATACTAATAATAAAACTAAATATAAAAATCAGCCAAGTGTGAGTCAGATTCGCTCACAGAGGGTTCCGTACCATCGTACAAGATTTTTTGCTTAAAATATAAAATTATGTTCATATTTAATAGTCTAAAAGTATGCTACAATTAACAGATCAATAATCTATCAATCAAAAATATACTACAAAAAACAAAAAATTGTTAAACAAAAGGTTAAATTAAAGAACAATGCTTCTAAAAATGTATATTTTTAGTATTTGTCGTTCTACACACAAGTGAATTACACACTTTGTGAAAATTCCAACTCTCT
This sequence comes from Amiota mariae, assembly GCA_035041805.1. Lineage (NCBI taxonomy): Eukaryota > Metazoa > Arthropoda > Insecta > Diptera > Drosophilidae > Amiota > Amiota mariae. Next base: position 223,024 of record JAWNKV010000343.1, on the reverse strand, counting down.
ACCTATTACGGTTCATGAGATAGAGCAGGAGACGGTTGGACGGACGGACATTGTAAGCTTAGTAATAGGGTCCCGTTAGTTCCCTATGGGTACGGAACCCTAAAAATGAAATTAAACAAAAACCTGAATCTTAAAAAACCTAAAGATATTTTCTTTTATTAATGATAAAGAAAAAACTTAAAATCTAATTATAGATAGAAGATAGTAAACTTAAAATTAAATCACGTGAAAATTGCAATCTACAAAGTGAGAGATAGTTGTTATAACAAAGGTTATTTAATGAAAGAAAATTAGCCCGGGCTATCAAAAGTTAGCAAAACCATTCCCTGTGTTTTCGACAATTGTGATAGACGGGGAGGAGAAGCAGATCTTCACCGCTTGGAGGCATTGATGGCATTATTCCCATTATTGTCCACAATGGTGTTCCACGAAGGAGGAGAAGCGGTTCTGGACCCTTTGGATGAAGATACTGCAGATAAGGGTGGAATTACATATATTACAGAGAGCACAGTTGAGGTAGGATCGGCTGGAGGGGCAATTGTAGCAGGAACAAGAGGAGTGGTGGGAGGTAGTTAGGGGAAAGCATGGTTGGCCATAGGAGAAAGTGATAATAAAAGAAGGGGAGGAGGTGAATCGAACTGATATTTAGTGTGTAAATCTGTAAATTTCCGATATTGATATTGTCATTCTTAATGGGAATTTGTATTTAATAAGTTTTTATATAAGACCTTTTAACCAGATCCCATCAAAAGCTTTTTCCAAGTCGATGAGGCAAGCACCCACACATTGTTGTTGGATCCAATTCCAATTAACGTCAGACATAATGCGGTTTATTGCATGTATGGTTGATAGTGTGTATTTAAAGACAAATCGCTTATCGCTAATAAGATTGTCTTTTGAGCAATGACTGTTTATATTGTTGTTAACGCATATTTCAAAAATGTTGCTAATATTTGGTAAATGGTTTATTGGACGTAGATTGCATAAGTATCTCAATTTTTTTTGTATGTTTAGCCTATTTTTATGACTGTTGATAAATATTTTTTTAGAATGAGTTGGCTCAAATTGATTTTTAACTTGTAAAAACCAGAGGAAGCATGATTCAACTCGTTGGTGAGTAGGGTTATGTGGATCATTCTCCTTGACCGAATGAACAGATTGAAAGTATGAGCCTATTATGTTGAGAATGCTTGGTTAGTCTCTTATAATAAGGTTTCTTGTGTTATTTTCCTTTTCGACGAGTTCCTCAGATACTTCAACCATCTGGTTAATATTTCAGAGTTCTTTTGGTATTTTCATAAAAGAAAGTTTAAGCGAACTATTGTTCCTGAAATTTGTTATTATTTGGTAAATGTTCTGTTGATTTTGTGGATCAATTGATGCTAGCTTATTCTTGTAATGCTTGTTTATCGCTAAGAGTGTGCAGTTTTAGTTTAGTTTTTTCAAAACTCAATTCAGAGCTGTTAATTTTTTTTAATTTTTGATAAGGTATATTTCTTTTCTATCTATATACAAATGTTTAAATGTATTGTTTGCTAAAGTTTTACACTGGTCAAATTGTTTAAATTTGGGCACTTCCAGTCCGTTTTTTTGGCAGCCCAAAACGTAAAACATAAGGATTGGCATCCCGACTAAGATTTTCGTTCTTCCTGCTTAAGCCATCAACGCGTGCGCATACTCCAAAAAATAATCGCTAAAAATCTCAGCCATCTTAATTCGATATTTTACAAATTTATAAAAACTGTTACAAACGCATTAAGCCAAATTGTTAAATTACTAACGTTAAACACAAAATCAAATAAGTTCTAAACTGGTGACCATATTAATGCAAGATAATAATATGACTTCCGGGAACGCGTCCGTTGATGTTTCGTCCGAGTCAGTCCAAGAGCCACATAGCAGTGTATCAACGTCAAGCCACGCAACACATAGCAACGTGTCAGTTGCTTTGGAGGTGTTCCAAGGTTTCCCTATCTTCCATACACTTCCTGCACCTTTCACTGTCAGTTACGTTTAATTTGAATGCATGCACTGCTTTCATGCAATGACCGGTTAAGACGAATATCAATGCTTCAAAACTGCTTCTTATATACTAGTTCTTGCTCTAGTCTTATCGCTATTTGGGAAATACTCACGGTACGCAGCCCAGAGTTTCTTCATGTAGATGTTTTTCTTAATGATATTACTTAAAATTGTTTCAAGGACAAGGTTTTTCCATGCAGCTGTTTTCTTAATGATAACTCAACTTACACAAGGTTGTTATTTCTTTATTTTGTATTGTGGTATGTTGAGATTACATAAATGAGTGTAAATTTAGTTGTCTACTTATCGTAATTACAATTGATATAGTTTTTAGGCCCTGATGGGTTGGTGGATATGTTACTCCCCCACACCTTGATTGAAGTGTGTCCTTACACGTCTATAATTGTGGATATAACAATGGTAATGTTTTAACATTTATGTCTTTTCGATTTTTTTCATTTTCGCTTGTATATTTTTCTTGATTTTCTTTATTTGGTTCGATTAAGTCACTATTTTGTGTATTTTTTATATTTGATTGTTTAAGTACATTCTTAAATTTAAGTCCGGTATATAATATTATGACAATAATTATAATTGTTAAGAGTATTACAATAGTAATTTGGAATACTTCTTTTTCTTTATTGTTTAACCATACGGCTTTTTTATATAAGATAATGGTTTTATATTAGTTAGTGTGTAAATCGGTTTTGTATAGTCTGATTGCTTATTTGAGATTAAAAGGTCAGATAGTTCTACTGTGCAATTATATAATTTTATCATCTGATTTGCTTGTATATCAATTTTGTTTTTGCTACAGTCTTGAGACAACGCGTCTTTGTTAAATTCAAAAAGTATTAATGTTTGGTTTTATATATTGAATATAATTATCTGCTCTAATTTTACTATAAGTAGAAATTGAGTCTATTTATTTTATTGTTCCCTGAATACATTTTTCTGCTACGGGTAACCTAGTAATAGAATTAAATACTGTGTCGTTTATTCTATAATATGTATCTTCGGTTTCATAGTGTAGCCATTCTTTTTTCTCATCTGGATACCTTACTATTTTAATTTTTGGGAAGCTTTGTATTATACGTGGTATATGAGATAGAATAAAAATTTCATTTGTTTCTGTATTGAGCCATGCTGAAGTTTTAGTGTTCATAATACTCTTCTGTCTAATTTCGTTTAGTTTATCGTGTTTTAATAATTTCGGATTAAAAATGTCTAGTCTTGTTAACTGCATTCCCATTTCTATATCTGCTATAAATTCCATAAAATGTTGTATGTTAAAAATAAATAATTCGACCATTTTTATTTTATAGATATTTTTGCTCCCTGTTCTTCATTTATCCAGTTAATACCTTGGTTTACTACTTTTGTAACATTATTTGGATTACTTATTTGGATTGTATTTTGTGCAAGGGTTTCTAATTTCGTTTTTATTATTGTTGTCTATACTCGTAGTTCCGAATAAATATTTATATGCTGTACCTACAATGTTAAATAACCCTCTTTTCTCACGTTTAATGACTCTTAGACCACTCATTTCTCTATTAAGTTTATCGAAGAGATATGGTATTTGTGATACGCCTTTATAGTTTAAGCTTTGTTGCAGTAGGTTTTCATATGTTATTTCCATAGCCGTTATATTTACTATGAAGCAATGATATTCAAATTTGGTAGGGAGATCAATATTTCCAGATTCAAAGAGTAAATAACCTTGATTGGTTACAATGGGTAATATTTTAGATTGTGATTACTGGGGAGTTAGCGGAAGTTGTTAGATATAGTATAATCATCATCATTAGGGTTTCGGTCCATTTACCTGTAGGATGTATTTGATTTTATTTATTTATTTATTTGAAAAGGCATTGACAAAGAAACAATTAACACTTAAAAGTAAGACAAAAATATAAATTGAAGTGAGCTTAAACTAAAATAAATTAATTACAAAAGAAAAAAAAAGAGAAACAAACAATAAATAAAAAAAAAAAACATGAAAATAAATTTATAAGGATAATATGAAATACCAGCCTCTGACCCGATGGGGGAAATTTATTTGCAAATAGTAGCGAGCTATGCCCCTACTCACAGCTATGTGTGGTCAGAGACATATGAATTAATAAATTACAATAATGCAGATGGTAAAGGTTACCCAAATCAGCCACATCCAGTTCATCCAGCCTGCAGTGTGATCAGGAGTCCCGTAGGCAGCGGATGACGATGGTATTAATCGATGATGGCGATATCTCGGGTGAGAGAATGTGATAGAATTTATTATATGACGTGCATAAAACTCGAAAAGGATCGTGTAGGGCATAGTTAGTAGTGCATCTATTCAATGCTAAAGGGACAAAATTTCTGGTAGGACGACTAGGGACACAAAAGTTTAACTGATTCAATAACTCAGGAGAATCAATTTCCCCAACTATTAGCTTATGAAGAAAACTAATCCCAAGAGCTATCCTACGATGCACCAAAGATTGAAGACTGATGAAAGAAGGAGCCTATCAGAGTAAGATGGCAAATGCGAATTAGGATTCTGGATTAGGCCACGAAGGGCAAACAGGAGAAATTGTTTCTGTACAGACTCAATTCGAATTTGATTATTTATATATTGCGGTGACCAAATGCAAGAGCAATACTCGAGGAGGGGACGCACAAGAGATATAAAAAGAGTCTTTGTGGTATAAGGGTCAATAAATTCAATAGACCATCGTTTAATGAAACCAAAAACACTCTTCGCTTTATTTGCGATAGAAGAGATATGGTGGTTAAAACACAGCTTGGGATCAAACTGGACACCGAGGTCATTAAAAGTAGAGACTCGCGCGAGTTGGATTTTTTCAATCATGTAGGTAAAGAAATGAGGTTTACACCGATGATACGTCATGAACTTACATTTGGAGATATTAAGATATAAGTAATTAACAGAACACCAAGAATATAAAGAATCAAGATCCTCTTGGAGTCTGGAGATGAGAGGCACCATCATTAAATGAAAGGCTCAATTTTGCATCATCAGCGTATATGAGGACATGAGAATGTGAGATGGAGAAAGGGAGATCATTTACAAAAAGTTTAAACAATAATGGGCCTAGATGGCTCCCTTGAGGAACTCCAGAAGTGGCAAAGACTGGATCAGAAAGAGTAGACTTAAATAACACTCGCTGAACCCCATTTCTCAAATAAGATGGAACCCAACTAAGAAGATATTGTGGATAACCTAAAAGGTCAAGTTTATGTACAAGCAATGATCAACAGAATCAAACGCCTTACTGAAATCAGTGTAAATATCAGTTTAACGTTTGTCCCAAAAACCAAGATTTACAAAAGATGTAAACTCAAGCAAGTTTGTAGTTGAAGAACGCTTTTGCATAAATCCGTGAAGTAAGCATTTTTTCAAAGAATTTTGGGATTGCAGAAAGTTTAGCAATAACCCTGTAATTGGATATGTCAGCTTTGTTACCTTTTTTGTGTAGGGGAATAATAAAGGATTCCTTCCAGATAGGAGGGAAAGATGCGCTCTGAAGTGATAAATTGAAAAGTTCCAAAAGTGGTTTACAAAGAGACTCCGCACAGTGCTTAAGCAGACAACTTGGTATTTTTTCTGGGCCGGGTGAGTAAGTGGATTTCAACGATTTTAAATTTGTAAGAAGACATTCCTCCCTAATTACAGGAGAAACAATGATGTTACAATGGGATATGGATACCGGTTTTGAATATAGGATTAAGAGGAATAAGTGGATTAAAAGAATTTTGCAAACAGATCTGCAATACCCAAATCACTGCGGCCATGTTCATTAGCTAGATACAATGATGATGGGAATAAAGAAGATTTGCGCTTTGAGTTCACAAAGTTAAAGAACTGCTTAGTGTCGCGTGAAAATTGCAGTCTAGAACGTGTGAGATAGTTATTATAACAAAGGTTATTTAATGAAAGAAAATTAGCCCGGGCCATACAAAAGTTAGCAAAAGCAATAGAACAGCCAGAACTCTTAAATTTTTTATATAGCCTCGACTTAATGTTCTTCAGGTTAGAAAGTCTTCTTGTAAACCAAGGTGGTTTACATGACACTTTCGAAACAGCGTTATAGGAAACATAGGCATCAAATATATTGTACATCACTTCATAGAAAGAATTAATAGCAGTAGTCATATCACTGCAATTGTACAAAAAAGACCAATCTATTCCGAGAAAGACTTCATTTAGTTGGGCAAAGTTCACTTTGCGAAAATAAAATCGACGCATTGAAAAAGATGTGGAGTCTGAAACAGGACGGGTTACAGAATAGGATATTTCCAAAGTTGGATGGTAAGTATCCTCAGGAATACTTAAAGGTTGGCATCTTGACACAGAAGTACCAGCAGAATCTTTACTAAACACAAGATCAAGTGATCTATTGAAATGGTTTACTACAGAGGTCATTTGAAACGAGGAAATTTCAAACAGGGTGTCTAAGAAATCATGTTGTGCTGAAGGAACTAGATACTTCGAAATTCCAAAAAAGGACCATGAAATGAATGGGAGATTAAAATCACCAAGCATGATAAAAGAGTCACGGTCCCGAAGAATGTTATTAACAGAGTTAATGGCTCTAGCACACATATAAGTTTCCAAAATGGAATTAGGTGGAATATAAGAACACGATATATAAACAGATTCATGAGGCAAGAATAACCTCACGCAAATAAACTCAATATTGACAACAGTTTAGATCAACGAATTCTGATCTTAAGTGAGAGACAACAGCAATGAGGACACCACATCCGCGTCGAATAGGGCGATCAATTCTATATATGAAATTTGAACAGAAAATTGCATTACTAAGAATACCAGAGTGAAGCCATGTCTCGGAAAATGCTATAACATCAGATTCAAAGGATAAACTATCCCTATACAAATTGTTAAGCTTGGACAATAAGCCTCTAACATTTTGATATATTATAAAGATATGATGAAGGCAGGAAGCTAGTTTTTTGGAGCCGAGCTTGGAGCCGAAGGTGAACTAGTAAGTACTGGAAGCCTAACAGTAATAGGTCTATTCCTACTATTATGTTTTAATTATTGAACAACCATATTTGGAGGCAAGAATTGCGCATTACAAACTTCGTCGAATGATTCGGAAGGCACACTAATCTTGAACGACGAAATATCCCTAGGTTGTGAAAAATTTAATTGGGGTATGGAGTATACCATTGACGGCATCATTCCTCGAATTATCAGGTCTTGACCGCTTTGAGGCATTGATGGCAATATTCCCGTTTTTGTCCACAAAGGTCTTTTCCTACTCTTATGTTTAAATTCATGAACAACCATATTTGGAGGCCAGAATTTCGGATTACAAACTTCGTCAAATGATTCGGAAGGCACACTAATCTTGAATGGCGAAATATCCCTAGGTTGTGAAAAAAACAATTTATGAAAAATTAATTTTATGAAAAAATGCAGATACTAATACTACACACTGTAAGTGATATCGCTCAAAAAATCAAAGAAGCCCAAGGCAAAAACAAAATGCTACAGAAAGAAACACAAAACGGTACTGAATCACTGATAACAGTTTGGTTTCGCAACAACAATGCTCACAGATAATAACTTTGAAATGTTGTATACAATAACAAATTTAAAAATTATGAAACAATGCAAAAACAAAAACAAAAATGCACTAATACTATAAATACACTATAAAGTATAAAGAAAATACCTCAATTAGAAATTATTAAAACTATTAAAAATGTATGTACCACTAACTATCCCGAAAACAAGATCAATTTAAAGTTATGCACAAAAATATAAACTGTAATTATTATTGACAAATTGAAGTACAAAAAAAAAGTAAAAATTCAAAATTTATTATAACAAAAGTAAACACGTCCGCTCTCTTTGAAACGCTATGTGTTATGTTTATTAGTTTTCTTTTTCTTCTTGAATTCAGTTCTATGATGTACAAATTTATTTCCTTTGTTTTCCTCTACATAGTGTTTATCATCTACTTGAGTTACATTCTTTGTTTTCCTAAATAAATTTTGTAATTTTCTTTTACTTATTGGGGCCTCTTTGTAACGAGTATCTGTCCCATGTTCTTGGCGATTTTCGTTTATTTTTTCAATTTGCTTTATTTTATTTTCTTGTACATTGACAATAAATGAATATATCTGCTGGCGTACAGGCTGTTGTATTGTGAATTATTTTATGGTTACATGTATACAATATGGTTTCAACTGATGTTGCTTTATTTTCTATATTGTCACTAGTGTTTATAATTCGGAATTTCTCACTTAACGTCTTATGAAGTTTTTCGATATCTGCGACTCCCGTTTTACTAGTTGTTATTAATAGTTCTACAATTTCTTGATTTAACCAATTACGAAAAGCTAGACTAACAAAAGCTAAATCTTTGTCTGGGGTTTTCCCATATCATTAAAAATTTGGATTAATGCACGTTTGGATTCTAACCAGTCTCTACTGTGAACTTCAATAAGCGATGCGAACTTCGAATATAAGTCGATGCATGATAAATATGTTTTACCTTGAATCATGTAAAAATCGATTATATATCTTTCTCTTATTGTCAATGGTTCTAGAGTAATTTCTAATGGCAAATCTACGTTTCTATGTTCGACTTTACTTTGGTTACAAATATTACATTCGTTTATAATATTTTGTATTATTTTTTTGATAATCAGGATAATAATATTCTAGTTTAAATGTTTTTATTACTTTTTCTATTCCTAAAGTATCTTCATGTATTTTTAATATTTTTTCTTTCATTTCTGAAAATGTCATGATGTCTTTTAGTATGAGTGATGTCCTCATAGTTCTGGTTTTTGTATTCCTATTTATTATTTGCATACACGCATTTTGGAATATCAAAAAATCTTCATCATTATTTTTATACACGACACATGCTTTTGTACAAATGTACTTTATTATATAATCTTTAGCTTTTTAATATGTCATTTTGATATATTCGATCTCAATTTTTGATTTATGGAAATATGATGCCACTGTAACATGTTCTTTATTATTTTTATTGAACATAATTTGCCTATTAACATAATTTAGTGGTCTTTCTGTTATATCAATACATAATTGATTATCTTCTGCAGCACTATGTATTGTTGCTAATGTTGTATTAACTTCAATTTCTTGATTTTTTTCTTAGTCACTGAGAGACAAATTTTCTTCTAATTTTATACGCGATAAGGCGTCTGCTATGTGATTATCTTTTCCTTGGATATATTTTATCCTAAAATCGAATTCGGTTAATTTTACTTTCCATCTTTGTAATTTCATTTTGGGTTCCTTTATGTTTCTGAGCCATACTAATGGTTTATGGTCACTTAAAATCTCAAATCTTCTGCCATATAAGTAAGGTCTGAAATACTTTGTTGCCCATACTATGGCTAATAATTCTTTCTCAATGTTCATTCAATGTCCTGCTTGCAAAGCTTATGGGTTTACCTTCTTGTGAAAGAACCGCTCCTAAGGCTACATTACTTGCATCAATAGTTACTTTAAATTCTTTTTAAAAATTTTGATACGATAATATCGCATCATTCATGATTAATATTTTTAGTTTTTCAAATGCATTAATATATTCTGTATTCTCTACGTTAATTATTCCATTCTTTTTTAATCCCAATCTTAACGGTTTGGCTACATGAGCGAAATCCGGTATGAATTTTCTATAAAATCCACATAATGCAAGAAACTATCTAATTTTCTTCTTTGTATCTGGTATAGGGAATTTCGTTATTGCTTCGATTTTCTTTGGATTTGGTTTAATACCTTCTGTTATAATTATTTGTCCTAAAAATTCTGTTTCCTTTTTTATAAATTCACATTTCTTTAATTGTAATGTTAAATTAGCCCTTCTTAATACCTTAAATACTTTTTCCAATGATAAAGATGTAGAATATACTATAATATCATCTAGATACACTAGGCAATGTTTACCTATGAGTTCTCTTAATACGTTATTCATGAATCTTTGAAAAGTGGCTGTTACATTCTTTAAACCGAAGGGCACACGGAGATATTCGTAATGGCCGGTCTTGGTCGAAAAAGCTGTCCTTCTAACTGATTCAGAATCCATTTCAATTTGATGGAATCCCTTTGCCAAATCAATTGTGGTAAAGTATTGGTACCTGCCTAGCTACTCTAGTATTTCTTCCATATTAGGAATTGGAAATTTATCATTAATCGTGATTTCAGTTAACTTTCTGTAATCAATTACTATACGAAACTTTTCTATACCAGATGCATCCATCTTTTTTGGAATTACCCAATTAGGACACCATTATGGTGAATCACTTTCTTGTAAGATACCTTGCTCCAACATTTCTCTAATTTGCTTGTTAACCTCCACTTTATAACAGTGAGGATAACTATATGGCCTCCTGTATATTGGGTTCTCATGAACTGTCCGAATACTATGCCTAATTTCATTAGTGAAAGTTAAAGTCTCTCCTTCATGAGATATGAAACATCTCGGTATTTATATAATAGTTTCTTTAACTGAAATTGTTCCTCCTCATTAAGGTAGTTTAAGTGATATTCGTTCTTTTCTTCAATATAATTTTCTAAGGCAAAATTAAATTCTTCGGGGCCTTTTGTATTTATTATTTTGCTTGTTCTTCTTTAGCCTATCCATCCGATGTATCTTTAAGCAAGAAATAGTAATTGTTCAGAGTGGTTGAGCCATCTTCATAATCTATTTTTGATTTACAATCAGTCAACAATATTTTTCCAAATAACATGTCATAATGGTCTGAGAACTTGTGTATATAAAAGATTTGTTCATTAAACAATTTATTTTTCATTCTTATATAACTTTCAATGACAGCCTTTCCATTCATCATTTGAACTTCTACTGGTTTATGTTTAATAGGTAGATTTAAGAAATTTTCTTTTATTAGGTTAATGCTAGAACCTGTATCAATTAAGCATCTGCAAGGCTTATTATTGAATTTTATTATCAAATATTTTATTGCATCATGTTGAAAAGTGTCCATTCTTTCTTGGCCACTGTCACTAGCTCTCTGTCTTTTATGTGGAGGGTTTGGTTGACCAGAATACTTTGATCTGTTTGAATTGTTTATGGGATTCTGGTACTGTCCCAAATTTAAAGCTAGCCTAAATTCTCTGTATAAATGGAATTTCTGTGATTACTTTCATTATTATTATGTGGATTATCTTCCCTTTGAAAATTCCTTTTTTTTAGGGTTCCGTACCCATAGGGAACTAACGGGACCCTATTACTAAGCTTACAATATCCGTCCGTCCAACCGTCTCCTGCTCTTTCTCATGAACCGTAATAGGTTGTAGCATACTTTTAGGCTATTATATATAAACATAATTTTATATTTTAAGCAAAATATCTTGTACGATGGTACGGAACCCTCCGTGTGCGAGTCCGACTCACACTTGGCTGACTTTTTTTTTTTTCTACTTTTTATCCCACGCCACTTTCCCCCCAGAACCCACGCGAGCTGGGGTCCATTAAAAACCGAACAAGACTGGGTATCGACCGCAAGTCACTTCGGTTCTGAACTACTGGAGATGTTACTACATGCACAAGAAATTAAATGACTACTTTACGGCTACAGACCTAATATCATCAGCCATTTATACTAATCATAAAGCACTATAAAGAAAAATGTAAATAAAGTGTGCGAAATTAAGTTAAATAGTTAATAGAATACTAAGTGTTAAGGAGAGTTAAGAGATTAGATTTTAGATGAACGGAAGAAATAGAATTAGATACAAGGTCATAGTAAAGATTGTAAGACTGACATAAAACACGAAATGATCATGCTGCAAATAAGTAGTCTTACATGTACCAACAAGTATAGGAGAATAATTCCTGGTAACGGGAGAAGGAACATTAAAATTAATACTACCAAGCAAGGAAGGGGAGAAGATGCTGCCTAAAATTAGATTGTGCAAGAATGTGACACCAAGAGTCGTTCTGCGACTGTATAATTTCGGTAGGCGGATTAGTTTAAGACGGCTTGATGGAAGGTTTATATTGGGATCCTAGTGTAAGTGACGCAGTGCAAAAAGCAAGAATTGCTTTTGAACAGACTCAATACTATCACTATACTTTTTAAACTATGGATCCCATACACATGAAGCATATTCAAGTATTGGCCTAACCAAAGAAGTGAATAATAATTTAGTGGTGTAAGGAACAATAAACTCTTTAGACCAACGTTTACTGTATCCTAAAACACCTCTAGCTTTTCATGTGATACAAGAAATATGCGACCCAAAATGCAGCTTTGGATCCATCAACACACCCAGGTCACCGAATTGTGTGACACGTTCTAGAGTGTGATCATTAAGCTAGATGGTAGCTTTTTACAATCAAATTTTTACGATAAAAGGACATAATTTTACATTTGTCACAATTAAGCGAAAGATAATTTTTGGCGCACCACTTAGATAAAGAATCAAGATCTTCTTGAAGAAACATTTGTTGGACCGGAGATACAATAAATAAGCATAACTTAACATCATCATGTACGCTACATTAAGACGTTAGAATGTTTTATGGCAGATGGCAAATCGGTTATAAAAATATTGAATAATAATGGGGCAAGGTCGCTACCCTGAGGGACACTAGAAGTTACACAAATAGTCTTAGAATATGGCTGTTTTAAAAATAACTCTTTGGGTTCTGGAAGTTAGATAGGATGTAATCCAGTTAACTAACTTGGGAGGAAAACCAAAGGTATTCAGTTTTTTAAGGAGTACGAAGTGACAAGCACTGTCAAAAGCTTTACTAAAATCTGTGTAAATGACATCCATTTGATGTTGTTGTGAAAAACTACAATTGACCAACGAAGTAAATTCTAATAAGTTGGTTGCAGTTGAACGCTTCTTGGTGAAGTCTGCTGTGAAGTACTTAATAATGGAAGAACAAAATGCTGCACCTGATCGGTGATAATATGTTCAAACAATTTCGGAATAGTACAAAGCTTAGCTATTCCTCGGTAATTTAATAGTAGAGCTACTGCCTTTTTTGTGGAGGGGGATAATATAGGACTGCTTCCAAATATTAGGTAATACAGAGGTATTCAGAGATAAGTCAAACAATTTGCAGATTGGGCTAAGCAAAGCATCAGCACATCGCTTTACAATACAACTAGGTACATCATCTGGTCCCGGTAAAAACGTTAATTTAGAAGATTTTAAATATTGTAATACTGTTACACAATCAATAACTGGCATATTAAATTGATTAAATTGATGCATATGATATGGGTATGGACTATTACAATCATTATTGAAATATGTGCAAGTGCTTTGGAAAAAGTTCGAAAAAAGATTGGAAATTTCTCCATCGTTGCAACATTCAACACCATTTGATTTCATACAGGATGGGAATATATCCAACCTGCGCTTCATGTTAATAAAGTTATAAAGTTTTTTAGGATCTCTTTTAATATCCTCTTTGACATGTGTCACGTATGACTGAGAGCAGAAATTGTTTAGGTGTTGAAAATTATAGCGGGATATAGCGTACTTAGTATAATCAGTAGACAAACCGGACCTTTTAAATTTTTTAAATAGTCTATTTTTAAAATTCTATAATTTAATTAAATCACAAGAAAACCAAGGTGGCGTATGTGGGTTATGTTTCAGTTTAATTTTCGGAACACATAATTTAAAATGATTTTTCATAGTTGTATAAAAAAACTTTGCAGCTAGTTCAACATTATCACAGGAATACAAATAAGACAAGTCAGTGGCTGTAAGAAGAGAATTTAGCTTAAAGAAGTCAGTTTGTTTAAAGCAGAAAACAAGCCTTGATGTAGAAAGCAAATAAGAAGGATTTTTGGAACGAAATCCAAACCAATTCAGAATTAAAGACCAAATCTAAAATTCGGTTGATGTTATTAGCTATGTAGTTTACTTGCTGAAGGGAAAGATCCAGCAATGAGTCGACAAACTGACAGCTTACTGATGATATTACAGAATTACAATTATCCAAGGCTGTCCAAGAAATATTTGGACGATTAAAATCTCCCATGATTAAGACCTTATCAGTATCTTTGATAAAAGACAAAACTTTCTTAATAGCTGTCAGATGTGATAAGTAAACAGAGTTATCAGAAGCAGGTGGTATATAGGAACATGTAATAAATAAATTGGAATTGGAAAATGACATTTTTACACAAATAAACTCAATGTCATCAATATTATCAATAGACACAAAGTCAGAAGAGTAAGAAGTTCTATCAGAAATCAGAACTCCACCACCAACGCGATCAAATCGATCTTTCCTAAACGTTAAGTAATTATTATTAAACAATTCGGAATTCAGAACATCTGGATGAAGCCATGTTTCTACAAACAAATTTATATTTGAATGAAAAGAGAAACTATTAGTGAATAGTCTATTCAGTTTAGAGTTAAAACCTCTGACATTCTGAAAATGTATGATCAAACTGAGGTTAGATGGATCTATAGAAAGGGCTGCTTGAGGGCGACAAGAAATCAGTTTTTTGTAGAATTTGTAGGGGGGAGTTTGGCAATGACACCAGTATTTGCACGTTTTTTTAAAATTATACAATTATAAAATTACAGTTCACTACAGTATTCAGGGGGAACGGATATTTTAAAAGACGAAATTGTCCTTTTAAAAGAAAATTTAAACTTAGTGGTATTCACATTCGTAATTGTTGGCAGTTTAGAAAGAATGTAGTGATTAACATCGGCTTCCGAAGTATCTTCAGTTAGCCGAGACACAAAATGAATTTCAAAGAAAAACGCACTCTTTCCGGAGGCACTGTACTAAGTATAAGAGCAAATGTAACCAAAAAACAAAACAAAAAAGGACAGAAACAAGACCAAGAATTTATAAACGCTAATTAAAGGAAAATTTGCATTTATAAAATTCCAAAAAATTTAAAATGTAATGCACAATAAGTAAAAAAATAAGTTGATACGTAATGTTTTCTACAATCAAAATATTTCGCGCAAATTAATTTAAATCTCACTGCACACAAGAAAAAAGAGTATTTTTAGATGGAGAAAGAATGAAAGAGCATTAAAGAGAAGCAAAAGTACATGCAAAGCAAGGATTACAAAAAAAAAACAAAAAAAACAAAATAAAATTTACTTACAGTTAAGCACTGAAAAAGCAACAAATTGCACAGAGCAAAACCAAAGATTAAATAATTATAATAATTAAATAATTTGAATTTACAAAACTAAATAAATGAAAACAATCGATGCACAATCAGTTAAAAAATATATTTTTAAAAATTACACTATCTGTCATCACTATTCACAAAAATTAATATTAATCACAGAGCACAATAGAAACACATCCAATTTAATACAACAATATTTTATTATATTTAAACTTGGAATTCATGTATTCATTATTTTGTTGGGAATGGTTATGGTTTATGAGATTTCTTTGATTACCTTCATTATTACTAAGTGGTTTTTCTTCCCTTTTATATTTAAACTTGGAATAAGTATTTATGTATATATTATTTTCAAACAAGCGTTCCTGCTGTGTAGCTTGTTTGAGTTTAGCTAATGTAGTTATGTCATGTCGGTATAATCAGTCCGGTAAGTTTTTCATAATTGTTTGTGTGATAGCTGCGTTTAAACCATTTGTATAAATTGCACTGTTTTCAATAATCAACTTATTAGTAATTAAGTTTGATTTTAACTCTAAGTCTAATATACTAGGTGGGGTGAAAAGTAACCTCCTTGGAAATGAAACAAATCGGGCGAATACGGTGGATGCGGAAGCAATTGGAGCCTTAAATTATTGATTTTAGCCGTGGTTGCGATGCTCTTGTGTGCCGGCGCATTGTCTTGCAAAAACATGTGAGGCCGTTTTACAGCTATTTCATCCTTCAATCGCTCCAATAATGCACAGTTATACTCGCTGTTGATGTTTTTCTCTTTTTCGAGGTAGTCCACGAAGAATATGCCATGACAATCCCAGAAAACCGTCGTACATAATAAAATTGAGTAAAACTGCAATATTAAATAAAAGAAAAACAAAATAACAACTAGAATAACGAAAAACAAAAATTTCGTTTTGAAAGCAATAGCATGAGTGAGAAAATAAAAGCAGAACAGTACTTGCAAAAACTACAACAGAAACAAAAAAACAAAAATAAATTTCGCCAAACTAATGCTATCTTCAAACAGAGAATTTGCGTAGTTTAGTTCTGATGCGGCATAGACGGTGGTTAATTCAACAACAAGGAAAATGCCGAAATTGTTGTAGGATCTTAAAGTCTATCTGAACACTTATCGCAGTTTCAGCTAAAAATCGTGATGTAGCTCCTGTCCGAATACACTATAATCTGTTATTTCAAGATGAGTTTTGATTTGCTGTTTATGTCATTTAATTGCTGTGATCGGCTTCGACTTCGCTGCCGCGCTGAATTAAAAAGTTACTATCACCGGATTGGTCAAAGCAAAGTCAATAAAAGATATGCAACGGAACATAACGGCAAACCCTCCAAAAAGGAGAGAAAGTGAAACGTCACCAGAGCTATCTCTACGAGATACGGCAATAAAGGGAGTCGAACAGATGACTTCGAAAAAACTAGAAGACAACGCAACAAGAAGGATTGCGAACAAACAATATATATAAGAAGAAGAAATCCTTTAACGGCCAAATTGAAGCTTTAAGAACGGAAAACGAACTGCTTAGGAAAGAATTGGAGGAACTAAAGAGAAATAGACAATAATAATGGACAGGAAGGAACTGAACCGTGTTGTGAATGGTAGCAAAGAAAATCACATTATAGCGAAGGAAATGGATAAAAACAATTCACCAAAATTGGCGGTTTAAAAAATATGTCAAGATAGACTAGATCGACGCCATGTTAAAGTACGTGAGGCGAGGTTGCTTTACAAGAGAAATGATAAGATTGGAGTGGTAGTAGAATTGGAGTCAGCAGAGATGGCGGGTGAAGTAATTAAAAACACTAAAAAGCTGGCAACATACATAGAGAGAGATCTAAATGCAGAGAAACAACAAGATAAAAGAGTTCTTCTGGAACTAAAAACAGATCTCTTGCTTTTAAAAAAAACTCATAAAATTATGACACGACACGAATGTTGGTAACAAATGGATGGCACTTAATAGCAAGAAAATCCTGATGTGCGAAGGGCAACCAGCTGAGAAAACATTAAATGAGCTATGTGTTAAGAGGATGGTATCATCCTTAGCACATAGTGAAATATTAAATAGGGCAAATTCAAAAAATAGTAAAAGGGAATGTAATTTTAAAAAATAGTAATAAGACAGGGAAGTTTTGAGTTTTTCTTTAGATATGTACGATCATGTGACACATTTTTACTGATAGAAACTCACGTGCAAATAAAAAACTTCGAATATTATAAAAAGTATTTCAAAAGTTTTAGCCTCTATTGTCGACCAGCGACACGTGCAAGCAAGTATGGGCGATGTATTTTATATGGAGTTAAAGAGGCCTTAAAAACTGTAGAAATTAGTCATTATTTCAAATCCTTAGAAGGGTTACATATTAAAAAAAATTCATAGGGAAAAACAGAAATAGGATAGGAAAGATAGGACACTTAAACCTTCGAATAGGTGAGCTACAAGTACACAGCGATGGGATTGGGAAGTTTACATTTATAAGAACAGTCATTTAATGACATTTGACATATCGCTCGACATTATGGAGTTCGCGTCTGACTTTATGGTAGACGATAAAATCTAGTCTGATCATATGCCAATCATTGTGACATTAAAAATTTCCATAGGAAATATCTACAAGCGTAACAACAATATATTGCCGAAAGTGTTATATTGTAATATAAAGCTTATCAAAAATCTTGAAAGGAAAAACATAGAGCAAAATATATTGGCACTTGAGTATTTTACCCAACTTATAAAGTCATCTGTTATTTGCAAAAATTGCACAGAAAAATTAGTTAAAAAATCGAAGTGGTTCGATTGGAGATGCCAGTCGGCCAGAAAATCAGTCTTAGATTGCCTTAGAAAATTCAACAACGCACATACATAGTATATACAAGGAAAAATTCATAAAGGCAAAAAGCAAATATAAGGATCAATATGAGAAAAGTAAGAAAACATATTATGAAGACTTAGAGAACAGAATAAATAATGTGAATGATAGTAAAGACTGGTGGAAGGTGGTTAGAAGCCTAAGCAGTCAAAACTTAAATAGTAGCGCCAGAAGTGTTAAAAAAATATTTCACAATATATAAACAGTATACAGTATGCTCCCTTGTTAACATACAATGACAGTTTGGATAGAGAAATGAAATTTTAGGTATGCTGAAAAAGGCAAAGATGGGAAAGGCACCTGGCTTGGACAGTGTTCCATATGATCTTTCTAAGAAAGCAGATGTAAAATTTCTAAACGAACTGGCCAAGACATAGACTATAATTTTGCGTCTATAGCTCACCTTAAATTTAAAGAAAAGAAAAAAGTGTACGCTTTCTTTGCAGATTTTAAAGCAGATTTTGACAAGGTTACAAGACAGCTACTTATAATATATACAAATTACATATGCTGTTTCAACAAAAATGGTACAATTTATTAGTAAATTTATGCAAGGACCGGCTCTTTAGTATGGACATTAAAAGATATATCAGAAAAATTGTATATATTATCAATTGTAAAACACGGATATTAACTGTCCCTGTTTCTTTTCTCATCCTATCTAAAGCTGGAACTAAACAAACGACGTCAAACTTTACAAACGACTTCAGCGTTATTGACTTTATTAAAGAAAAAACAGCTGTGAAATGGAAAATTAGAGAAAGTAATTATTGAAGAAAAACGTATTAAAAATTGAATTACTAAAAAAAAGGAACTATGTAAATATAATAAATTGAAAAGTTTGCTACGTAGCAATTTTTCTTAACGATCGGCTCAGAAGTCAGACCATATAACAGCTTTCAGCATTATCTCCCAAGACAACATAAAAACAGCCATATTGCCAAACTACACTTCAATTATAAGGGATATAATTAAAAACAATCCCAACAAAATTCGCCTGATGTAGATACCAGGCCACTTCGGTATAATAGGAAACGAACAAGCTTACGCTGCAGCGAAATGGGCAACACGAGCTTCCTTTCTACTCCACCACACGTTTAATAAAAACGACTTCAAGAACCTGGTAAACAGCACAACAGAACAAATATTGAATCAGCTATGGACCGAATACAAATCAACCCTACAAGAAAAGCACTAAGCATCCCGCAAACTATTAACAGAACACATAGCGTGATCTACACCATATTCAGACTGGGACATACTAGATTTATACAAGAACATGTTTTCAACAAGACACCGGCGCCAACAGTTAATTTTTGCAACTTAGGTACACTGAGTATAAGCCATCTCTCAAACTGTTGGCGGCAGTAATGATAACAACAATAATTAAACACATTATGCATTTCTATTAGTTAGCAGCAGAGGTGCAGTGACAGAAACTGCGTTATCAACATTAAAGCTTGTTTTCTAGTTATTCTTTACTTTTGTTTTCTTATGTATTCCTTTTTGGTTCTTATAATCATAAAGCGTTTTGTTATAATTATCTATTCTTATTCTGTTTTCTGAGCTTGTGGAGTGAACATATGAAGTGTAATGAAATAAACTAAAACATTTTGAACTGTGCAAAAATTGAGCTGAGACTGTTTCTATTTTTAATTTTTTATTTCTGTGAGCATAGGTTTATGTAAAACAACATAATCCTTAAAACATTTGGTGACCCCGACGTGATATCGTGTTGTGTTTGTGTTATAAAGTGCTAACTGCGTTTATATACTTATACATAACGTTCATCGGTACAAATAACGGGCGCAAAGAATGCTATTTCGCGTCTCAAAATCATTACATATACATATATACATATATAGTGTTTATATAGCTACCGTATTCTTTTGTTGTGCAGTTCTCATATATAAACAGTGCTTGTGAAAAAATACAGTTCTTCAAAGAAAAATACCGCACAAACAAAAATCAAATTCAAATACTAGCTTTTTATGCTGAAAAGTGTGAATCCATTAGCCGTCAGTTAACCGCGTTAAATGAATTTTTAACCTCTGAAGAAATTTAACGAGGCTGAGCTTACGGTGAGATCGGATTTTGTCGAACGTTTGGTGGCCAACTTTAATGAAATGCGATTAAATTTAGAGAAGGCTGATCCCAGTCAACTTAAAACTAATGATCAATTTGAGTTCTCATCCACTTATCTTTCAGTTAAGGCAAAGTTAATGCATGAGTTGAAGGAACGACAGCGACAAAGTAATGACCATTCATTAACAATCAAGCATTTCGCCTTGGATGATTCAACACTTCATTCAACTCGCCAATCCAGACTTCCTGAAGTAAAGCTCCTTATATTTAATGGTGATTATGCTGACTGGCCATCCTTCTACGCAACTTTTCTGGAAGCGGTCGACAAGGATCCGTACAAGCTGGAAAAAATGCAGCATCTTCGTTCCAGTCTAACAGGCGTTGCCCTCGATATAATTCGTTCACTCGAGCCGAGTGACAAAAATTATGATGAGGCTTTGAGTTTACTTTTTAATCACTTTGATAATAAACTTTTTCATTTTCAGACACACATAGAGGCGATCTTCGGACTTAAGGGTGTTGGGAAGGGTTCAGCGAGCAGTTTGCGTGAGTTGTGTGATAAAATCAATGCGCATCTTCGAGCCTTAAATGCATTGGCTACTCCTCAACAAATCCTTGATGAATTGCTCATTCACATGGTTGTGCGAAAGCTGGACACACGCTAAGGTATCGCAAACACCTAGCCAGCAGGTGGGAAAAAACAAAATTAAATCAAATGTCTTAGTTGCCTCTTCGAATGTACCATCTGTAACATCTTGTACTTTTTGCGATTCAAAGGAGCATATCAGTTTCTCTTCCTCATCAAATAGTAGCGCAATCAACACTTGTGTCCTCAGCCTATTCTCAATTTCTACCTAAAGTCTCGCTTAGTTTTGTGTTGCTTGCCACAGCGATAATCTGCATTAAAAATCGATCTGGCATGTTAGTTCCCTGCCGCGCAATTCTTAATTCAGCATCACAGCTGAACTTCATAACTTCTAGTCTTGCTGCTCAGCTGCAACTTCGAACTGAACCTGCGTACATTACGGTTTCTGGAATTGGTGAATCTAATCTCTCTGTCAACAAGTGCGTAGAAATTGTAATACAGTAACAGAATGGTAGTTACTGCTCTGTCGCCTCAGCTATTGTTACCCCTGTTGTGGTTTGAATACTTCGGGCTGGGATATACCAAAAAATATAAAGTTGGCAGACCCACAATTTGCATCTTTTCAACGCATAGATGTTCTAATTGGAGCTGGTTTATTTTTCGACTTAAAGTGCGTCGGCCAAATACGAATTACAAATCATCTTCCTACATTACAAAAAACAAAGGTGGGTTGGGTGGTTTGGTGGCATTTCATACACTAACACAAATTCTGCGACACTAACAACCATCAGTAAAACACATGTTCAAGAAAGCGATGATTCACCAAACGATCTTGTTAGGCAATTTTGGGAAATTGAAAATTGCCCCTCATCGAATCAAAAACCATCTGGGGACGATGATCCATGCAAGCAACACTTCCAAGAAAATTTTGTTCGTCTCGCCTCTGGTGAATACTCAGTCGAGCTGCATACAACGTCCGGCTTCAACTCCTTAGGTGACTCATATACTCGCGCAATTCATTGATTCAAAAATGTAGAAAGAAAATTACAAAGGGACGAGCCTACGAAGGAACTATATACGGCTTGTATGCGCGAATACGAAAATCTAGATCACATGACTCTAATATCAATTATGCCTAATTGTCCAACATACTTTCTTCCGCATCATTGCGTACGCAAACTTGATAGCACAAGTACTAAATTACGCGTTGTCTTCGATGGTTCAGCAAAAACGTCTAGTGAACCCTCTCTCAATGATTTATTACTCGTTGGACCAACCATTCATCACAAGATATTTTACACTCTTCTTCGCTTCAGATATTTTAAGGTTGCATTATGCGGAGACATATGCAAAATGTATCGTTGTGTGCGTGTTACGGATCCTGATAGTTACTTGCAGTGTAACCTATGGCGAGAGAACCCAGAAGAAGAAATCAAGATCTACAGACTGGACATCGTAATATACGGGACGAAATCGGCAGGTTTTCTAGCAACTAGAAGCATGCAGCAGTTGGCTATTGACAAAGAAAAATCTTTCCCTCTTGGATCAAAAATTGTCCGCCAAGATTTTTATGTGGATGATATGATTTCTGGCGGTGACTCAATCAGTGAAGTTGTGCAGATTCGAAATCAAGTCAAGGCGCTTTTGCAACGTGAAAACTTTCCAATACGCAGAGGAGTGCATTAACTGGAGAAGTTGACGCAGACTGCGAGCAGTACATGAAATTCTATGATGGCACGGATATTACAAAGGCACTTGGCTTGGCATGGGACACTCACTCAGACACTTTCTTATTCAGTTTTTCACCATTTTAAATTGAGGGCTCAGTCACGAAACTTTCAATCCTGTCAGCTGTGCCACGAGTTTACGAGTTTTATGGAGAGAAAAATTGCAATGGGTTGCGTGCCTACCGCAGTCATTACTTGCTATGTGGTTAAAGCTAAGTAATCAAATGTATGCCGTAACTAGCTTTAGTTTTCCACGCTTTGTTTTGATACCTCAAGTCATTCTGCGATGCAAGT
The DNA here is from genome assembly GCA_035041805.1 of Amiota mariae. Classification (NCBI taxonomy): domain Eukaryota; kingdom Metazoa; phylum Arthropoda; class Insecta; order Diptera; family Drosophilidae; genus Amiota; species Amiota mariae. The sequence goes on along the minus strand of JAWNKV010000343.1, from coordinate 200,260 downwards.
CTGGAAGCTTATGGTGTATGTATATACGTTCGAGCTGAATTAGATGGTAGTTGCTCGTCTCATCTGCTTTGTGCCAAATCCGAAGTGGCTCCTTTGAAGTCCTTGGCTGTGCATAATTTGGAGTTGTCTTCTGCCTTGCTATTAGCCCAACTCGTCTCAATATACGTGAACACATTCAATTTAGCTATCGTTTTTATTGCTGGTCGGATTCAACGATAGTACTACCCTTGCTACGTGAAGCACCCAGTAAATACAATGTTTTCGTCTCAAACAGAATACCACAGATTCAATCACTTACTGCCAGTATGAGTTGGCACCATGTACTACAATGAATCCCTCATTCTCAAGAATTGCTTGCATCCAATCTCTGGAAATGTGGACCATCTTTTCTTCTACAAGATCGTAGCAACTGACCGAAGACTGCGAGTCTTTTCTTAGATTTACCCGAGAAGTGCAGTAAAGTTTTACTTTCCACTTGTACTCAATTCGATTTTTCAATAAGCAACAAGTTTAAAAGTTCCTTTGGAAAATTAAGACCTCTACAAGTTTGCACATCTCAATAATGAAGAATGGTTAGCAGTGCATGGACTAACGTTAAATGATATTAAAATGGGAACTAATTTCTTAATTAGACACATTCAACAGGTGAATTTTTGTGAATACAAAATAATCGAAATGAAAGGTACCCTTCCTGCCAATAGCAAACTGCATTCACTTAATCAATGGATAGACACTTTTGGCTTGCTTCGAGTTGGTGGTCGACTGCAAAATTTGGAACTGGACTATGATGCCAAATATCCGCTTTTGCTACCGAAGGATCATCCAGTCACAAGGGCAATAGTCGAGTATTATAGTGGCTGTACAGTGAGCTAATCGAATCTATGAAGATGCGACTATGATTCGAGTTTCATTTGACAACAACAACAGGGAAAATGGCAAAAATGAGGGGTTGTTGTAGTAGAGTGATTCGATTGAGAGATGCTAATCTCAAATAGATACGCTAAGATTCGGTTTTTTTGAATGGTCAGTCTTAACAGGGCTGGGCAATTTTCCCATGTAGGTTGGCAGCATTTTCATAATTTTGTAATTTTTTTTTTTGATTTTTTTGCGCGCAGCGCATAAAACAGCTGATCATTGCATAAAACAATTTAAAGAAAATTTTAAATTGTAATTTTTTCTTTAAATATTAATAAAATAAGTAGCAGTAATGAAAAAGGAAGCTGCAATAATTATTTGCATACACTCCAAATTGTTCTCAATCATATATTTTTCACAAAATGTCCATTTTAATTATCACAATTAGCCACAACGTTCCATTTGTATGTATAATCAAAACAAACAACAGCTGTTCGTGATATTAAAATACCACTGTAAACCACAAAACCGAATCTTCGTGATACGAGCCACTGTAAAGCCACTATTACCATGACAAATTCTTACATGCTGGAGCTCAAGCATTGTTGGAATATGTCATATGCAACAAACATTTTGGAAGAGTTGGAGCTCTTGTTATCTGAATCTGCTGCAGCAAAGAAGCAAGTGGCTTCATGGTGTTCCAAATATCTAGCCTGGAAATGATGTGCTTATAAAAAACCTAAGTTCTAAACATAAAGCGTTTTGTTATAATTATCTATTGTTATTCTGTTTTCTGAGCTTGTGTAAGTCAGTAAACTTTAGTTTATGCAGGTTTGCCAACTTAGCAGAAAATGAAAATATGATGAAAATATGAAATACATATTTTATAAAAAAAAATCGTATACAAAAATGGAAGCAGTTGTTTTTAGGGGTTCTCTGAGTAATTCTGACTATTTAAATTTTTATTTTTGAATTTGATTTTTTCCCCCAAGTTGACAAACCTTATTTTATCTTATATGTATTTTGACAATTGATGGCACAATATTTTTGATAATCGATTATTATTCACAAAAATATTGTCCTGCATTGAAAATAGATTACTAAAATCACGCAATGATTTTAACACATTTCTTTTTTGCATAGTTTTCAAATCGAAAGATTATTAATTTTACAGAGCGATAACAGTGCACACAAATTAACATTTTTTTTCACAAACAAATTAACACCTCCTCAGCAAATGATGATAAATTGTTTGCGTAAGAGCTTTCCTTGTCACCGCAAAAACCCATTAACAGCGAGTTATTTGTATGTTAGGCGTTAACAGACATACAAATATTTTGGCATCGCCTTGAGAATAGGTCGGTTAATTTAATTATATTAACATTGTAAATAACACAAATAACACAGATATCCCATCTAGCTCAGTTTATACATATTGTAATTAGAATTAAGTCTTCTTGTTTACAATAAATAAATAAATATATAGGAAAGTCTGCCATCAAATTTAACATAAATACAAGACTCCAAACAAATTGTCATTTACCAAATCATTTTTTTGCAAAAATATTCACGTGCTCATGAGCGCTCATTTATCAAAAATTTCATAAATAAAAATTTGTTGTTTTTGCTCGCGTTCATGTATACCCGCTTTGATAATTGCGTTCGCGCTCTTGCTCGCGTATAAGGGCATTCATTTTGCTCTTTCTTCATACGCGAGAGATGAACAAACGAAAAGAATACTCTCAGCTCATTGCTGATAACAATTCATTTATGAGCGTTCACGTGCTCTCATGCGCTCTGCTCATGTACGTTTCTGAGTGTGTCATTTCCGGAAATGTAACAAGAAAATTACACATAATTTGTTGTTGGGTATTCAAAAATTTAAAATAAGAAGAAGAGGTTCCTTTTGTCTATTCTACATATACAATTTCATAGTCTTTAGATTTTTTAGAATTTCCCTTACTTGGTCCTACAATATTAAGTTAAAAAATGTTTTGTTTTTTTTATTACATTACAAACATTACATTACAAACATACGAAGTGCTTTTATTATTTTTGTTCCGTTTTAATAAATATATGAAATTTATTATTATACCCTATAAATTGGCCAAAAACAAATCGTTTTATTCAACCGTTGGTTTATGCTTCTCACTACACATGCATACATGCATACGTATATGCTAATCGTTCGAAAATGAACACTTCATTAAAGAGCACTTCATTTATGAAGATCGAAATCGCTGGCTCTAACGAGCAAGAGTGTTTTGGTTAAAGTTTGATTTTTCATGCGCGAATATGAGCAAAAATATATAAACAAGAAACGCTCTTGCTCATGAGTGATAGCGAGCGCGAGTGAGTATTTCGGTACTCTGATTTTTTGTCATTCACCACGCGATCAAGCAGTTCTTTTGGTTCACAAACAGCTGTTTTTTGGTTCACAAACCAGTTCTTTTTCCATTTACCTGTTGCTGTTTTCTGTTGAAATCGAAGTTGATCAACTTTTGACGTTTCAGCTTTCACGACGAAGCTATGTAATTCGCTTCATACGATTTCATACATTTCAACTTTTGTGTTTCGCTGCACAAACGCACTAAAAGTCGATATGGAAGATAACTTTTTTTTTTTTAGTTGTTTTGTTTTTTTTTTTTAATTGAAGTTAGTACTATATGTACTTTCCGACTGACGGCCATAGGGCAAAGTCATAAATGTTCTTTTTTCAAAATGTCTAGTTAGTGATGATACACTGATATTTAATAAAGTAAAGAACATTATCATTATTATTATATTAATTACAGTCGTACTTCTCTATAGTAAACTTCTATTTAATAATGTTCTCCCTATTATGAATTGATTTCAAGTACACATCTCTTTCGATCTACTTTCAGTGCATCTTGATCTCCATACAGTGAATTTTTCTCTATAATGAACAAATTTTGCAGCTGAAAATTTCAATCTCATGCGTTTTTGTCTCCATATAATAAATTTTTTCAAACAATTTTCTGTTACGCATATTAAGAACTATGTGTACTGAGAAAAAATTAAAACATAACTGTGTTCGCTCCCAAAATTGTTGAATCTCTCTCCAGACTTACTGTCTCGCCGATTTTGTTTTTGGAAACCGTACAATATTCATATCCCGAAACAGTAAGCTCGGAGAGAGATTCAACAACTTTGAGAGTGAACACAATTGGTAGGTTTTGTTGCTGGAAATCGTACAAGATTAATAGAGACTTACTTTCCGGGATACCAACAACAACAACAAAAAATTTAATTATAAAAGTGGGAAAAATATCATAATTTCTGTGTAATGAAGTTTTTATATAATGAAAAGTGAATAGGTAAGTTCGACTGTAAAATAAAAGGATCCTGACGTCTTTGGCTTCTTAATAGGGATATGTTTTCTATTAATAGTACCTATACAGTTGATCCTTCCTTATGTCTAAAAAAAAAATTATATTTCACAAATTTTATTTTTCTTTTTCAGCCAAAATTAAGTGAGCGTAAACATTATGAAAGCAATGAGTTCTTGGAAAAAGCAGTGCAGTTTTGGAGAATGCTAATAATAAACAAATAAATATACTTCACTTCACTTTTGATGCCTTGAATCCAGCGTCTTATATCAGCTCAAGCAGCTCCGAGCACACAGAGTGGTGATTAGAGGATTTCCTCATACCACACCGACTAATTTCATTGAGGCAGAACTTTTTACTCTTGGGCACAATTCAAAGAGTGGAAACAACTCTGATTCTTTAAACATTTTTTTCATCGATTGGAAGAGTCCCGCAACAACAAATCCATTGTTGATGTTGAATGTTTATGTCGTCAAGTGATCTCTGTTGAGCCCCCTCGCCGTTTCAACGAATCCCAATCCAAAATGATTGAGCTCCTGACTGTGATTGCATCAGGAATGCCATTGGCTTAGGCAATCAGACAAATGAAATTCGCCTTATTACTGTAAATCACAAAATTGACATCCTGCTTATAAGCGAGACCCATTTTACATCTCCATCATTCTTTAAACTATCGGGCTTTTGATGTTCACCTCACCAACAATCCAGACGAAAACCAGGCGCGTAGAGGAGCCGCAATTTTAGTCCGGTCTGGATTAAAACAATTCCGTTTAACTCCAGTCCGCGACACTTGGTTATAATGTGTAGCTGTTAAAATCTCCGCTGATCTTGGTGAATTATTATTATTATTATTGGTTATTGTCGCTCTAAACTGCCCCCCAAGCTGAACCATTCTTGAGAGCCAGATTCATAACATTTTCGATGATCGGTTGTTCCCAAGATCAGTGGAGATTGGAATACCTAACATCACTTTTGGGGTTCTAGACTGGCTACGACCTGAGGTCGTCAACTTTTCAACGCCTTAGTACACTCGCGGAAAGAAGTTATTCCACAAAATCGGTTGTCTATCTCCAATTCTACTGATTTTTCCTCAGACCACCTCCCACTGATTGCTGACTTTAAAGTAGCTGCCGCTCGCTTCTCAATAAGCAAAAGATTACTTCCCCCATATGCTGACTTGCTGCGCTTTAGAACTGGCCTAGAAGAACGATTAAATCTAAACCTGGAAATATTGGGTCATATAAAAAGTCTCCGCTGTTTTTTGACACTAGATGGTGTTGGTGTCCATAAATCTGGCAACACTCCTCTTGTGCCCTCCGCTTCAGCCATGACTCTTTCAAAAGCAGCGACCCTGGACCTGGTAAGGTACAAGAGAGAGTCACAGATATATGCGCATACGTGACATCTTGGATAAAGCTGCCTGGCGCAGAGCTGAGCTTCAACTAAAAAACCATCTTGCAGAAGGAAGATCTCGTTATTTCGATGACCTCTTGATAAATGCTGATCCAAGTAAATCCTCAGGCTTCAACCTGTGGAGAACTACACGTTGTGTTAAACAGCAACCACCACGTTCTGCACCCTTTCTAGACACAAATAACCTCTGTTGCCAATCAGACTTTACCAAAGCTACAGCTTTCGCGAACGAGCTCTCCCAGATGTTCACACACCATCAGCTTGCAGCTTCTGTCGATGATACCTGCACGATGGCTCGCTTGCAAGACCCAAATGTATCCTCTAGTCAAAGAAAATGTGTCTCGCCAACTGAGATGTATCACCAAATTAAAGCGCTCAAACCGAAGAAAACGAAAACGATGGCATCGACGGCAGAGTGGCAAGGGTCCTCCCACATAAGGAGTGTTGTTCCTGGTATTACTCTTCACTTTCCCACACAATGAAAGTGCGCCGCAATTGTAATGATCCTGAAGCAAGCTGGAGAACCTTGACTGTGTTCTCGAAAATATTTGAAACACTCTTTCTTGGTAGATTAAATGTTGTATTGGGCATCCAAAATGCCATTCCAAATCATGAATTTGGCTTAAGTGAAAACATGGTACCCCGGAGCAAGTTCACCAAGTCGTGCACCACATTTTATCTGCACTTGAGGGCAAGCAATACTGCGTTGGCGCTTTTCTGGACATAGAACATGCGTTCGATCTTAAGGACTGCTGCACAAATTAAAGGACATCCTACCATCTGTTATTTTTGAAGTTGTAGAATCTTTTCTGTCTTACAGATCCTTTTATGTTAAGTACAGAGATGCAGAGTCTTCAATCCGTTCTGTTCAGGCCGGTGTTCCTCAAGGCAACGTATTAGCTCTTGTGTTATTTACCATTTTTTTATTTACCATTGCCGGTACTCAATTGCACAAATCGTGATCCTATCTTTATCCACTTGCTGGTTAAAAAGTTGGATGATGAAACGAGACAATCATGGGCAGAGCAGTCTGAAGGAGAAAATGACACAATCACCAGTTTGGTATTTTTGTCTTGTCCTTTGGTGATCTCAGGCTCTTGTCGTGGTATCAGTAAAAATGATACAATCTCTCATACATACACTGCCCAGCTAAACACTGATAGTCTAAATCTTGATCAAAGCAAGGAACTCAAAGATTTTACAACCTAGAACAGAAATATTGTGAAGATCTAATAGTTAAACAACAATATGAAAAATGTGTGGATAAATACAAAAAACTGAGACATATGCAATTAATACCTCATAATGAAATCGACATCAATAATTTAGAACGTTTCTATTTGGCAAATCACGCATTATTTAAGAATGACAGCACCTCGATAAAATGCTGCATCATATTTGCACCAGCCTGCAAGGCGATTCAGGATATTCTCTCAACGAGCGACTATACATTGGCCCACCTATTCAGAGAGACTTGTTTGGTGTTACCATTTGTTTTCAGCATCATCGCATCGTTTTCACGACCAACATCGAGAAAATGATCAGAGGTTTCAAAATTGCTCGGATCCATACCAACTTCTAGCACATTGTTTGGCGCCAAGACGAAACTTTACGGCTGCATCATTATCGTTTGATGACAGTGATTTATGTTTTATTTCCGTCACCATTCCTAGCCGTTTAAGTTTTGCAACAATGTGCACATGACTATAAAGACACCCAAAAAGCAGCTGCACAGGTGTTGAAAAATGACACAAACGTTGAAGATTTAGCTACTGGTTGCAATTCAATTGAATAACTCATTAAACTATAATAAAAGATGAAATAATGGAGCTATTGTTGAATGCAAACTTCAATTTGAGGAAATGGTAGTAGATATTAATAACATGGGTATGTATATGGAATAGTGATGCGATTATAGAGCCTCTCCTATTCAATTGTCAACCACACCTACACGTCGGTGCATTCTGTCGATAACAAAAGAGGCTGACAACCCACTCGTTGAAAACAATTGTCATGGAAGTTAAACAGAAACCTCGGAAAGAACTCGTAAATGTTGACGACCACAGGAACAGAAAAAGGGCTAATGATTGGAATCTTGGATCTTGGAATATCAGAACTATGCTACAAGCTGGTAAAATGAATGAGATTGCAGGCGAACTTATAAAATACAATATGGATATCGTTGCCTTGCAGGAGCTACGATGGAAGGACTTCGGTGAAATAAAGAAAAAAGAATACATTTTATACCACAGTGGAAATGACAAGAGGTCAGGGAAAAACGGCACGGGATTTTGGATTGGACGCAAAATTAAAGAAAAAGTCATGGGTTTCGAACCAATCAATGACAGATTATGCAAGCTAAGAGTAAAAGGACAATTCAACAATGTAACGTTGATCTCAGCATACGCACCTACAGAGGATGCAGATGAAGAAGAAAAAGAGCGTTTCTATACAAAGCTGGAAGAAATCTAACTAAAAGCAAACAAATATGACACAATAGTTATTTTAGGAGATTTCAATGCAAAAATAGGTTGCGAAAGCTCTATTAAAGGCGTAGTCGGTAAGCACTCGCTCCATAAAAAAACATCTGAGAATAGCATGAGACTATATAATTTTGCGAGCTTGACGGCAACATATATCTCGAGTACTGCGTTCCCACATAAAGACATACACAAGGGTACGTGGAAGATTCTTGGCCGTGATAGCATGAATCAAATTGACCACGCCCTGATATGCAAAAGGAGAAAAACCAACATAACTGATGTACGAAGCCTCAGAGGGCCAAATTGCGACAGTGACCACTTTTTAGTAAGAGTGAAGCTCCGACATAAGCTGTCAAACGTTAACAAAGTCAAAGGACCGAAAAGGAAAAAGTGGAACACTGACAAATTGACAGACACAAAAGTGACTTCCAAAATGAATTAGACAACAAAATTTTTTAAAGTTAGCATCTCAAAAAGCATTGAAGAGGAGTGGGAAATCTTGAAAGAAGCAATCACAACTGTAGCAAAAAAACACCGTCGGAAGCGAAACAAAGAATAAAAACTCAGACTGGTTTGATGGTGCGTGTAGGAACGCAATAGCAGTTAAAAACCAAGCGAGAAAAAGCTGGCTTGAAAAAAAGACCAGAGCCGCTAAAGAAATTTACATTGAGAAGAGAAGGACTGCTACGAAAATGTGCCAAAAGAAAAAACGCGAATCCTTGAAAAGTAACTTGGAAAGCATTTGCGAAAATTTTACCTACAATAATACCCGAAATTCTACAACCAAATTAAATCGGAAAAACGTTGTTTCCAACCTCGCACAAACAGCTGTAAATCAAAAACTGGTGAAATAATTACCGACCAACAAAAGATTGTAGAGCGATGGGCTGAGCACTTTAATGAACTACTAAATATCGAGAACGTAGAAAAGAGGGTTGAAGAACATAACCAAATTAAAGAACAAAACAGCACTGAAGGTTCACGATATATGCGTATAAGATTCTTGCATGAGTACTAAACAACAAACTCATAGAATTCGCTGAAAAAGTACTACCCGAATATCAATGCGGTTTTCGACCAGGTAGATCAACGTCTGATCAGATCTTCGCTATCAAACAATCAAAGGAAAAATGCTATGAATACAACATTGACTTACATCTACTATTCATTGATTTCAAACAAGCGTTTGACACTATAAATAGATCAACGATTCCTGTTATATTTAAAAGATGCGGAATCCCAGAAAAGCTGATCAGAATAATAATGATAACTTTGAAAAACACGGAATCCAAAGTGATGGTGCAAGAGAGCACGTCGGCAGCATTTTCGATACGCACCGGCGTGCGCCAAGGCGATACACTCTCTTCAACGATTTTTAATTAATTATTCTGCTGTTCAATAGACGAAGTATGCGACGCCAAACGGACTGAACATATACTAAATAGAACCACTCAAATATATGAATATGCTGATGACATTGCAATTGCAAGTAAAACTAAAAACGCGCTAATATCTATCCTTTCTGAGATTGAAACTGTAGCAGCAAGAATTGGACTAAAAATTAACTAAGACAAAACTAAATACATGCTTATGTCTAGAGCGAAAGACAAACCAACAGCAAAATCAATTAAACTTGGCAAATACGAATTCGAAGTAGTAAATTCATTTACATATCTTGGCTATAGCCTGGCATCAGACAACGCCATGAGCGCTACAATTGACGAAAGGATACAGGCAGCAAACAGGTCGTTCGCATCGCTTTCAAAATTATTTAAATCAAAACTGCTTAACAGAGCCTGCAAACTGACACTATATAAGACAGTAGTACGACCTGTCATGTGCTACGGAGCCGAGACATGGACGTTGAATGTGGAAAGCAAAACGAAACTACTGATTTTTGAAAGAAAATTTCTCCGAAAAATCTTCGGCGCGATTAATATTGGACCTGACGAATGGAGAATCAGATGGAATGACGAACTCGAACCTAACGAAACTAAGGATGGATGACTGGAAAACGGCTGCGAAAGACCGAGTAACATGGAGACGTTACGTACAGCAGGCCAAAGCTCAAAAAGAGCTGCAGTGCCAAATGATGATGATTAATAACATGATCTGAAGCTGAATTACAAAAAATACTTGGGTTAAATTGGAACCCGTCCACCGACGAGTTATTTTTAAAATTCTATGATTCACCTTTCAACAGAGCACCAGGTAAACGAATTATACTTTCAGAATTGTCGATTATTTTGATTATTTCTCCAACTATAATCCAGCTTAAGACTATATTTCAGGAAACCTGGTGTCATACTCTAAATTGGGACTACGAGCTACCTGAAGATTTATGTACACAGTGGCGTACCTATATGAAAGATTTACCTCAGTTGGCTAAGATTCGAGACCCGCGCTATATCGCTTGTACTACGCAACCAATAAAACTTCATGTTTTTTCCGAAGCCTCAGAAATTGCGCTGCGGTAGTATATAGATGAATTTCAGACTAATAGCTTCACGTGCACGCGTGAAAGCCATATCGATCCCACGACTAGAGTTGAACGCTGCAGTATTGGCAACAAGATTACTGAACCTTGTCAAATACCCATATCCAGGATTAATTGTTAGACAAATTCAGAGATCGTGATACATTGGTTGGTGTCTCCACCCATGAAATTCATAACTTTTGTTTGCAACAAAGTGGCTGAGATTGTTGCCACTTGCGCCAGAAACTTTTGGAATCACGTGCGCTCGCAAGACAATCATCCTGAACCCGATTAACAAGAACCGTAGCCTTTTGTTTGCATTTTATTAACATCTGTCGTCAATGCAATAACTGTGTGCAATAATCATCTTTCTCAACATCATTGCCTAGATCCTCATTTCTACGCATTGTTCAAAAAATAGAATTCGCATCAGATTATAAGTCCTTGATGAATGGATTTATTGATGATTCAACTCTATTGCTTGTTGCTAATGTCAACGTTAATCTCAAACACCAAATTATTTTGCCAAAGACACCACCTATATCATTGTTCAATATTTGACAAATTCATGAAACACATCTTCATACTGCAGTTGAGGGTACTTTCGTGATCACGCGATAACAGTATTGAATTCTTGACGCTCGAAAAATATAATTGGAGTGTTATTCACCGGTGTAATAGTGGCTTTACAGTGAGCTAAGACTCGAATCTATGAAGATGCGACTATGATTCGAATTCCATTTGACAACAACAACAGGGAAAATCACAAAATTGACAGGTTGTTGTTGTAGCGAGATTCGATTGAAAGATGCTTATCTCAAATAGATATGCTAAGATTCGGTTTTTTTGAACGGTCAGTCTTAACAGGGCTGGGTAATTTTTCAATGTAGGATGGCAGTATTTTCATAATTTCGTCGTTTTTGTGATTGTCATGTGTCTTCTTCTTCGTTTTTTTTTTGCGCGCCACACAAAACAGAAGATTATTGCACAAAACAATTTGAAGAAAATTTTAAATTGTAATTTTTTTCCTTAAACATTAATAAAGCTGCAATAATTATTTGCATACACTCCAAATTGTTCTCAATCATAAATTTTTCACAAAATGTCAATTTTAATTATCACATCATATCGCATGCAGCGTCAAACTACACAAACGACGTCGAGGTACACAAACGACTTCAGCCATATTGACTTCAGAAAACAAAACACAGCTGTGAATTTGAAAATTTTAGAAAGTAATTATTGAAGAAAAGTGTATTAAAAGTTGAATTATTAAAAATCAGCCAAGTGTGAGTCGGACTCTCACACGGAGGGTTCCGTACCATCGTAGCAGATTTTTTGCTTAAAATATTAAATTATGTGGATATTTAACAGCCTAAAAGTATACTACAATTACAGCTTAAAAGTATACTACAAAAACAAAAAATTGTTAAACAAAAGGTTAAATTAAAGAACAATGCTTCTAAAAATGTGTATTTTTAGTATTTGTCGGTCTCGTTAGCTCCTTCAACATGAGGAGCAGCCCGCGGATCGTACAAGCACTCAGGATACTTGGATGCTCCGAGGTACCTAATGCGGGTAATTGAAAATTACTTCGCACATAGAGTGCTATTGTATGATACCGATGATGGCCAGAAGGAGTACAAGGCCACAAGGTTAGGTCCTAGATCTCACTTTGTGGAACGTAATTTACGATGGCATTCTCAGGATGAACCTCCTCACAGGCCCAACGCTAATTGGCTATGCCGACTACATTGCTTTGGTAGTCGTGGGTATTACGATCGAGCGAATACAAGCTATCTGCTGTGAAGCTACGGCCAGTGTCATGAGCTGGTTTAGTCAAGCTCATCTGGAGTTAGTGGTTGAGAAAACAGAAGCTGTTCTCCTGTCTGCCCGAAAAGTGAAGGGAACATTGTCGTTTCGAATAGGTGACTGCCTCATAACCTCCCAGCAATCCCACAAGTATCTGGGAGTGATTATTGACACTCGGCTGTCCTTCAAGGAGAAACTAGTCACCATAAACGACAAAACGGCGAAAGTTAATGGAGCCCTATCTCGGATAGTGACAAACATGGGTGGACCACGAGCGAGCACGCGGAAGCTGCTGGCCAGAGTCGTTGTCTCCTTTAACTTATACCAGCACCATTATGGGCGGATGCAATATGGAAGAGTTCATAAATGGCGGGTATTCGCTCGACGTACCGCCAAAGCGCATTGCGAGTCGGGAGCAGTTTTCGCACGATATCAAATGTCGCGATTGAAGCCTCTATGCCACCAATCAAATAATGGCGCGGGAACTAAAACGCAGGTTTACTACAGGATCATCGACAGAAGATGAGCGGCGATACAGCATCCAAGAATGGCAAAGAAAATTGGGAAAGTCTAGCAAAGGGCTATGAATGTTCTCCCTGATCCTTAGTCGGGATGTACGGAAACATGGAGAAGTGGGTTTCCATATAACGCAGTTACTCAGTGGACACGGTTGCTTTAAATTTTATCTGCACCGTTTAAGACACGAGGAGGACCCCTTCTGTCCTGTTTGCGTCGGTATCGCCGAAGATGCCCAACACTTACTTTTCTGTTGTCCTCGTTTTAGCGATGAGAGGACACAGATAGAGGAGTGTTTTGTGAACCGTCTAGAGTCCATAACCTGGTGCTACACATGTGCCAATCAGAAGATAAGTGGAAATTGGTAAAAACCGCTATTGCAACGATCATGTGGACCCTCCGTATAACAGAGCGCAGGAGAGCAGTTGAGCGATTACGAACACAACCTGATCATTTAGCACAAATGGACAGGAGATTGTAGATTGTTGACGTGCAGTTGCGACCTACAAGCAACACAGACACAATAGGTGACCCACTTACTTGGGATGGACTGACTTTTGAGAAACTATGCTCCTCCTTTCCTTACGACGAAATATCTAACGACAGTTGCGGGAGGACAATAGGACATGGGGCGGACGTTTCTAGCGCGGTTAAAGTCGCGCACTTCGGTAATAGACCGATCTGGTTTTCTATGCTTTTCTTCCGCTTCACATTTTTTGATCCAAGAAGCCTATTCTACTATACCCGAACTATCGTTATTAGAAACCAATCTAAATCGACTGTTGCGCTGGAAGCAGATACATGGGAAAGTTCAAAGTGCTTGGAAGCGTTAGCACATGGAATACCTAACTCCTTTGCAACAGAGAACAAAATGACAAATTGATTCACCTAGTATAAGTCCAGGTTCTCTTGTTGTTTTGAAGGATCCGAATCTCCCGCCAACTTGGGCGCCTTGAAATCCGTCCTGTCCATCTGTATGTATGAAAACTAGTCCCTCATTTTTTGAGATAGAGAGCTGAATTTTGCACGGAGCTTTCTTTTCAGTAGTACATTTCTCGGAATCAGCCGAATCGGGCCACTAGGGGGTGAGAGTTCCTATTTGAAAAACTTTTTTGGTTTTCATACTATCGACTTGAAATATGAACTAGGGTGTCCCAGAAAAATAAGAGTCATACCCTCTAATTTTGAATAGGGTCAAAAAAAAATCTAAATAAAGTTTCATGTATTTTGAAACAAGGGAACCCGTGCCGACTTGCATCGAAAGATGTTGGTACATGTATACTAAGGCGCAAGTTACATGGAGTGTTTTTTTTTTTGGAGATATTCAACTTTCAAATAAAATTAAACACAGATAAATGATGACTTATTTATTAATTTATAATTTTTTATTTTGCCTTGCTTCTGCTTTGCGATGAGTTTTACGAACTGAACCATGATTTTAGAAAAAAACAACTGCACCGCTGATTCAATTATCATTATCCTTTTTGAAGATCTATTTGTTTACAAACAAAATAAATTTGAATTGATAAGAAACTAGTATTCAATCATCAGAATGTATTCAGAAATCAACTTATTAGTTGTTAAGTTGTTTTCGTTCAATAAACATGTCAGTGGAGTTACGCAGATCAAAAAGGAAATATTTTTAATAGGGGGCGTAAAACATCAAATTACGGGTTAAAAACTACCCTCTAATGGACAAGTACTCGCAGTCCTGTTCTATAATATTCGTGAAGTGAATTTAAGTACCAATGAAAGCGCCAATCTAACAATTCGTGAGTGCATTATTATTTGGGAAAAGGCACGTATACCGACTAAATCTTTGCCTAACTGTGTTAGCAAACTAATTACCTTATATCGTACAAAGTTTGGAGAGGTTTGCAAAAAAATGCAAATAAAACACAAGACGTGTTTGAGCAGCGGCGACAAGAGTTTGTTATAAATTTAGGGAATCTGTTTGATATTGCACATGTCGATGCTCTTCAAGTAATAAAAATAAATGAAGATATGATCTTCTTGCAGCGACAGAGAGAGCCAGGTCGACCTGGTCACTTAGTGGAGTGGATAGAAAGCTGGCCAAAAAAGAAGAAAAGGCTCGCCTAAGGAACATTGAGGAGCAAAAGCGGTGTGCTAAATATTTTTCATCAATAACTCCTACGAGATCATCTTACGAACCATTACAAGAAAATTCTTCTTCTGAGTCAGAAATAAAAGATTTTCCCATCCCAACTGAGAGCACACAGTCCAATATTAAGAAAACTTCTATGAGGAAAAGTTTCATCACTCCAAAATTAGTAGCAGCATTAGATAGGTGTCTGTTAAGCACGAGAAATTCAATATTCATTATTGAAGCAACTATAGAGGCACTTGCACATAGCACTGACGAATTTAATATAAGCAAGTCCTCCATTCAAAGAGTTCACTCGGAAAAGCGTAAAGAGCGTGCCGAAGCTATAAAAGTTGATTTTCAAAACAAGGTGCCGGATACTGTAACTGTCCATTGGGATGGCAAACTGTTGTCAGCTTTAAATGTACACAAATCTAAA
Source organism: Amiota mariae (assembly GCA_035041805.1). Lineage (NCBI taxonomy): Eukaryota > Metazoa > Arthropoda > Insecta > Diptera > Drosophilidae > Amiota > Amiota mariae. The sequence continues at coordinate 184,812 of JAWNKV010000343.1, read as the reverse complement.
GAAGAACCTACCAATAATTATTTCATATGATAACAAGGAACAACTTATTGCTGTGCCACAATAGGACAACTCTTCAGGACAGGAACAAGCACAAGCAGTTTTGAATGCTATTATTGACTGGAATCTTGAAGATAAAGTACAGATTCTCTGTTGTGATACTACTGCTTCAAAAACAGGTCGTTTTAATGGTGCGTGTCTGCTTCTCGAACAGAAACTGGATAAGGAAATGCTTATTTTTGCTTGCCGCCATCACGTCTACGAATTAGTATTAAAATCTGTGCAAAAATTAGCCAAGTGACTACAAGCTGTGACATTTCATTGTTCAAGAACTTCCGAGATAACTATCCCAAGAGAATACAGAGCTATAGAAAAAATCTAACATGCCGGAATGTTTCAGAATTTGAACTGATTGAGTTTTGCCGAACTGAATTGACTAAAAAAATTCCTAAAGATGACTATCGAGAATTAATAGAGCTTTCACTATTATTTCTTGGAGCAGATAAAGAGAAGAATTTTAAGATTCGACCTCCAGGTGCTATGCACCAAGCACGGTGGATAGCGAGATCAATTTATTCATTAAAAATATCATTACTTAGCTCTCAATTCAGAATTTCAAATAAGGATAAGGAGCTCTGTTAGACGTCTGCATATTCATCGTGACATCCTACGTCAAGCCGTGACTACAATGCATTTTAGCGGTAAAAGCACCTTACCAAGATTTAAGCTTTTTGAAGGCCATGAAGGCTTACGAAACAATCGACGAAACTATCTCAAAGGTAGCTTTACATAAGTTTTTAGCCAGCATTTATGGTATCTGACAGATAAAATATCTGTTTTATCGCTATTTGACGATGATGTAGGTCAAGAAACTAAACTAAGAATGGTTGCTAACTTAGCCAAAGAAATATTTATTATTTCAGTTACTTATGTCAAAAGGCATAAAATTAGAGGGTATGCGTATCTCAAATCAAAAAAAAAAATTTCCTTGTAACCTGGGGCACTCTAATGAACACTATAAGTTTCTGACCCATATCCAACAACCATATAATTTTCAAGACCCTCGGAGTACAGGGGGCTACCCCCCATACAAACTGGGATCCAAATGAAAGCTCTTATTCGATTTTTTTTTTTTCTGTTATGTTCTATCGACTTGAAATTTGGACATTATAAGACTCTGACCATGTTCACCAACCATATAAATTCAAGACCCGGGGACCAATAGGAGGGGTATCACACAAGCAAACCTGGATCCGAATTCATGTTCTTATGAAAAAACTTTTGTACTATCAACTTGAAATTGGGACATTACTACATAAGAGTCCGACCCATATCCACCAACCTTATAAATTTCAAGACTCTCGGACGTGAATAGTATTACAACTTCGGCATAGCCAAAGTTAGTCTTTTTTTATATTTTTTGATTGCTTTTGATCTTATTGATTGATTTTCTATTGCTCTTGTTCTTATTAATTGGTTCTTAATGGTCTTGTTCCTAATGCTATCTCTGTCTATGAACAGACGTTTTGCTGATAACCAATAAAGTGCATACAGTCCATGACGAAAAAAACCCACTAATGAAATTAATGGTAGAGGCGTTTGTTTTCTTAACTGTTATTGACAAAAATAAATATGCCGATGATGAGTGCAGTGCAATTTACAAACAATTCCGAAGGTTTTGTAGTAAACTGGTTGAAAAGTTGAGAGGTTGCAATAGAATTTCGGAACGGTTTGAGAAGCAAAACAAGAATTGGTTGGATGGGGAACTTCTTCTTTCTGAGCCATATTCCAACAGGTGCAGGAAGACCACCAAAGAATTCGCTGCTTGTCACACGAAGCATATAAAACAAAAACAAGTATGTGCATTGTAAATTGAATTGGATGTTTTTCTATTGTGCTCTGTGATTAATATTAATTTTTGTGAATATTATTATTATTATTTTATTTAACCCATGACTTTAGTAGTGACTTCCTGTTTATGAAAGGATATAATATTCTAATTGTTCGGTTGACTTTATCTATTGTTTTGCTAATATGCAAGCTGTATGTTAGTCTGTTATCTATATATAATCCGAGATATTTGCCCATATTATATTTTGGGTACCAACCTGCAAGTTCGAGTTTGACAAATAGCAGGATTTTCTTCTTCGGGTGAAGTAAATTGCGTTTGTTTTGAGCGCATTATGTACACCAATGTTAATAAGTTTGTGAATAAGCTCTTTGTTCCACATAGTGTCAAATGCCGATTGCACATCTAAGGTAACCATACAGACAGAGTTTTTCAATTGTAGTTTATTGTTAACAAATAGTTTAAGCTTGTTGAGAAGGTGCACGCAGCTGTAGTTAGCTCGAAAGTCATATTGAACTGATGGAAGAACATTATTTCCATCGATGTACGAATTTAATCTTGATTTTAAAATTCGCTCAAAGATTTTAGAGAAGCCGCACAAGAGGCTGATTGGTCGAAAGTTTTCAGGACAATCAGCAGGTTTTCCAGGCTTGGGGATCGCTACAATATTAGCTTCTTGCCATTTGAGTGGAAAATAGCTTGTGGATAAGCATTTATTGAAAATAATGGCCAAAAATTGAATTGCATGTTTAGGTAAATGCTTTAGGCAAATGTTTGGTATGTTATCTGGACCTGGACACTTGTTAGTTTTAAGGGATCGAACCACTTGTTTGATATTAGCAACTGTGACAGGCAGCTCTACCGATGTTATATAAATGTCAAGAGCTATTTACTAGAGAGAGCAATTCAGTTAAATGATGCTTTTCTTCGAAGACATTATTTAAAACATTGACTTTTTCTTCCCTAGTATTGAAAACTTGGTTATTGTAGCGGAAACTAGGAATAAATTGTTTTTTGGTTTTTAAGTATTTTGCATTATTTAATTCAAACAATTGCCTTTTTATAAGACAATTGAAATGATTTAATCTGGCTTTAAAAATAAGCTGCCTAGTTCTGATCCAGTGCCTCTGCGTAATGTTTCTTATTTTTATAAGCTCTAATATGTTATTAGGAATTTTTAGGCGAAGTTGAAGATTTTTAACTTTTTTGGGTATGGCTTGATCGATTGCACCATTTACGCAAGATGTTAAAACATCAATCATGACATCTATTTCGTTAATATTGGATGTAATATAATTGAATTCTGCTATGTTTTGGAAGCGATGGTTGAGGAAACGCTTATAAGTATATGGAAAAGCCAGGAAGAGCGAATCTGTCATTTGGGGATAGCCATGTCTCGCATAAGGGGCAGATATCTACTTGATTTGTTATTAAGAAATGTAAAAGTTCTAATCTTTTGTTTAGTACGGCACGTGATTCCATGTCATTGCCATGATATTGTAATGATCTCTTAAACTATTTATCATAGTAAACATATTTAATAGCTAACTGAGTAATAGTATTGAACTGCTTGCTCTCTTTTGTTTGTGCAGTAGCTTAGCTTCTCTAGTAATTAATTTAAAAGTGAGTCTATCAAAAACAGTTCAAGTGATGTTGCCTGCGTCGTACAGTAGTTGTTGTTGCCGATAAGAGCATGCTAATAACTTCGAAAGTTGTTGCTTATTTACGAGTTTGACGAATTATTTACCTGCAGTCCGTTTACAGCAATCATCGACTGTTTACTCAAAGACTATTCGAGTAACTTCTGGAGTCCCTCAGGGTAGCCACCTTCGCCCATTATTATTCAATATTTTTGTAAACGATTTGCCATCTGCCATAAAACATTCTAACGTCTTAATGTACGCTGATGATATTAAGTTATGCTTATCTATTCTATCCCCAGTCCAGCAATTGTTTCTTCAAGAAGACCTTGGTTATTCTTATAACAGCTATATCAAAGACTATTCGAGTAGCTTCTGGCGTCCCTCAGGGTAGCAACCTTGGCTCATTATTATTCAATATTTTTGTAAACGATTTGCCATCTGCCATAAAACATTCTAACGTCTGATGATGTTAAGTTTTGCTTATCTATCTGATCTCCGGTCCAACAAATGTTTCTTCAAGAAGATCTTGATGCCTTATTTCAGTGGTGCGCCAAACATTATCTTCCATTTAATTGTGACAAATGTAAAATTATGTCCTTTTCCGTAAAACTGTATTTGTAAAAAGCTACCACACACTCTAGAACGTGTCACACAATTCAGTGATCTGGGTGTGTTGATGGATCCAAAGCTGCATTTTGGGTCATCTGTAAAGCTAGAGGGGTATTGGGATACATTAAATGTTGGACTAAAGAGTTTAATAATCCTTACACCAATAAATTATTATTCACTTCTTTGGTTCGGCCAATTCTTGAATACGCATCGTGTGTATGGGATCCACAGTTTAAAAAGTGTAGTGATAGTATTGAGTCCGTTCAAAAGCAATTCTTGCTTTTTGCACTGCGTAACTTACATTGGGATCCCAATATAAACCTTCCATCTTACCAAAGCCGTCTTAAATTAATCCGCCGCCCGAAATTATCTAGTCGTAGAACGACTCTGGGTGTCACATTCTTGCACAATCTAATTTTAGGCAGCATCTTTTCCCCATCCTTGCTTGGTAGTATAAATTTTAATGTTCCTTCTCCGGTTACAATATATTATTCTCCTGTACTTGTTGGTGCATGTAGGATTACTTATTTGCAGCATGATCCTTTTCGTGTATTATGTCAATCATAGAATCTATACTATGGCCTTGTACCTAATTCTATTTCTTTCGATCAGTTAAAATCTAATCTATTAAATCTCCTTAAACATAGCATTCTATTAACTGTTTAACTTGTCATAATTTCGGACACTTTATTTTAAATGTAGTGCATGATGAATAGTATAAATGGCTGATGACGTTAGGTCTGTAGCCGTAAAGTAGTCAATTAATTTGAATTGTATGTGTACTAACTCCAGTTCAGTACCGAAATGACTTGTGGTCGATACTCAGTCTTGTTCGGTTTTTAATGGACCCCAGATCGCGCGGGCTCTTGGGGGAAAATGGCGTGGGATAGAAAGTAGTTAGAAATGAAAAAAACAATAAAATAAATAAATTCACTTTTGAAATCAAAAAGTGCAACTATGAGACCTCACTTTCGCTGAATTATCTGATGAAAAGTAAAAGTGTGTGACGCCCTTCACACGTAATGCGATATACACCGCCTAAGTGAGTCATTGGTCGAAAACATGGGCAAGGTGTGCCGGGGTACGAAGATAGCTTACATCACGTTTGTAGTTGCTGAAGCGACAAAAGTGTTAGGAGCACAGCGTATCCGTATCGGATAGTTTTTTTTTGTAAATTGGAAAAAAGCAACGAGCCTGATCGGTCTATTACCGAAGTGCGCGACTTTAACCGCGCTAGAAACGTCCGCCCCATGTCCTATTGTCCTCCCGCAACTGTCGTTAGATATTTCGTCGTAAGGAAAGGAGGAGCATAGTTTCTCAAAAGTCAGTCCATCCCAAGTAAGTGGGTCACCTATTGTGTCTGTGTTGCTTGTAGGTCGCAACTGCACGTCAACAATCTACAATCTCCTGTCCATTTGTGCTAAATGATCAGGTTGTGTTCGTAATCGCTCAACTGCTCTCCTGCGCTCTGTTACACGGAGGGTCCACATGATCGTTGCAATAGCGGTTTTTACCAATTTCCACTTATCTTCTGATTGGCACATGTGTAGCACCAGGTTATGGACTCTAGACGGTTCACAAAACACTCCTCTATCTGTGTCCTCTCATCGCTAAAACGAGGACAACAGAAAAGTAAGTGTTGGGCATCTTCGGCGATACCGACGCAAACAGGACAGAAGGGGTCCTCCTCGTGTCTTAAACGGTGCAGATAAAATTTAAAGCAACCGTGTCCACTGAGTAACTGCGTTATATGGAAACCCACTTCTCCATGTTTCCGTACATCCCGACTAAGGATCAGGGAGAACATTCATAGCCCTTTGCTAGACTTTCCCAATTTTCTTTGCCATTCTTGGATGCTGTATCGCCGCTCATCTTCTGTCGATGATCCTGTAGTAAACCTGCGTTTTAGTTCCCGCGCCATTATTTGATTGGTGGCATAGAGGCTTCAATCGCGACATTTGATATCGTGCGAAAACTGCTCCCGACTCGCAATGCGCTTTGGCGGTACGTCGAGCGAATACCCGCCATTTATGAACTCTTCCATATTGCATCCGCCCATAATGGTGCTGGTATAAGTTAAAGGAGACAACGACTCTGGCCAGCAGCTTCCGCGTGCTCGCTCGTGGTCCACCCATGTTTGTCACTATCCGAGATAGGGCTCCATTAACTTTCGCCGTTTTGTCGTTTATGGTGACTAGTTTCTCCTTGAAGGACAGCCGAGTGTCAATAATCACTCCCAGATACTTGTGGGATTGCTGGGAGGTTATGAGGCAGTCACCTATTCGAAACGACAATGTTCCCTTCACTTTTCGGGCAGACAGGAGAACAGCTTCTGTTTTCTCAACCACTAACTCCAGATGAGCTTGACTAAACCAGCTCATGACACTGGCCGTAGCTTCACAGCAGATAGCTTGTATTCGCTCGATCGTAATACCCACGACTACCAAAGCAATGTAGTCGGCATAGCCAATTAGCGTTGGGCCTGTGAGGAGGTTCATCCTGAGAATGCCATCGTACATTACGTTCCACAAAGTGAGATCTAGGACCTAACCTTGTGGCCTTGTACTCCTTCTGGCCATCATCGGTATCATACAATAGTACTCTATCTGCGAAGTAATTTTCAATTACCCGCATTAGGTACCTCGAGTCAAGCATGCAGAGTGGACGGTACGCATTTGGATGGTCTGCTTGTTTTTTTGGCCTTAGCAACAAGACTAGCCTCTGCCTTTCCTAGATGGTCAGAAAAACACCTTTGACAAGCCATGCGGAGTACATTTTTGCGAAGGTTGCAACATCTGCTTTCACTACAGCGCTTAGCGCTACATTTGGGATACCATCAAGTCATGGGGCTTTCTTGTCTCCCCAATTTCTTAGCGCTTGCAGCACCTCATCTGTAGTAGCCACTGTGGATTACGACGCCTGTGGACGAAGCAGTGAGTTCCAATATGTCAACCAATGGAAAAGTGCTGAAACCCATCAACTCTGGGTTTCATGGCTGTGGAGGCAGCGGTCCCTTCACCAAGCTCATCACGATTTTGTAGGCCTTGCCCCATGGATCAGTTTCGGAGCTGCCTCTCAGGTCTTTGAAGCGGGAATCTGTGTTCTACCGTATAGCCCTCACCAGGACATACCTTAGCCTCTTAAAGTCGCATTGTAATTGCTTCGAATCGGGAGACATTGTGGCACGTTGCGCTAACCTGCGTGCCCCAATGCAGCGACTCGCAATGGAAAAATATGCAATGTGGCTGAAGGCCAATTACCTGCCTCTAAAGTGAACTGCCCATCGTTCAAGAGTTCGACAGTGAATGTGGCTAGTCACATCAGGACTATATCTCGCTGATTTGTGAACCTGTTACCCCACATTGCAAGCATTGAAGTCGCCTGCGTTTACAGATGGCGTCCTTGTACTGTCTTCCACTACCAGCTCCGTAATTATTCGTTCCAACTGGTTAAGCTCCAGACTTGAGGGCGCGTAACATGAGAAAAAGTAAATACTATGTACTTTAGCCCACGTGAAACCGGAATGAGGAGTCAGTGGCCTACTTTGCGGCATCTTCCCGTTCATGACCCATATGGCGGATTTACAGGAAGCATTCGAAATACATTCGTGGCGTATATTACACTGTATGTGAAGAGCGTCGCACACTTCGCCAGAAGATGTTATCTCTTCCAGATCCCTCAGTTGGATCATGTCCACTTGCGTTTTTGCCAGGACCTTGGTCGTACCGCCAAGCGTTTGTGCAACAGTTGCCTGGTACTCCAACGTGTTTTGGTCGGAACTCCATTTGAGTTCCAACAGCAGCTCATTCTTTGTGGAGCTTCGAACAGTTTTGACGTTCTCGCTCAGTTTCTGCAAGGCAGGGTCGGTCCGTATCTTCCGAAGAATATCTGCATACGAGAAGCTTGCGGCAGCGCAGATGATGAGAGCATCCGGCTTTAACTTATGAGCATTTCCTCTGTTCTTCTTACCCGACACTTTAGTCCACTTCTGTGATTCTTTTTTCTTCTCTTTTGGAGCTTTTTTCTCTTTCCTTGTTGACTTGGGGGATTCAGCATTCGCTGTACTAGCTGTAATCACAGTTCTTCTATCCTTAGGGCTAGCTAATGGTTTCTTCGCAGCTGGCGTTGGATACCGCTTGGTTGGAGGCGTCCCCAGCTGCCCCTCAAGGCCTCTTCTACCATTTGAGGGAGGTTTAAACAAGGGCGACGTCTGGTAGAAGTTTTTTGTCCTTATGACCCTCTTCGCTTCGTCGTCCTTTTGATCAATAGCAGAATACTCATATAGGGCTTTAATGCTATCGATCGTGTCCCTCATTGCCTGGTTTATGGATCGTCTTGGGTTTCCATCCGATCCCTTTTCTTCCAGCATATCTACCAGGCTCCTTATTTTTTCACCAAGTTTGTGAAAGGGACTGTAGCTATTACCGGGTTTGTTTAAGCATGAGGGTCTAGACGCATCATTACATTTAGCATTTTATTCGCCACAGCAACCAAGTTGGCCGTCGCCATGGTAGTAAATTTTCTGAAATTTTCATTCCTTGTTTATTAGCCAGCGCATCGCGTGCAGGGGGATGGGCCGTAATAGTCAGGAACTGATCTACCATTGGAACACAGTCCTTACCCCAGTTCCCTGAGGCCTGACCTACGCTTTACCAGTCTCGGGATTCACGAACGAAGTGGCGCTCACCCGGGGCAACGCAATCTACTGCACTGCGTCCAATGCATGATCAGGGTCCGAAGTGGCTGGTTTCTGCTTTTCGCCACATCTGCCGCCTTGGTAGAGCACGCTTACATCACTCCTTCACCGTCATTAACGGAAATAATTAATAATGTTCCAGGGACTCCGGAAGGCTTATATTACTGACGACCTCTCAGGTACAGACACAGACCAAGAATCCACCCAATGTGGGAGCAGACGCGTTTTGGGTTTCGGAGAGCTTATTATACGGACGACTCACACTCGCCCCGTCACGAGGACTGCTTATATAATATTCGCTAACCTACATATCTGCAGGCCGTCCACTATCCGCTACTTGTGACCCCCACTCTAGTTTGAGCAACGCTGAGTACCGTTTCGGACGGGTACTTGATTGCACCACACCAACATGATACTACAAGTGTTGGGGTTACAATCATCGAGCATAAAGCTGCAAAGAAATGGTGGATCGCAGTGACTTATGGAGGTGATGCGGTGAGAAAGGTCATCAGGCAGCGCAGTGTAAAAATAAACTTAAATGTGCGCTGTGCAGTTCTTGTGCCGGCGGTTCTTGATGCCCGGAACAACAGAAGGACTCCGATGAACATTGCCCGGTCTACGGTTGATTGAGTGTATGGCCACACTTGGCTCGTAAATAATGGACAGTTTACCTTTGAAGCTGGTTAAAGGCGATATAGACCTGAAGTTTGCGCACAGTTCCATTGCGCGGCACACGACATGAAGTATCGGTGATTTTTACACAAATAGGGACCACCGTGCCATCGTAATTGAGGTTACATCGCACCCGAGAGATAGATCAGTGCTAACCTCCTTCCATTAAAGCATGGAGTAACCGACTGTGCGATGAAGACATCTTTTTATTAATATGGCAAGATGGTACAAATATAACCGATAGGGCAAATGACATGGCGGAAAGCATTACAAAGAAAAGATGGTGCCTACAATTAGATTGTGCAAGAATGTAACACCCAGAGTCATTCTACGACTTTCGGGAGGCGGATTAATTTAAGACGGCTTTGGTAAGATGGAAGGTTTATATTAGGATCCCAATGTAAGTTACGTAGTGCAAAAAGCAAAAATTACTTTTGAACAGACTCAATACTATCACCACACTTTTTAAACTGTGGATCCCATACACACGATGCATATTCAAGTATTGGCTCATTAAACTCTTTAGACCCACGTTTAATGTATCCCAATATACCTCTAGCTTTACAAATGATACTAAAGATATGCGACCCAAAATGCAGCTTTGGGTCCATCAACACATCCAGATCACTGAATTGTGTGACGCGTTCTAGAGAGTGATCATTAATGTGGTAGCTTTTTACGATTAAATTTTTACGGTAAAAGGACATAATTTTACATTTGTCACAATTAAATGGAAGATAATGTTTGGCGCACCACTGAGATAAGGCAGCAAGATCTTCTTGAAGAAACATTTGTTGGACCGGAGATCAGATAGATAAGCAAAACTTAACATCATCAGACGTTAGAATGTTTTATGGCAGATGGCAAATCGTTTACAAAAATATTGAATAATAATAAGTCAAGGTTGCTACCCTGAGGGACGCCAGAAGCTACTCGAATAGTCTTTGATATAGCTATTATAAAAATAACCTTTTGGGCTCTGGCAGTTAGACAGGATGTTATCCAGCTAACTAAATAGAGAGGAAAAGCAAAGGTATTCTGTTTATTGAGGAGTACGAAGTGGTGATCTAGCCATGTCCGTCTGTCTGTCTGTATGTATGCAAAATAGTCACTCAGTTTTTAAGCTAGAAAGCTGAAAATTTACCACACAGTATAGTAAATTTGTCGGAATCAGCTGCATCGGAACACCATACAAACCGGGATCGAAATGAAAGTTCTTATTCGAAAAACTCTTTTGTTTATTGTACTATCGAAATTTTGACATTATAAGATTATGACCCATATGCACGAACCTTATAAATTTCAAGACCCTCTGATATATATTATAGTTCCTTAGTAATACTATCATTAGTATGTTAGTCTGTTTCAAGCGATATATTGGTTACAAAATGAGGATAAGAAAAGGAACTATGCGAACGGTACAAAAATACAAGTAGTTTTTGTGATCATCTTTAAAAACATCAGATTCAGGGAAACCAAACACAATATTTTAAAGTTATAAATTTTAAAATGTTAATGTTTGGGTTTGCAAATCAAACACATTTATGAAAACATAGCAGTGGACATCATAGCAGATCTTGATCGTACAAATAAGGTTCTGGTATGTTGATTCATTTACTGCGGCTTCTGGTGCTTTTCATGCTACGTTCTGTTATATCTTAGTTAGTTGCTGTTAGCATAGAGTTCGAAATGCGTACTTAATATAGTGCTGATGACAACAACAACGCTAACAGTAACAAAAACATCAACAACAACAACAACATAGCATCAGCAATAACAACATCAGCAACAACAATAGCAGTATCAACTATATTATAAGCAACATCGACACCGATAACAACAATAGTAATATATAACTACATCTGTTTGCCTTATGCTAAATAAATTGTGAATCTTAAAGAAATTATTAATTTAAGTTTTGTGTTCAATAATTTCACATACAAAGGGCTACGAAAAAGCTCGTGGCTACACAGTTAAGAAATAATCCTTTTAGTTTGATACATATATCATGGGCATTTTTATAATATTCTATTTTTATAAAATATTTTATATTTCCAACATATTTTAATTTTCTTCTAAGTTGGCAAACCTGCATAAACTGAAGTTTACAGACTGGTAACATACACTTTACGAATTATTACAAAAACAGCATTTTTTAACGGCGAAGCTTTCAACGAGCTTTTTTTCCTAACTTTTTGATATTTTTGAGAATGGATCGGTAAGTGCACATAAATTGAAATTTATTATTTTAGTTTATTTTAAATAACATATTATTATCTGTTAATGTAAACCCTTCAAAGAATAACTGAAGAGGTGATTAAAAATTTGGTTTCTTTATTTATTTTGATTGTTAAATTTATAAGTGTGCAATGTGACATCGAAAAATGTATTCCGTTCAGTGTTTTGTGTTGGTTTCTTATTGGTTGTTGAATTTTTTAAATTTGGTTTTAGATTTGCGATAACGGCACTTGTACGGTACGCTCAAAGAAAAGACGGATCGTCGATTGCCGATGACGCCGATAATAATCAGTCGGCTACAGTCAGTGAGTACAGACTGCGGTATTGTACAAGAAGTAATAAATAATTAGTTGTTGTTGATGTAAAAGACTTAATAAATAAGTGATTGTTGTTGTTGAACTTATATATAAAGAACTGTTGTTATTGAATAATTGGATTGATAAGTAATTGGATACAAATTTGTTTAGGAATATTTCTCTTACAGAAGGCGAGACCTTTGCAAAATTCGTGTTGAGACTGCGCCACCAAATCCAGAAATACGATTTCGGATCTACAAAAAAGGAAATCGAGGATATATGCTTGAAGGACAAAATCGTTGACACCTGGGCTGGTTTAAATATGAAGAGGTAATTATTAGAAAAAAAGTACATGTTATCCAAAATGATCGATGCTTGCCAGGTGGATGAAGAAATTAACAAGTAGTCAGAAATAAAGTGGCCTAAATTGCATGCTGAGGGTATCAAGAAAATAACGTCAGGGAACATGAATTCTACCAACAAGCAATTGGAGTGTGGCAGAGTGCCGCAGAGGACACAGCAGTACTAGCGATATTGGAAGAAGCGCTTAGCCTTGATATTATTGAGCCAGTGATTGGGCATTCACCAAGGATCTCACTTATTGTCATAGAATTCAAAGAAAATAGGGAGGTCCGAATATGTATAGACATGAGACTAGCCAACAGAGCAATTCTAAGAGAGATTCATCCATTGCCTGTGTTCGAAACATTCATGACCAAGCTAAGGGGTGCAAAATACTTCTCCTTATTGGACCTCAAAAATGCTTACCACCAGTTAGAATTGGATAAGTCAAATAGGGGCTCCAGGGAAAACGGCTGTTGATTGATGCTGCGCCAATGACGGAGCTCCAAACTGCATAATCTAAGATGCGGTCTGCATATATCCTTTTGTCGCAGTCGGCAGTGAGCCGCTGTTATAAACGTTGTTGGTGAGTTTAATATATTTCAATAGCTTAATGTTAAGATGCATTAATTTCAAACCGTTTACATCACATAAGAAGCTGTATCATGAAAAAATAAGAACACAGAAAGTAAAGCCTAAGAACCGTAAAAATATAAAACAACAAAAAAAGTATCAATATTAACTATCGTTGTTGTTGCTCTTTTTTACTTTACTGTTTCCTCTGTTCTTTCGCCTTGCTGGAGTTAAAGGTTTTACGGACCATAACGTCGGAATTTATTATCGGGGCCACGAAGGATATGTTCTGTCGATTGGGATTTCCAAAGTATCTACGAACGGGCAACGGAAAACAATAAGTTAGCAAAATGTTTGAGCAATATTGCAACACGAGTGGCATTCAGCTAATAAGGACGCCACCATATTGGCCTCAGGTGAGGTCGAAAATATGAACAGGTCTCTAGTTAAAAGACTATAAAATGCTTATTTGAACAAAGACAACTTTAAACGGGAAATCCTGGATTTCATTTTAATGCACAAAGTCACCCCTCACAGCACTACTGGAACAGCTCCTTCAGAGTTAATGTTCAATTGGATGATTCGCGATAAAATCCGGAATATGTAAGATCTGGTGGGGAAATTCACGGAATTCGGTCGAAAAAGATAATGACTGCATTCTGAAGCATGAGGGGAAAGTAAATGCCGATAAGAAGAGAGGGGCAAAGAAGGTGGATATCCGGGTGGGTGATCAGGTGCTAATGAACCATGTAGTATTCCATAATAACTGGACACATAATTTCGATACCACTAGATATGAAGTTTTAGATCAAGAGGAGAACATTCTAAGTGTCAGGGGGAGGTAGAACGCTATTGAGGGATGTAAGTCAACTTATAAAATTCCAGCAACACGTCGGACGTCCCGGATCCAGCATCTACGACAATGGACGGAGAGAGGCCACATCAACGCCATGTGGTTGAACCAACCGCACAGAGTAGTGCATCGTCTGAAACTGGGTTGAAACTCAAGCTGATAAATAAAGGAGGGATGTGGGAACCGGTGCGGGGTGGAGTTGAGAGCTACTCTCACTTTCTCTGACGCTCAAAGAGAAGATGATAGTCAGTGGGCTACAGGTAGTCAGTGAAAACGGACTGCGGTATTGTACAAGAAGTAATTAATAAATTGTTGTTGTTGATGTAAAAGACTTAATAAATAAATAATTGTTGTTGTTGAATTGATATATAAAGAACTGTTGTTATTGAATAATTCGATCGATAAATAAAGGCTAGTGGGTTGTTACAGTAATAATTCAACCGAAGAAGAAACTATGTAAAAATAAAACACTATGTTCAAGCTATGCACGAAAATGTGTTCTTTCAAATCTTTCTTTCAACAAAAAATGTGGAAATGATTGTGTAGCCAAAATTTTTGAAGATGATCGCCTGTCTCTTAACGAATATTAAGGAAACCATAAGTAAACCAAAACAGCGGATTGGCTGGCTTCATGCATTAGGCACAAAGAATTCGAAAGACGGAGGGCAAAGAATAGTAGTCGCAATTTTAGTTACGATTATGTCATGCGTTATCATGAAAAAGATTTTAAAGTTTGGCAGCAATTCATTTTAAAAGCATTGAATTTATTACAACAAACAATAAAAAATACTTTGGTAAACCTAAAATTGCCAGAAAAGGAGTAATAAGCCGCACAATAAATCTGAAGGTTGAAATTAAAAAAAAAAAACAAAAAAAATACATTGAGAAATGGCCAGCTGCTTCGTCCCATTATTGTCGAAACAAGAGCAATAAGTTGTACCTCCCTAAGGAGTTTTGAAACGTATCAACTTTGTATAAATGTTATACTAAATACTTAGAAGAAGAAAACCTTGCTAACTCCTCGTTATCTTTAAGAGTTTTCCGCAACGTCTTCAAAAATGATTTCCATCTTGGGTTTCATTTACCAAAATAGGATAGATACACAAAATGTGATGAAGTAAAGAATTTAGAAAGCAGTAACATAGGAACAGAAGGCATAATGCGCTGTTTAAGCCACACTTAATGGACAAAGATCGGAACAATGATATATTTTTGCAGGGCCAAATGAAAATAAAATAGTTTTTTTTTATGTGCAAGTTGTGACCTTTGGAATACGCCTCATAGTAAAAATATTACCCTTATTTATTCAAGAAAATAAGCATACTATAGCTTACCCGTAAGTATTTATAAATATAAAAAATAATGGATTGTGTTTTTTGTGTGGTGAAAAAGACGGCAAACGTGGTTGTAATGAAATTTGTACAGCTATGTACAAGTATCTGCTTTGCTTAGATGAGAGGCAAACTATAAAAGAATTAAGTCTATATTGTGATAGCTATGCCAGGCAAAATCGTAACAAAGCTATGTTGACCATGATTGCTTATTTTATTCTGTCATCTACAATTAAAACCAGCAACATTATTTACCCATTACCCGGTCATACTATGGTGCCAGTTGATTTGACCGCACTGTATGTGCTCCTAGTGAGTGGCCTCCAGATATTCGTAATGCAAGAACGAACCTTTATGGATATGAACGCATATCGTTGAAACATTCAGATTTTGTAAATTGGAAGAAGTTTTCAGAAATTCTTCTACCAAAAAATGTAAAATTGAATTCAATAAAAGTGCCTTTCTTCAAAAAAAAAAAAAACAATTAAATACGGCTACTTTGAAAATAGCAATATGAAAATTTTGAACATTGAGTTGAATCATTCCTCTAATCCGGGAGTTCCTTTTATATACCCAAAAGATTTGGAAATTTCATGAAATAAGTTTAATAATTTCAAAGCTCGTTGTGCTAGAAAATGTATTCCTTATAGCTTTCATTCCACAGCTCAACAAAATCAAACGCGAATTAGTAAATCTCTTATCTATATATACACATATGTATATATTGGGGTTGTAACGGAGATCATTTTAGCGGAGGCGGAGGCGGAGGTGGGTTTACAAAGAAAAGAAAAATCTGTTTTTAACTTTTATTAACGAAAAAATATACCTATTAGTACTTCTATATTATATTTACATACTATAAAGTTTGTACTATATATACTTATATTTAGTATATAATATAAGTTCCTACTAGTAATCATAATTTGTGAGGGGCAAATTATTTTTAATGAATAATAATTTTGCAGCTTTGTCGCCTTCTAATTGATTTCTTTCATAAATTAAAGCGGCACCGCTAAAAAGTTGCTCACTTGGAACTGACCCTGGCGGCCACGATAAGTAAGCACGTACGATGGGAAGGTAAGGTTAACGTGGCAGTCCTCAGACAAGAGGCTCACTTAGACACAAAAAACATTATGGCCATTTGTGATACCAGCAAAGTGTTGACACGACACCCCTTAGTCCAGTGCGGAGAACCACTTGGATTCTGAAATGAACCTAGCTATGTCCTTAATTGGTAGGAGTGATAGTTCGGTTAAGCTGGAGAGGAACATAAAGCATAAGTGGTTATGTCTTCTTCTAGCGAGGGATGGACACTGGCACATCAGGTGAAGCACCGTCTCCTACTTTTCTTCTGAGCTGCAGCTACGGCAAAAATCGTTATGCGGAAGACCAAGTCGTCCAGCATATTTGCCTATGATGCAATGACCCGCAACAGACTTTCTTCTCCAATTTGGAGCCATCTGTGTAGATGTCAATAGAGTTATGTTTTAGAACTTTACCTTCCAGCCAATCCTCTCTACTAGGAATGTGGCTGGAGAACTTCCGGTTAAAGTAAGCAGGCCTTCCGTGACCTTTCCAGGATGTTTTCTTGTCAACTAAGCTTGGTGTCAAGAACAAGACCTAGATACTTCGCACTTTGGCTAATATTTAGGCGGACGCTCTTTGAGTTTTGGTGGGAGGAAGTCAGGAATTTTGTACTTCCTTGTGAAAAGTATGGTCTCAGTTTTTGAAGGGTTAACTGAGAGACCAAAGTCCCGACACCATTCTGAAACAGTGTTAAGAGCAAATATTAATCTCTCTGATATGGTGAAAGGAAACTTGCCAGATACCGTTATAGCAATGTCGTCGGCATAAGCTATGACTCGGCATCTGGTTCGATCCAATTTACTTAGCAGGGAGTTAACTGCCAAGTTCCAGATGTGAGGAGAGTGTACGCCAACTTGTGGCGTAACTCTGTGTACGGCTCTCGTAACGTTAACTTTGCCAAGAGATGCAATAATGGAACGAGATTTTAACAATCGTTCAGTAAGTGTAATGATATTCGAGTCCAGGTTTAAGCCGGACAGATTTGAGACTACCGCGTTAGGACATACGTTGTTGAATGCACCTTCGATATCGAGGAACACGGCCAACGTAAGTTCCTTATGGGATAGTGATTTTTCCACTACCTGAATAAGAGAGTGTTGCGCAGTTTCCACAGACATGCCCTTAGTGTAGGCATGTTGTGAATTGGATAGAAAGTTTTGATTGATGGTGGCCCGAATATGGACATCGATAATTCTTTTAAAGGTTTTAAGAAGCATGGAGGAAAGACTAATGGGCCTATAATCCTTGGGTTTGATGTGTGATACTTTCCCTGCTTTGGGAATGAAAACTACATGAGCTACACGCCACAAGCTGGGAATGTACGAGTATTGGAGGCATGCATTATAAATGTGTAGAAACCACGGTGTGACGATGTTGGAAACCTCCTGAAATGGCCCACTGAAGGTGAGCGTAGGTCACCACAATGTTAGACAGGCATCAGTTCGTAGGGGAGGCATCAATGGATACATTCGTGAGAGACACACTGCCTGGAAAGTGTGTGTCTAACAGGACGTTCAAGGTATCCATCCCGAGTAGCGGGGGTGCTAGATGTGAGGATCCTGCGGAGTCTACTTGTCTCGGAGACACTTTCTATATTGCTACAGAGAGTTCTCCAGGTCGCTGTTTTGGATTTCCCTATCGAGTACTTAAGTTCCCTTCGCTTATCTTTGAAGGGAAGCCAGTCATTTAAGGCCTTAGCTCTGTTAAAGAGCTTGCGGCATTGTTTGCGGAGTTCTGCTATTTCGGCATTCCACCGCCTGGGTTTGTTCTTTCCTCTGGGTGTGTGAGCCCCGCAGAAAGTTACAGCTGCTAATTTACAAGCATTTGAGAGCTCTACTACATCCCTATCAATGTCGGCGCTATCTGTTATAGAAGGTGCCGGGCCAATGCTGTTGGCAATGCTAGACTGAAATTTGGTCAAGTCAGTAAGTTTTCTATTGGAATACTCTGAGGCAGCCTCAGAAACTGTGGAGCTAGAGTATCCAATGTTGTAAGCGAGATATTTGTGATCTGAGTAGGAGCAGTCTTGGGAGACCCTCCAGTCCCTTAAAAGTAAGGGTGAGTGGTCACTGACAAACGTTACGTCGAGTATCTCCCTTCTGTTAGAAGTCATGAAGGTAGGTTCATTGCTTCGATTTGCGATAAAGAGATCGTGGGCTAAAGTAAAGTCTAGAAGGGACCCACCTCGTCTAGGTCTACCTGAGTCTTCGTAGTAGATCAGGCGATAATCCTGGTGGTTGAGTCCGCATACCCTATCATTAAGGACCTAGGGTTCCTGGGAGAGACGCAAGAGCAGTGCTGCCGAGGCAGTGGTGGAGTGGTGAAGGTTAATCTGAGTTACCTTCACTATGTTTGGGGATCTTCGGACAGAGGAGACTCCGACACACTTAAGTCCATTTGGCGAAAGATATCATTAACGAGCTCATAGGTGGATATCACACTAGTTGAGTCATCAGATTCCGTATTGCCCGATTTGTGCGGAGGTACTAAGTCGGCCGAAGCATTAGCTTGACGCTCGACCATTTGGTCGATTGGCTTGGTACGCAGCTCATCGCTATTGTACACTTTGAGGGTGATCGTCCCAAAACCGTTGTTGATCTCTCCTTTGGATGAGGTGATTGCCGTGGGCGGTTGGAGATTTGGTCCTTGGTGACCACTGATAGTTTGGCTCCTGGCCATAGCTCTCCTAGCTTGCCAATGGCTTGCTCATAAAGATCCGCTGTGCGTTGATCTGAGCAGGCCACTAGCTTCACATGCCCCTGGTACCAGCCGGCATCCCGACATTTGGGTGAGGGACCGGGATTGGAGACCACGATCTCTCTGTAGATTTACAGGAGCGCAGCTTCAACCATCCCCAGTTTGCTGGGGAGATACAATGGGAAAAAAAGGTTGAAATTTGTTGTTATATTTCCACTATAGTAAAGGATCGCATGGACCGACTATCGATAGTTTGACAGCTCTATATGCAACTCTCTCTCTCTCTCTGTTAATAAGTTCGTCTGATTAATCTTCTGCAACAACACTTGTACACAATGTGTGGTTCGTGAGAGAATTGTCTAGTCTATCTGACTTTTTTCTTTGTCTTCTTTCGCGTATTTGGATGTGAGAGGAAATGATAATAGTGACTCCGCATGCTATGACAAAATGTAAATATACCTCCGCCAAAACTCCGTTAAAAAAATTGCGGAGGCGGTTGCGGAGGTACGATTTCTTGCGGATATTCTGCAGATGCGTAGTTCCGTTACAACCCTAGTATATATATATATATAAATAAATGTGTTGGTAAACACATATCTCGATAACGGATAAACCAATTTTGATGATTTCTCTTATTTTTTTTTTTGTTTTACTCATGAAGTTACTTAGATGGTTTTGATTTGTTTTAGACCCGGTAGGGAGCGTAGTTTTGGAGATACAGACAGGTTTTTACTTTTTTAACATTTACTCATTTGGCGCAAAGTATACTGAACCAATTATAATAATTTTTTAAGGAACAAATAAATCCTAATGCACAAAATTGCATACTTATTTTTTTATTTTTTAAAAGTTAATATACTATTTTTTAGTATTAGTTTTTGCAAGGCCAAGCTGAAAACGTTTTTTACTTTTTGTCGCTGTTAATGCTGTGCTTCTTCTTACATTTTCTTTGGTTGTTGTTATTGTTATTTTTTTTCCTGTCATTTATTAGTATCTGACTACGCTCACGAAATTGTGTTTGCTCTCAAAATTGTTGCCATTAATTTGGCAAACCTTTTATTTTGCTTTTCTCTCATTAATGCTTCGCTACTTCTTGAATTGTGTGGTGTTTTCGTTATTGGTTATGGTGTAAGAAATAAAGGTGATGCCAATCTTTTACCGCTATGTGTCGATCTCTGCAAATGGTCCTTATTTCTTAATTTTTACGCTGGACAACACTATCATATGTTCATTGTTTACATATGTTATAATGTGCATATTTAACCGACTGCAAAGTGTATGAAAAATACAAAATTTACAATTTTATTGTTTTATTCAGTATTTTATTAAATTAACACCGCATTTTCAATTTCAATTTTCTTTTAATAATTTTATTTTAAACGCAATTTCTCCGAACACAGCTTATCAAAGCGCAAAAAATTGATTTTATAGCACTAATTTTTGCATTTTCAATGCATTTTCACGTTGTGTTCAATACTAAAAGCGTGTTTTTCAGCGTTTTAATACACTGATGTTAATTATCTACTAAAAAAATGAGATTGAACGAATTTTGAGAGCGTAACAAGCCAAACTGGCGTCACCTCTATTTCTTACACCATGTTATTGGTGTAGAAACGCAGACAAAAGAGAGCAAATGTGTGTCTTTCACAAAGCAAGCACAACGATCGATATGAAAATTTTAATTGAGAGCGACTGAAGATATACATTGGAAACACATTGCTTTTGTTGTTTTTTTTTTTTTTGTCGATTGTGTTAGCCGCAAAACGAAGTTTGCCGGGCCGTCTAGTAACCAATTAATTTTTTCATGCAACAAAAATGTTGCTTACCAGTGCACTATGGCTTTTTTTTGTTGTGGAAACAAAATCTAATTTATATTAAATATTCTTAAAATACTCGTACATATTTCAGATTTAATGAATTCATACATTTTTTTTTGAAAATATTGCAACCACTAAATTTAAGTAAAATTTCAGTCAAATGTTCGATCAACTGCTTGTTGTAGTAAAAAAGGCGCGAAATTTTCTTCAAACCTTGTGCTTATGCAAATTGACCACGTGCGATTAAAAAGTGAATGTTAATTATGGAAATTAAAGACCAAGGTACGTTAAATGTAAAAACAGAAAAAGAAATGTTTTCTTAATTGTTAAATGTTATTTCTGTCTACTGTTTTGTTATGTCCTAAAATAGAAAAAACCTAACCAACGTGTCCGTGTATTGTGGCATGAAAACTAACTTTCTGCCTATTTGTGCCAAAATATAATAATGTGGAATTACAGCCAAAAGTATGTATTTCATCGTGTTATTACTACTTTTTGCGAGTTTTTGCATATCCTCTGGATATCTTTTAAGTTTGAGTTCTGCCATGCAACGCTGCTTAATGAATGAATGAAAACATAGTGCAGTTTCAAGCTGAATTTTGAAGCAGCTCATAATGGCGATGAGAATCAGAAATGAAATAAATAAAAAAATTAAAAGCTGTTGTTAAGAATTCTTCGCTTTGCATAGCGCCATCTAACGTTTAACATATCAGCTGGGCTACAAAGTATACAAAAAAGCACCACTGTGTGCGTGGGTTGCTGTTGTGCACCAAAAATGCAACGTGATCACATGTACTAAAGTAAAAGGTTAGTTTGTATAATAGAAAAAGCAAGGAAGAGGACTTGAGTAAATTTAGACTTTAAGGGAAAAAATTTGTATTAATATATTTTATATTTTAGAATTTTAGAATCGCAATAAATGAATAAAAATCGATTGGACTATTACGAGTTCCCTTTTTTAATATCTTCTAAAATTTCAAATCAAAAAAAAAAAAAAAAATCTCGTGTTCTTTATTTAACCAAAAAATAACTAGTGACATGGCGGACCAACCACAATCTAACCTCAACGAAATATCGGCATGTAATTGCTTATTATGTGATGAAACCGACAATGAAATGATGGTGACGTGTGGCGAATGCAAATCGCGATTTCATACAACATGTGTTGATCCCAGACTGGCGACAAACACAAGTTCTTGGCTCTGCCGTGATTGCTACGATTTCAACGATACAACCATTTATGCTGCTGCATCAATTCCTAGCCACACGACGCTGCAAGGCTATTTGACACTTGCTAAAGGCGACACAGGCAATATTGGAATTAATGCAGGACATAACCGGTCACCCAGAAACACAATAGATCGCTGCGACGTCAATTTAGAACAGCCTCATTGTCCGTCTGCAACTGTAATATCTGAACCACAATTACAACAAACTGAATTTTCAAGCCAACGTATCGACGCTGTGGGAGCAAGTTCGACCAAAAGAATTCACCCTACCTCAGCAAACATAATAAACAAATACTACTACTGCGGGAGGAACGGCGAATCTTAGCGGAAGAACGAGAGCTCTTGGCACAACTGGAAGAGGAAGAAGGTGTAACCAGGGAAGCAAGCGGGCGTAATCAACACTTCGTGGCTCCTATACAAAATATTATTCAGCCCGATCGATGCTCGCATGCCCGACACCCAGGCCCAATTCGGGCAAACATGTTGCCTGCAGCACCTCCAACACTTAATTCAACTTAGCCTCTTACCAACGCTCATATAGCAGCTCGCAAAGGGCTGAGTAGAGAACTTCCTCAGTTTAGTGACGAACCGGAAGAGTGGCCCCTGTTTAAAGCGACGTATGATCAATCGACTGAGCTGTGTGGATTCTCTGACGCTGAGAATTTACAGCGACTACGTAATGCACTTGAAGGACCGGCACGTAATGCAGTAAGGAACCTTCTGCTTCACTCATCGTGCGTACCTCGTGTAATGTCGACATTGGCGATGAAATTTGGTCGACCTGAGCTGATTATCGATGTTTTTCTTACACAAGTACGAGATTTACCGCCACCAAAGGAGTCGCGGTTAAAAACATTAGTGGATTTTGCTATGGAAGTGCAAAATGTATGTGCCACCATGAAAGCAGCATAGCTTACAAACCATTTAAATAATCCCGAGTTAGAACAGGAGCTTGTTTGCAAGCTTCCCGGTCTACTGTCAGCCTTCTGGGGAATGCAAAAAATAAAAAAAGGAAATACAAGAAGACTAGAAGACTTCAGCGACTGGCTTTTGCAACTACACGCTGCGGCGTCAACGGGTGCCAGTATCCACATCACTTATTGCTGCACCCCAATCAGTCAACATCCAGCAATTCAGCATCACCTGTGGTATCTACATCGAGTGGTGCTAACTGCAATGCACACAGCCAGGACGGAAGCTCTACTATTTTTAAAGTGCTACCTATCGTCTTTTATGGAAACGGCAAGAGAGTTTCAACTTTCGCATTCATCGACGATGGTTCATTTCTAACCTTAATAGATGAAGACCTAAGACGCGAACTTAACCTTATAGGCCAACCGCAGCCTCTCTGCCTAAAATGGACTGGAGAGACATCGTTATGAGGATGACTCAGTGCAGTTGGACCTTAAAATTTCGGCGCTTGGTGTAGGCAAAAAATTCACCGTAAGAAATGTTCATACAGTCAAACATTTGCTACTACCCCCACAATCGCTAGATGCCGTACAATTGAAAGCACAATATAAGCATCTAAGACGGCTACCATTACCGTCATACAGCAATGAAGTGCCTATAATTTTGATTGGTGTCGATAACAGCAAACTTGGGACCAGTTTAAAGTCAAAGGAGGGATCTTATTTTGAGCCCATTGCCGAGAAGACACGCCTAGGTTGGACGCTTAATGGCAATTGGACAGACGAAGATGACAACAATGATCAATCAGCTCATCATATATTTCACGTGTGTGAAGGCAATCTACTTGATGACGAACTCTCGAAATTAGTTCGAGACTACATATGTCTCGACACCGTGGACATAGCCTCCGGACCTAAGTTGGTCAGCGAAGACGACAAACGTGCACTAAACCAATTGGAACGATTCACTGTGCGCCAAGGGGATCGCTATGAAACCAGCCTACTATGGCGATCTGAAGACGCTCATTTGCCAGATAGCTACAACATTGCACTAGAACGAGCCAACTGTCTACAACATCGCCTTAAAAGTGATCCAGTGCTTACCTCTCAATTACAAGAAAAAATACGGCACTACGTTACTAAAGTCTATGCACGTCGTTTACAAACTTCCGAACTCCAATAGGATCGCTGCTGGTATCTACCAGTGTTTCCAGTCACCAATCCAAATAAACCAGGCAAATTACGATTAGTATGGGACGCTGCAGCTCAAGTACAAGGCGTTTCGCTGAACTCATAACTACTAAAAGGACCCGATCAACTTTCGTCCTTAATATCTATACTGAGAAGATATAGCAGAAATGTTTCACCAGGTGCGAGTCCGCGAGCCTGATCAACAGCGCTTTATATGGTATGAATTGGATGCGATGGAACCCACTACATATGTTCTTCAGGTCATGACGTTTGGGGCCACATGTGCACCAATTTGCGCCCAATTTGTTAAAAACAAAAACGCTGCGCAGTTTAAACAACAATTACCTCGAGCGGTGGACAGCATAATAGAGAATCATTATGTAGATGATTTGTTTGACAGTGTAGACAGCGTCGCCGAAGCTATACAGCTTGCCAATGACGTAAAGTACATCCATTCAAAAGCCGGATTTGAAATACGCAACTGGAAATACGCAACTTACCCATCGTACTAAATGCCCTGGGTGCCAATCAAACTTCAGCAGTACGGCTTGCAGACGAAGACTACCTCACAATGGAGAAAATCTTAGGCATGTGGTGGCTGACTAATGAAGACTGTCTAACTTTCGATGTATCGCCACATAAAAAACGGCATGACATTATGCAGGGACTACGAAAGCCTACAAAGCGCGAAATGCTTGGTGTTGTAATGTCCATATATGATCCCGTAGGCCTTATCGGTCACTATGTGATGTACGCCAAGATGATATTACAAGAAATTTGGCGCTCCGGCTGCTCCTGGGACGAGCTCATCCCGGACGATCATCATCAGAGGTGGCTACGATGGCTCCGGTTGCTACCTGAAGTTGATAACACGCGCATTTTTAGATGCTATTTTCGTACTGGTTTGCCAGATGCTTGTAACATTGAGCTCCACACATTCGTGGATGCTAGTGAGGAGGGTTACGCTGCGGTAAGCTATCTTGTGTATACAAGCAGTACTAAAATCGAATGTTCTTTAATTGGCAGCAAAACAAGAGTTTCTCCGCTCAAATTGATGTCCATACCTCGGCTAAAACTTCAGGCCGCGGTCCTAGGCGCGCGATTAGCCACAAGCATTTAAAAATCGCATACATTCGATTTGACTGCGACAACATTTTGGACGGATTCCAACACTGTCTTGTCCTGGCTACGATCTGATCACCGCAGATACCAACAGTTTCTGGCGTTCCGTGTGAGTGAGATTTCGGAGATAACTAACGTTGCTAACTGGCGATGGGTTTCTTTCGCTGAAAATGTTGCTGATGATGCTACAAAGTGGAACAAAAGCCCTGACCTGTCAAGCCACAGCAGATGGATAAATGGACCAGCATTCTTAAGGCGAAAGAAATCTGACTGGCCACAACCCACCAGTAAAGCGGAAAAAACTCAAGACATATCCAATTCGAACGCTTTTCCCGATTTCGAACTTTGACACGTGTAGTTGCCACCGTCGTAAATAGCGCTCAGTTCTGGTTGGCTTCCACAAAAGGAAAGCAAACATCACGACATGCACATGAGAGGCGCTTGGGAGCGATTGGTTCGTTCTATAAAGCATGTTCTTTCACGCATACTACAGCGTGGACTCTATCTGAAGAACTACTATGTGCTGCATTGTTAGAAGTAGAGATGTGCAACAATTCTAGACCACTAACATACACTCCGACTGAGCATTCAACAGACAAAGCACTAACACCCAATCATTTTTTGTTGGGCAGCTAATCTGGGACCAAACCACTGGTAGAAGCGACATGTGACGGTGGCGTACTAAAATGCCACTGGAAAGCAGCCCAACAAATAGCCAATAATTTCTGGAAACGCTGGATAGCTGAATATTTGCCAGTAATAACACGCCGCTGTAAATGGTTTGAAAAAGTAAAACCAATAGAAGTGGACGATCAAGCTGAAGCCGAAGTTCCAAGAAACTGCTGGCCACGTGGACGTGTAATAGCAGTCAGGAAATCTAATGATGGACAAGTGCGAAGTGCTACGGTCAAAACGATGAGCGGTACATATGAAAGGCCGGCGACAAAGATAGCAGTTTTGGACTTGGTATGCGAACCACTGGACCGCCATACCAGGGGGAATGTTAAGAATTCTTCGCTTAGCATAGCGCCATCTAACGTTTAACATATCAGCTGGGCTACAAAGTATACAAAAAAGCACCACTGTATGCGTGGGTTGCTGTTGTGCACCAAAAATGCAACGTGATCACATGTACTAAAGTAAAAGGTTAGTTTGTATAATAGAAAAAGCAAGGAAGAGGACTTGAGTAAATTTAGACTTTAAGGGAAAAAAATTGTATTAATATATTTTATATTTTAGAATTTTAGAATCGCAATAAATGAATAAAAAGCGATTGGACTATTACGAGTTCCCTTTTTTAATAGCTGTGATCATCATATAAAAAAACATTTGCCAAAATGTAGTCGTATCATAAATGTATTTAAGGCAAAGCATTCGAAATGGCTTTCGTCGAATATGATGTTCACATTGAATTCTACAGATTCTATGTCATTCAATGAATCGAGAAGTGCGCCCCCATATGACATACGACAATGCAGGACAACGACTGAAGATGAAGTTGGCGTCCGATCTAGCAGATAGCCAAGAACACAACACAACTCTTCTTGCAACAGTTTCAGCGAAAAAAATCAAAAGACAAGGATATGGCTTTTGTATTGTAATATCAAACAGAACACAAAAAAACATGGTTGCGATTTATACCCGCCATATCCGGATGTACTAGAATCTAAACTACAATGCAGGCCTGACAAAATTGTTTATTCCGAAAGTAAGGTGCACGTATCTATACAAAAAATTTTAGACCATACAGTTTATCGCATACTTAAAATGCAACAGGAGGTCTTAGAAACACTTCTCAACGTCGCGCATTGTTATCTTTGTCACCACAGTTGTCCCATTAAAACTGGTAAATGAGATGCAACCATATGGTTCACTAAGACGCAGCAATCCGTTCGATTTTGCCGGGCTTTACAAATATAACTTGTCAAGGAAAGTACCGCCCTTATATTAAAGGAAAAGGAAAATTTGAATACTCAGATAATGAACCTGCAAATATATTTATATAAACACACCGGAAAAAAAATATTTGTAGAATATACTGGACAAATGACCCTTATTGATGGTAAAGTCTTAAATATATTGACAGCAACCAACTCTTGTCAGTCTTGTCCAATATGTAGGGCGAAACCAACGCAACTATATAATATAAAAAACTGTAAGTCAATACTCTTCAATATGGAATAAGTCCTCTACCCACTTCTTCGATTTGAGCTTAAGAAGTGGCACGTCAAGGGCTGCGACAAACCTTAATTAGCGGCAAGGAAACAATACATTCAATAGAAAATGTTAGAAGAAATGGGCTTTTTTGTGGACAACGCGAAACCAAAAGGCAGTGGAAACACGGTGCGTTTTCTAATGCAGCTCTGTTATAATCGATATTCAATATGGATTACGAAATTCTACAAAATTTGTATACCATTTTAATTACAATTTCCTGCAAGTACGAAATAAACTCAGAAAATTTTAAAGCCTTCTGTGCTAATACTTTCATGGTATCCTATCTCATAAGGTGTTGGTACATGGACACCAAATAATAGTGTATATAGTTGTATAGTCCTTGTTGGCTAACTTGGGGAACATGCGTCCGTATCCCGAAATAAGTTGTATAAAAGCGAGAGAAGGGCCCATGCAAGAAAATGCAGTCGACAATATTACAGATGTTTTTTGGATAGTTTTGATCACCTCTTGTCCAGTCTTTGTCTGAAAGAACGGCAAAATAATAGCAAAAGAAAAAGATTACCAGCTATAGTTGTCGCTCTATTGCAATTGCCACCTTTACAAATCAGTGATAGAAATGATGATGGTGATCCCCCACAGTTTTCGTCAGATGATAAGGATGACGGAACTTCAACTAAATGCTATTATTCTAGAAGAAGAATATTTTGAATTAGATGACAATTAAGTACATCTGTGCGGTAAGTAGCATAGCCGAACTGATTCAACATTATCTAAAATTTATCTTAATTTTCAGTACGACGGAGTTATAATTCAAAACATATGTGTACTGCAATGTAATAAAAATGAATAAAATTTAATGATATCATTAGTTATTTCGCAAACAACCCGAGCGGGAGTGCTCGAGG
Organism: Amiota mariae; assembly: GCA_035041805.1. Classification (NCBI taxonomy): domain Eukaryota; kingdom Metazoa; phylum Arthropoda; class Insecta; order Diptera; family Drosophilidae; genus Amiota; species Amiota mariae. Next base: position 156,577 of record JAWNKV010000343.1, on the reverse strand, counting down.
TGGTGCCGCAATTTTGATCAAATCTGGTATCAGTTTCTCTGAACAAACTCCTATCACACTTCAATGGGTACAAGCTGCAGTGATAAAAATTCGCAGCCCACTTGGTGGTTTAACTCTTGCAGCAGCTTACGTACCTCCTCGTAATACGGTGACGCAGCAAATGTTTGAACAACTTTTTGGTGGGTTCGGACTAAGATTCCTAGTAGGTGGTGATTTCAACGCTAAAAACACTTGGTGGGGCTCTCGGCTCTGCAATCCGAAAGGAATCAGTCTTTACAGGTGCTTGCTAGCCCTGCAACCATGTAGCCACTCCTCAGATGAGCCAACATACTGGCCAACCAACACTCGCAATCTTCCTGATGTGTTAGATATTGCTACATCTAATGAGATTGAGCCGAGCAAAATCATAACTGCAAACTGTCTGGATCTATGCTCAGATAACAGTGCCGTATCAATTCTCATCAATATGCCAGTAGGTATAATTAAGAGATATCCTAAGATAGTAAGGGCAAATACAAACGTAAGTCGATATCGTTCCTTCTTAGAACGTACTGTCGACCCAAACATCCATTCAAATTCATCCAATGATATCGACAACGCCGTTGAACTGTTTGCGCGAAACATTCACGAAGCAGCAAGTCTCGCAACACCGGTTCATATAGAAAGATCTCACATACCAAAGCGAGACTTACATTTATGGTTTGCAGAGATTGCTGATAAAGTCCGCCTGAAAATAAGACTTTGGCATACATCCAGAAACCCACGAGATAAGACTGCTCTTAATCGAGCCACAAGAGAATTGAAGGAATTGCTTATGGAGTCGAGAAACAAAACTATCGGTAAATTTCTTGAGGAAGCTGAACCAGGAAGTGTTGAGCATAATCTTTGGAGTGCCACAAGTTACCTCAAAATGCCAATAAAGAGGAAGGCACCCATTCAGAGACCAAGCGGAACCTGGTGCAAGGCTAGCGAAGAAAAAGCTCAGGAATTTGCAAATCGTTTAGAGCTCACTTTCACTCCGTTCGACTATTGTCTGCCCGCAGATAAAATAAAGACACAGGAGTTTATCGATGCTCCTTGTCAGATGGACTTACCGATTCGATCCGTTAATGTTTTTGAGGTCATCGAAGAAGTGCAATGCCTTAAAAAGACTAAATCTCCCGGCTATAACAAAATAAACACATGCGCTATAAAAGCACTGCTCCGTAACGCTCTACTGCACCTTACGGCGATATACAATGGTATACTGAGGCTCAACCATTTCCCCTCTAAGTGGAAGTGTGCTAAGAACATCATGTTCGCCAAACCTGGGAACCCGAACACAAATTGTGCTCTTACCGTCCAACCAGCCTGCCAGCTGTATTCTCTAAAATACTCGAGAGAATATTCTTGGCTCGACTATTGCCACTGCTGTACGAAAGGCGTATGATTCCGGAATCACCAATTTGGGTTCAGGAGATCCCACGGGACCCAGAGCAGTGTCAACTCGTTGTTCAACAAATTCTCAACACCTTCGAAGACCGACAGTATTACTCAGCTACTTTTGTGGATGTACGAAAAGCGTTTGACAGAGTGTGGCACCCCGGGATCCTGTTCAAACTCAAAACATTATTGCCGGCACCTTATTACTTGGTATTGAAGTCCTTTCTTCATAGAAGAACTTTTTACGTAAGATGCGACGATAAAGAATCGGACATCAAGGCCATCCAAGCTAGAGTACCCCAGGGTAGTGTGCTGGCACCAATTCTCTACACGCCCTTCACTGCCGACCTACCTATTTCAAGTGGCGAAAGATTCCTGGTTCCAACATATGCAGATGACACTGCTTTTTAGGCTACTGATAGCGATCCTGGGACAGCTTCAACCATTTTGCAGAACCAGATATATATTCTGGAACCGTGGCTCAATAGATGGAACATTGCCGTGAATACAGAGAAGTCAATTCATGTAACCTTTACCATGAATCGCAAGAGCTGCCCTCCTATAAATCTTAATGGAGACACGATTCCGGAAAGCACAACAGCAAAATACCTTGGACTAACTCTCGATAGGAGGTTAACTTGGCAGCCTCACATAAAATTGAAAAGGAAACACATCGACCGAAAACTAATAAAAATGTCCTAGCTATTAAGATCAGGCTCGCAGCTAAGCCTGAAAAACAAGCTGTTACTCTATAAATCCATACTTAAACCGGTGTGGACTTATGGAATACAGCTCTGGGGCACTGCCTCCAACTCAAACATTGAGATTCTTCATAGGTTTCAGTCAAAACTACTGCAACTCCTTGCAGTCAACCTGCTTGACAACAGCCAGCACACTCGAAGATTGAATCGGCTGCACCCAGTGGATTTTCCGTGCAGAATTTACTATTAAAATAGAAACGTAATGAGAGTGTACAATCAAATCCGCTGATTATCGTTTTACGATAGATTGCAAATAAAAGAAATTCTAATTAAAAAAAAAAAATTAGTTATTTTTTGTAAACTTTAATAAATATAATGTTTTGCTTGATAGCGTCAAACACAACAAAGTTGGTGCAAGTCGGCCAGATCGGTTATATGGCAGCTTTATAAAATAGTGACACAAACCGACCCAAATTTAGTAAGCCGTCTTACACGTATAAACCAAATTTGAGGTGAATATCTCAATAATTAGAATTTATTTGAAGAAAAAAAAACCGTAGTGCAGTGTAATGAATATCTTACATTAAATCGGTGCAAATTCATCAAAGCCTAATTCAATAAAATAGATGAATAAGACGTTTAGAAATTAACTGAATATTAAAAATAAAATGAACAAATAAAATAATTTTTCTACTAACTGAACAAATAATTTTTCATTGTACTAATTTAACGTAACGCCAAATTTCAGTCTGAATGCCTGCAATAGTGACGGCGAAAAACACGTAAGAGGCAAAATTCATTTTTTAAACCACAAAATTAACTTAAAAACGAATCGTTAACATGTATTAGATCATTTGAAGACTACATTTACAGTTTCACAGAAATTCTCCAAAAGAATTTGAAAAAAATTACAAAACTTCTTTAAAATTTGCTTTTTGTTGCTTACCTTTTTTTCGCGGTTAAGGCTCGATATAACGGATATTTCAGCATCATTAACTGAAAAATCGTGTTTTTTTAAAGTATAAGTAAGTATTAAGGAAATGAGCGTTATGTAGTAAGTATTGCATATGCGAAATGAGGCGTTTTAATCGTTAGTTCAATTATTTACGAATAAATACATTTTAAATTTCGATTTCAATCCGCAAATATAAACAAATGAAAATTGTATTAGCTTACAATATTTTTCTTTTTTTTATGGTTTATCTTAAACATTAATTTTTTGTATATTCATAATTCGTAATTAATACATAAAATTTATTTTTTTTTTTAATATCATAAACATTATTAACAAGCTTGCCACTTTTTCAAGTGCAAGTGTGTATCACCGTTTGTGTATGTCTCTTTCTCTTTTATTAAAACTAAAAAATTATTATCATATCTAATAATTATATATGTATAAATGTATACCATCACCAATATTAATATTGAGTTTTGGGAGAAGTCATGACAGTTTTTTTGTAAGTTGTAAGATTGCAAAACAAGTGAAAAATGGAAGGAACAAGGTAAGCCGAGTATGGTGTGAGGGTGGCTGCCGAATGATGGATTTGTACGAATTCTTCAATTGCCGACAGTACAGAAGGGTTTTGGTTCTTAGTATTAGCTCGATAAATAAGAAATCTCGTATATCCCACCATATTGTCAGTAAAACCTTCCTTTGATAAATAAATTCTATCGATGTCGAATGGGATAAATCACCACACTAAATTAAAAGTATTTGTGTTTGCAAAAAACCCAGTTCTCAACTTCACTCCAAATGATTTTTTCTCCTTTAATGAGTATTACTCAGATGTTTATACAGCCGTCAAATAAACTTTATTAAATTCGGGTTGCAGCCAAATATAAAGTTTATAAATTCCAGCTTATTCAGATAGTCGTGAGAATTGTATGATGGATGTTTCATTTTCTGCAACTTTCTCTATGTTAACACATTATCAGGCTTCCTTGGATCTCTTGTCTTGTCTCTTGTAGTTTGATCACTATTTTAAATTATTTTTTTTTTAAGTGAAGACCGACAACTCTTAATTGGTATAAACAAAATTTTGTATGAACCAATTACATATATTAAAAAATGCATAAAGAAAATTTGTTGCGAATTTGGTCATGACTGTTCCAGCAACCCAATACAATTAATTCTTATTTCACGTTTCTGCTTAATAAACTGTTATATGTTAGGTAATCTCTAAGAGATCATCTTTAGTAATATCTTCATGTCTTCGTCGTCAGTCATTGTACATGCCATCTACAAGAAAATCCATACGATGATAATGGCGTGTTGACCACAGTGCACGAAAACGTCGATAAATTGTTACACCAATGCCAATTGCAAGGGGCAATGTTACGATAATTGAAAAAAAATTCACAATATAATCATTATTATTTATAGATGATGTATTTTTTTCTTGTGATGGCTGCGCTTGAGGTGGGTCATATTGTTGCAATAAGTTATTGGCAACTATTGTTGCTATTTGTGGTGTTATTACTAATAGGGATCCTGTCGTTGTTCCTGCTGGCAGTGATATATTATTATTTCTGTTGTATTTACTTTTAACGTTTACCTCATTATTTGAGATTATATCCCACTCTGGATGAATATCGCCACTAAAAGTAACTTTTGGTTTAGTTGGCTTTAACGTTGTAGTTGTTGTCGGTTTCATTGTTGTGGTAGTCAAGGAGACTGTAGTGCGAGCGGTACTAACACTACTATTAGTAGTAGAGGCATTTGAGCCCAAATTAGTTCTATTTGTCTTAAATGTTACTGCAAGCGTTGTTGTTGTTGTTGGTATTAAAACTATTTCAGTTGCTAGCTTTTGATTAGCCATATTATGTTCAACTATTTCTAATTGAATTGGCTCAATTAATTTAATTTGTTTCTGATAACTATTTAGCTCTGCACCTTGTCCGACAATTTGAGGTTTTGTATGTATTAGCTTCGATTTTTTTATTGTTGCTGTGATAGTGGTGTTGATTGTTTCGTGACCCGTCGTAGTATCTAATGGTTGTTCTATAATTGATGCAGTATTAGCAACTTTACGTGGACGCGGAATATTATCTTCCAAATTGTTGGCATTCTTCCGTTGTTCATTACCATTTACAACGTCTTTCAATAATTCCTGTTGTATATCCTTCTGTTTGGTTTGTTTCGTATGAGTTCCTGTAATAATAGTAATACTACCTTTATCAATTGTCTTTACCACCGCTAGCGGAGGTACATGCACATCAAAGGTTCCAATCGTTGCCTTCTCATCTTGATTAATTGGAGTAACATGCAGAAAGGGCGTAGTGGGAAGACATAACATGTTACACATGCAGCTGAACAGTAAAATGCTAAGCTTCATTTTTTCTGATAATAAAGCGGCAATTCTTTCCGTCTTGCTTATAATATAAAATCAAGTTGTTAACAGAGATTTTTTTTGTTTTTGCCACGTTGACAAGCGCCACTAAACTCGGATACTGTCCTTATAAAAAAAAAACAAAATTTATTCTTTTTTTTAATATCTTAAATTCACATCTAATTATATCGCATAATTTGGTGATTAAATGAAATTAGTTGAACAGCTGATAATTCCTGCAAACAGAGTTGCATTTGCGTTAGTCTTGGGTAATTCGCGAACGACCTAGTTTGAAAGAGCACTCTTTTAGGTGAACTATGCGAACTAGTTCGTTGATGATTCCGTTCTTTTTTTAATCAGATCAGCAGCTCTGTGCGCGCACTCTTATAGTGGCATTACAGTGGCTCGAATCACGAAGATTCGGTTTTGTGGTTTACAGTGGTATTTTAGTATCACGAACAGCTGTTGTTTGTTTTGATTATACATACAAATGGAACGTTGTGGCTAATTGTGATAATTAAAATGGACATTTTGTGAAAAATATATGATTGAGAATAATTTGGAGTGTATGCAAGTAATACTTGCAGCTTCCTTTTTCATTACTGCTACTCATTTTATTAATATTTGAAGAAAAAATTACAATTTAAAATTTTCTTCAAATTGTTTTGTGCAATGTTTTATGTGCGGCGCGCAAAAAAACGAAGAAGAAGACACATGACAATCACAAAAAACGACGAAATTATGAAAATGCTGCCAACCTACATGGAAGAATTGCCCAGCCCTGTTAAGACTGACCATTCAAAAAAACCGAATCTTTGCGATTCTATTTAAGATTAGCATCTCACAATCGAATCTCTCTACATTAACAACCCCTCAATTTTGTCATTTTCCCTGCTGTTGTTGTCAAATGGAAGTCGAATCATAGTCGCATCTTCACAGATTCGAGTTTTAGCTCACTGTAAAGCCACTATTAAGGTGGAGATACACAAACGACTTCAACGATAAGCTGCATTGTCGACAAACGCAGCATGCAGCGTCAAACTACACAAAAGACGTCGAGGTACACAAACGACTTCAACCATATTGACTTCAGTAAACAAAAAACAGCTGTGAATTTGAAAATTTAAGAAAGTAATTATTGAAGAAAACTGTATAAAAAGTTCAATTATTAAAATAGGAAGTATGTATTCTTATTATCATGTAATAAATTGAATTGGGATAACTTTTTTAATAGATAGCAAAGTCTGGCATCAAATTTAACATAAATACTTGCAAAGAAATTGCCATTTACAAATTCACCACGCGATCAAGCAGTTCTTTTGGTTCACAAATAGCTGTTTTTTGGTTCATAAACCAGTTCTTTTTCCATTCACCAATACTCTTTTCTGTTGAAGTTGTTCAACTATTTACGTTACTGCGTTCGCGAGCAAGCTATGTAACTCGGTCCATACGATTTCATACATTTCAACTTTTTTTTTGACGCACGAACGCAGCAAAAGCTGATTTGCAAGTAAACGTCGTAAATTTTATAATGGGGTTACATGTTAGGATCTGTCGTTGTTCAGAGATGTAACAAAAATTTCTCGCATTTCATTTTAATAAATCTCGTGACTCAAAAGCCGTAGCTCCAAGTAATTTATATATTCTGAAAATATAGAATGTGCTAATTCCTGTAAGATGTCATTGTGTGCTTATGTTATCAAGGTGGAGGAGCGTTTAAACAAGCACCAAAAATTGAGAAAAGTATATTTCTTTTTAAACGTATTGGTTGCCTTATTTGGCTTTTTTAGTAGAAATTGAAAGAAAATTTTTGGAAAATCCACCGGAAAAGTTGGAAATTTTGATTTTTTTTTTATTAAAATCTGAATAAATACAAGAAATTTCTTTTCTTTTTAAGCGTATTGCTTGAGAACGGCTTGCCCTATTTGGCAGATTTTTGTTGTTGTGTTCGTTATAGGTCAATTAGAAAGAAATTTTTTTAAAAATCCACCGGTAAAGTTAGAAATTTGGACTTTTTGTATTAAAATCTGAGTAAATACAAAAGTAAAGTTTATCATGCGTTCGCTGCTGGAAATTAAATTACCTTAGGCTATTGTGTTAAGAGCCGGCTCGTGATACACATAAGCAGAGAGTGTGAGTTCAACGGAACTCCGGGTTCATATATTTTTTTTTTTTGTTAATATGTATTTAATATTTTAATAAATATGAAATGTGAAAACGTTTTCACGCAAAAACAGTTACGATAGTGTAGCGATACTACCTGCCCCGACTGTTCAGAACTCCCAGAACTCACTGTGGCCACCAAATCAGAACACACAAGATTTTACTCACTGTGGCAACGCTATTACACTGCTTCAAATTTGTTGTTTTTTAAGCAGGTGGTTACAAAGTTTTTTTTATAGAAGTCAGCTGTTTTTTGTTTTACATACAAATGGAACGTTGTGGCTAATTGTGAGAAATTAAAATGGAAATTGTGTGATTAAGAACAGTGTATGCAAATAAATCTTGCTTTCTTTTTCATTCCTACTACTTATATTAAAATTAAAAAAAAAAAATACAATTTAAAATTTACATCAAATTGTCTTTGTGTGTATGTTACCAGTCTGTAAACATAAGTTTACGCAGGTTTGCCAACTTAGAAAAAAATGAAAATATGTTGGAAATATAAAATATGAAATATTTAAAAAGAAGTATATTATACAAAAATGCAAACAGGTGTTTTTTAGGGGTTCTTCGAGTAATTCTGAGTATTTAAAAATTTTTTTCTGAATTTGATTTTTTCCCCCAAGTTGACAAGCCTGATTTTATCTTATATGTATTTGCGAATGTATGCAGTTGATGGCACAATATTTTTGAAAATCGATAATATTTCACAAAATTGTGTTCTGATCTGTTCTATGATCAATCAATGATTTTAAAACATTTCTTTTTTAGTAATTTTCATCATCATCCAAAATTTCCGCGAGCAAAAAACAAGACATAAGATTATCCATTTTGCAGAGCAATAACACTGAACACAAATATTTAACATTTTTGTCCCTTTATGGAAAGACATGCTCTACCGACAATCTTGGCCAATGATAGTCGATTTCAAAAGCTTTGATGATAAGAGCTTATTTTTATATGGAAAAATAGCTTAACAGCGACCGCAACATAATGTTAGGCGTTGTCTAAATGTGTGTTAATTTTGAGAATAGGTCGGTAAATGCATGTTTTTCAACGGTACACTGATATATTTAACTGAGAGTGAGCAATTTTGAGAGAGTAGCACGACGCATTGTCGCTACTAGAGGTGTGAAATGATTACAAAAAATTTACAATTTAATTATGTACTTTGATATGCGTACTTCATTTACTCACTTATGTACTTAAAAGGATTAAAAGTATTACTCGTATTTCGAGTCTGCAGTATAAATAGTAATAATATCAACTTTTTTATGTACTCTTTAGAAACGATTAGGTGCGTATTGCACAAGTACATAATAAAATGTGCAATACCTACTGCGTATTATATACCTTGTTTATATGATGAAAATCGATTTAACGAATATCGATTTTTGGGCTTATGTTTACATGAGGCAGTCGACATCGGTTTGACTAAATCGATTGTGTTTTGTTTGTATTATTTCAGAGTTGTGATATGCATAAAATATAATTTGATTTCCTCAACAGCATAAGTTATTTTTGAGGGTTCCGTACCCATAGGGAGCTAACGGGACCCTATTACTAAGCTTACGATATCCGTCCGTCCGTCTCCTGCTCTATCTCATGAACCGTAATAGGTAGAGAGTTGAAATTTTCTCAGAGTGTGTAATTCACTTGTGTGTAGAACGACAAATACTAAACATACACATTTTTAGAAGCATTGTTCTTTAATTAATAATTTTTGTGGTATACTTTTAAGCTGTTAATTTTATATACTTTTAGGCTGTTAAATATGCACATAATATAATATTTTAAGCAAAAATCTTGAACGATGGTACGACGGTCCGACTCACACTTGGCTGATTTTTTTAAAATCACATTGAATAAAATAATATATAAATGTAAAATACTTATCCTGATTTTTAATAACGTTCTACAATGATTTTTCAGTGTATAAATCACAAATTATTAAAAAAAGATAAAATAAAGCAAAATAGTTCTACCACATGACAACTTTTATGAAACAACATTCTTAATTTCAAATCGATTTGAGTGTTTACATGATATTGGAAATCGATTTACAAAACTGAAATGGATTCTCATGTGCTGTTTTCATCAAATCGATTCGTGCGTGAAAATCGATTTGAAAAAGTGTTTATACATAAGGTTTTCGTTATATCGATTCTCACAAAATCGATTTGAGCGTCATATAAACAAGGTAATAGTTATTTTGCTTGGTATGGTTTAGTTCTATGCACGTATACAAGTATACATACTACGCTTTGACAAAAGAGAGAGAGAGAGAGATTTCAGAGAATGTGCACGATCGTGGCTGTTTTGCTTGTGTGTTACGTCTGCTCACTTCGCACCGCGTTTACTATGAATACTTGAAAACAACAAAAAGGTACATACATTTTTGCTTATAGTACATAAATAAATTTCGAAAGAGTAAGATTACTACTAGTAAGCATTTGCATTTACATTGCTTCTCACTTACGAATTTTACTATGTACGATGAACGATAGTACATTAAATATGTAGTACATATTAAGAGTACATATAGTAGTACGCAGTACAGTTATAACCATTGCACACCTCTAGTCGCTACCTTGTTTTATTGTATCATGACTTTTCCCTGTGGTTGTTGCAAAAAACAAAAAAATTCGGTGTGGCTGTGTGGTGGACACGGCCGTCTGTTTTGCGTGGATACGTCTATGTGTGTTATAATCATTTTTTAATTAAAAATTTCCTCGGATTTTCATTAATAATAATGAAATGAAATGAGCACTCATAACCAAAAAGAGAGTTAAAAGAATGAACACACTGTTGCTGCATTCATATATACAATACATACATTATAGTGGCATTACAGTGGCTCGAATCACGAAGATTCGGTTTTGTGGTTTACAGTGGTATTTTAGAATCACGAACAGCTGTTGTTTGTTTTGATTATACATACAAATGGAACGTTGTGGCTAATTGTGATAATTAAAATGGACATTTTGTGAAAAATATATGATTGAGAACAATTTGGAGTGTATGCAAATAATACTTGCAGCTTCCTTTTTCATTACTGCTACTCATTTTATTAATATTTGAAGAAAAAATTACAATTTAAAATTTTCTTCAAATTGTTTTGTGCAATGTTTTATGTGCGGCGCGCAAAAAAACGAAGAAGAAGACACATGACAATCACAAAAAACGACGAAATTATGAAAATGCTGCCAACCTACATGGAAGAATTGCCCAGCCCTGTTAAGACTGACCATTCAAAAAAACCGAATCTTTGCGATTCTATTTAAGATTAGCATCTCACAATCGAATCTCTCTACAACAACAACCCCTCAATTTTGTCATTTTCCCTGTTGTTGTTGTCAAATGAGACTCGAATCATTGTCGCATCTTCATAGATTCGAATAATCGCCCACTGTAAAGCCACTATTAGATCCATGATACAAGAAAACAAGGTGGCGACACCAGTTTACAGTTATGTTGTTCTCTCTCAAGAATATACTTATGCTCTTCTTCTTCTAAATTTGTACACTGCACAACACTATCATATGTTGTTTATTTATGTTTATTCAATTCATAAATGTGATAATGTGCAGATTTAACTGCCTGAAATTTGAAATTTATGTGGAAAATAGAAAAGTTGCTACTTTGTTCATTACTTTTTTTTTATTGAATTTTTCTGTATGTTTTGCATTGGGTATTCACTATTTTTAATGTTATTTTAATAATTTTATTTTCAATAATAATTCACACCGACATAACACAGCGGATCAAACCGCAAACAATTGAATTCATAGCACTAACATAACAATTTTCACGTTATGTTCAACACTAAATGTGTGTTTTTTCAAAGGTTTAGCACACTGATATACTTAACTGCGAGTGAGCAATTTTGAGAGAGTATCAGGTCGCAATGTCGCTACCATGGTGTAGGAAAACAAGGTGACGCCAATTTGGCTTGTTACGCTCTCAAAATTCGCTCAATCTCATTTTTTAGTAAATAAGTATTATCAGTGTATTAAAACGCTGAAAAACACGCATTTAGTGTTGAACACAACGTGAAAATGCATTGAAAATGTAAAAATTAGTGTTATTAAATCAATTGTTTGCGCTTTCAAAACAATATTATTAAAATAAAATAACGAATAACCAATATAGGACATACAATAAATTGACTAAAATAATAAATTAAACAATAAAACAGTAAATTTTGTATTTTTCATACACTTTGCTGGCAGTTAAATATGCACATATGTAAACAATGAACATATGATAGTGTTGTGCAGCGTAAAAATTAAGAAATAAGGACCATTTGCAGAGATCGACACATAGCGGTAAAAAATTGGCGGCACCTTGCTTTCTTACACCATGTGTCGCTATCGTGTTTTCTTGTATCATGCAGAGATCTACTCTATTACCTATTGTCTTCAATCATCATTGTATTGTCTTCATTATCATCTTTCAAACATGATGATAATGATCAACAAAAAGTAAAGCAACAAGAAAAAACATAAAGCAAACAGCAATAACAAAAGAGAATGTGCGTAAAGCGATAGCAAACAAAATATACATAGAACAAAAACAAAAGACACACAAAACAACAACAAAAGCAAAAACAGCAAATTGGATGAAAATTTTTACAGTCAAAAAAGGCAAAATTGCGACGATTCCCACACCGCCCACCGCAATGTTACACAGTCCTAACTAAACGTGACCAATTCTTTGATTCTTTAGCTAACGAGTGGTGTAGTTAGATTTTGGATGTGAACAATAGTTCTGTAACTACAAAACCAAACTGTATACCAATTTTTCCTATCATCAATTTTTTATGTTTACCCTGGCATCAAAAATATGAAAGTATTCACGTCAAAAACAGGTTATTAAACTGTTTCGAATAAAATGCTGTTTTTCCTACAGTCTAAAAGGACTATTCAATCAATAATTTATTGTGCGTAGATAAAATGAAATGCAATCTGACATCATGGGCTAATAAAACCGGTGAAGAAATGCAATTCACAGTTTTTCTAATGCACTCGTGCAAAGCAGGGACGGGTCTTTAGTTATTCATAAATATGCTGCATTATATGATTTTTTCCGCCATCTCTTTACTGAATTTACAGTCCTATTCTCAGAAATATCACAATCTTATAAAAAAATATCATGCAAAGAACTTTTAGCGATTCTCGCTGTTAAAAAAAACTGTTTTTATATTAATCTGTAAAGGTGCAATTACATAGCACGCTTCATGGCTTCGCGGGTTTGTGACGCTTCGGCTTCAAAAGTTGAAATGTATGAAATCATATGGAGCCCGTCACACAGATTTCGTCAAGAAGTGAAAGAAGTCGAAAGTAGATCGACTTTTGATTATTATATTATACATATTGTTTAAAAACTAAACATTTTAAAGTATGGTTGTTATTCTTGCAACTAAAATGTAATTTTGTTGTATATATGTATGTGATTATAACTTAAAACATAATTAAAGGAGTTTACAAGCTCAATTAAATATTGGAAAAATATATGCGGGTTTTAATGTTTCATATAACAATAATTTTAATTAATACAGAATATTTAGTTTCTGTTTACTTAATAGTAGTTTCTGTTCACTTAATTTTTGTTTAGTTAGTTTTATTTCACGTCGTTCACTACTCGTCGTTTAGCGGCGTCGTCTTTATTCTCTCATCGCTGGACTTCTTCTGCTGCAGTCTTTCATCATCGCTACAATCTTCTTCTCGTCGTTGCTTTGCTTCTGCATTCAATCGTACGCCTTTGTAGTTCCATCGTTGCTCTCCTTGTTATTGTTGCTGTCATCATTGTCCTGTTCCTCTTCATCATCGCTGTTATTGTCATCGTACTTTGTGTTGATCTACATCATCGCTGTTGTTATCATCGTTGTTGTTGCTTACAAACACTCACACCACATACATTTGAATATATATATTTCAATTTTGTTATTTCACAACAACTGTTTTTTGTTTACATTGCGAAGCGTAATGCAACTCGAAGCGTAGGAAGCCAATGGAAAGCCTAGGAAGCCAATATGCAAAGCATGCTCTTTACTTTTACCTTAAGGTGTACATATGTTACCAGTCTGTAAACTTCAGTTTATGCAGGTTTGCCAATTTAGAAGAACATGAAAATATGTTGGAAATATAAAATATTTTATAAAAAAAGAATATTTTAAAAAATCAGCCAAGTGTGAGTCGTACTCGCACACGGAGGGTGCCGTACCATCGTGCAAGATTTTTTTGCTTAAAATATTAAATTATGTGTATATTTAACAGCCTAAAAGTATACTACAATTAACAGCTTAAAAGTATACTTAAAAAAAAAGGTAAACAAAAGATTAAATTAAAGAATAATGCTTCTAAGCATACGTATTTTTAATATTTGTCATTTTACACACAAGAGAATTACACACTCTGTGAAAATTTCAACTCTCTACCTATTACGGTTCATGAGATAGAGCAGGAGACGGACGGACATCATAAGCTTAGTAATAGGGTCCCGTTAGCTTCCTATGGATACGGAACCCTAAAAAGTAATGAACAAAGTAGCAACTCTTATATTTTTCATACAAATTTCAAATTTCGGGCAGTTAAATATACACATTATCACATTTATTAATTGAATAAACATAAATAAACAACATATGATAGTGTTGTGCAGCGTAAAAATTTAGAAGAAGAAGAGCGTAAGTATATTCTTAAGAGGGAACCACATAACTGTAAACTGGTGTCGCTACTTTGTTTTCTTGTATCATGGGCAAGTCTGATTTTATCTTATGTGTATTTGCAAATGTATTCAATTCATTTATTAATTGATGCAACAATATTTTTGAAAATCGATAATTTTTCACAAAAGAATTGTCGGCCATTGAAAATGGAACATTATTATCACGCAATGATTTTAACAAATTTCTTTTTTCCACAATTTTCATTATATTCCAAAATTTCCGCGAGAAAAAACTATGATGGTAAGAGCTTTTGTTGTGATTTAAAAATAGCTTAACAGAGAGCATATGATAATGTAAGGCGTTAACAGCATAATTTTTTTTGTGATGTTTCTGAGAACAGAATAACACATTTTTTAACATATTCTCAAATTTTTTTAGTGTCCGACCGAAAGAGGATTTTCAGCCGGATCCAAAAACGAACCTTCGGCTCTGGTCTCAGTTTCGGCCGAAATCGAAACTTATTTACCATATTAAAAATTTATATAGCATGTGTTAAAATGTTAAAATTTAGTTTTTTTTACGAATATACAGACATACTCTTTAGAGAAACAAACTGTATATAATGCTCTTTAGAGATATTAATTGTGAAGATGTGTCTCACACATCTGTCCTAGTCCATGATTTTATTCAAATTGAAAATTATATATAATATTTCAGCTTTCATTTAATCTAACTTGCATCTAACAAAAGTGGCAAGATATTCTTCCGATTTAGTATTGGTAATTAAACAATCTTATGTTGTGTGCTAAGAAAGGCAGTTTATTAACGTTCTCACCGAGCAGGTTACTCCGATGATCTACGTATATTTGTTCAGCGGCGCTAAACAGCTGCTCGCTTGAAACACTGGTAGGCGGAGTGGAAAGATATTTTGAGACAGCTTTTCTCAGCATAGGATATGGATTACTGCTCCAATAGCTATATATGTCGGCATTGCGCTGTATCAATGGCTCTGACAGATAAGCTTGAATTCGTTCCTTCACAGCATTTTGTAGATCTTCAGGTGCAGCTTTCTCTTTCTGATCAGAGATATTGTCGCGTGTATCCCACAGACTCTCCATTTTTTGATGTATGTTAGAGGTTAACAGTTCTGTGGTAACTGAGGGAACATTCTCTTCGCCGCCGGACAATACCGGGTCATTGCACTCCGTAAAAAAAGATATTACTTCTGACATTACAACATCCTCTTCATTGGAATTGAGATATTTAGACTTAAATCTCGGATCTAGTATTGTCACAGCCATCAATGAAGCGTGTATTTTTATATTAGAAAACTTCATGTTTAAAGACCCATATAGTGAGTTTTTCATTTTTGTCATCAACTCATCTTCGCTTTCGCATCGAATGTGTGATAATTCAAGTGTGGCATCATAAAAGAATTTCAACACTACAAAAAACAGTATCGATCTTACCATGTTCAACACTGTACAAGTTGACTGCAATCTTTTACTCTAAAAGCCTTTGCAGCATTAAGTACGTGCTGTTCCACCTCACATCGACATCTTGCACTAAAGTATGTTTTGCCACTCCGCAATGTTTTTGACATTCTGTTAATTTTCTGGTTGCTGGCTCATTGTGGTGGAAATAGCGTACGATTTTCCTTCATTTTTTAAATAAATCTATGGTTTCTTTGTCTAAAAAAGGGCTTGCTTTATCACCAACTGCAGCGTGTGTGTCACACAACCTATAGATTCATAGTGACCACGCATGGAGCAAACCAAATTTGCTGCATTGTCACGTAGGACAAGAAAAATCTTGCCGTTTAAACTCCATTCATTCACCATCTCTGTAAATTTTTGCTCAATATATTGACTGGTATGATCTTGTTCCAGCACGCATGCTCCCAATATAACTTTTGGGTGATGATTATTGGCAATAAAATGAGCTGTAAAGCTTAGAAGTGCACATTGCATTGGTCCAAATATCGGTGGTAGCACTCACCCACTCACCTATTCGCCTTTTGCAATTAAAGTCTTGACTTTTGATTTAATATTCTCATACATCAGTGATGTTCTAAAATATTTTTCAGATTTCAGCCGATATTTGCGAACTGCGTGGGGATCGGTGAAATTGAGTTGCCGGAATGCTTCGCCTTCCAGCAAATAATAATGCAGCATGTCCACAATTATTAGATCCATTATTGCTTTGTCTATCCTTTTTGTAATTTCATGATCATCAGGACATTGTACAGATTTAGATATCAAACTCGGGATCGTTGACTGAATAAGATTCGGTTGATCAGATGCGATGTTTGAAACTGTTAGCTTTATTTTAGATTCATTTTTGAATTCATCTATTTCTGACTGTGGTTTTCATGAAATTTCGATAAATGTTGCTTCACACCGTGCAATGTTTGTTTTTTAGGCTCATGGCTTCCTAATGCATTTGATTTTTAGCAAATTTTATTATACAACTAGCTTTAGATAAATCACTAAAGCTTTTTTCGAAAAATTGTCAAATCAGATTTGTGACATTTTTTACCTGAAACAATTTATTGTAAGATAAGAACCTCAATATATTATAGGTTAGGTTAGGTTAGCTTGGCCGATCAAAAAGATCCCACATAGACCAATAACGGTCCTTAGTGTTGGCAAGAAGAGGCATGGAGAACTTCAGATTTTGTTCTTAATACACGTTTTCGCGAGTTTCAATAGGTTGCTGCTCTTTTGATCCGCGACACTTTCCAAGGAGAGGAAAGACGCAGATCCAAGATAGCTAAAGCGTGATTTGAAGAGAGCTGGACATTGGCAAAGTAGGTGTTCTAAAGTCCCCGTAGCATTTACCTCGTTGCATGTTGTACATGCATCACTCTGAACCAAACCCAATTTGGCTGCGTATGAAGGCGTTAAACAATGTCCCGTAAGTATCCCGACTAATAACTTGCAATCCCTTCTTGGGAGAGCTAAGATGTAGTTGGTAATCTTGTAGCTGAAGGAGCGAAGCATGATTTTTGCGGTTCTGTAAGAGAGTGTTCTATCCCACATACTTTTTGCTTCCTTGTTGTTGTGTCAATTTCCGCTTTTAGCGTGGGCAGAGAGGGACGTATGTATGACGCACTTGCCTCAGGTTAGCTAGCACCGGCTTTGGCGAGTGCGTCTGCTTCCTCGTTCCCTTCAATTCCTCTATGCCCCGGTACCCAAAAGATGTTGACGCGTCTGTCGATACAGAGTTCGTCAATTTTGGCTCTACATTGTTGAACACAGTTGGAGTTTGTCATCACAGCCGCTATTGCCTTTATAGCTGCTTGGCTGTCGATGAAGATATTTATTTGAGAGTTGAGAGGAGTACGCTTGGCTGCTAATTCTGCTGCTTTAGTAGCTGCATAAATCTTGGCCTGAAACACGAAACAGTAGTCTGGAAGCTTATATGACCGTTTAAGGTCACGCTCTGAACAGAAAACTGCAGCTCCCACTCCCTCTGCCATTTAAGAGCCATCTGTAAACAGGTTGTAGGATTGACAACCAAACTGGAGTCCCCTCTGCCACCCATTATGTTCTATTACTACACTAAGCCTTCCATTGAAGTTGGCCTGGGGTCCAAGCTAGTGTTTAAACCTTCGTGTATCTTACTGTGGCCATAAGGCCGTTGTATAAACTGTCCCGTTACCTTTATTCTTAGTGCGGACTTCTTTACAGTGCTCTTCGCTACCAAGCCTATAGGTTGAAGGTCGAGCATTCTGTCAAGTGCTGCTGTAGGGGTGGTGCGCATTGCACCAGTTATACACAACCCTGCGATTCTCTGTAACTTCTCTAACTTTTTGACGTATGTCTTTTTGTTAATATACGAGTCCAATAGTCTTTCAAACGCCTTTAATAAGAACGAATTGAGACTTATCGGCCGATAGTCTTTTGGATACAAGTGGCTGCTCCTACCTGCCTTTGGCATGAATACAACCCTTGAAAGTCTCCATTTCTTCGGAACATAGTTAAACCTTAGGCAGTTCCTGAAAATACCTTTAAGCCATGGTGTCAGCACAGCACTCCCCTTTTGCAGAAGCGCGGGAAAAATGCCGTCCGGTTCCGGGGATTTAAAACTATGACCACGACTGAATTCAGAAAACCAGCGAAATACAGTAGCCCTGGATGGTGATTCATCACCAAAAGTCGAAGCGAGTTGACTGGTACACTCTTGTTGAGTTAATCCACGTCGAAAATCATAAAAAATCATTGAACGAAAATGTTCACGATTTAATTCCATTTTTTACCCGAAACGAATTTTTCAAGCCACTGTAAACAATACAAGTAGCACTCGTATGACAAAACGTTCTGAGTACATTTATCATTAAAAACTACAAGCTTTACGATACCAATGTCAGATTTGACATATCAACATTGGTGTTGCCATATCTCAAGACTTAAGTAGCAACCCTCGTATTTCCAGCTACGCGCCCTCCTATAGCCCTTCTATCTTAGGAGCTACCTCCGTGATCTATTTCAGCGTTTGTTCATCGTCACGTTTGAGGATCTTGACTCCCAAGTACCACCCAGCTCCTTCAAACGAGGGCGAGGGTTTGTCTGGTTCGTCCGTCAACCTGGCAACGATGGCATCGAGAATTTTTGCGTCCACCTGTCTCCATTGATCCACCGTTATCTGTCCATTTGGGTGATGTCGGTCAATAAGTGCTACGATCAAATGCCGTTTAGCTACTTCGTTGACTTTCATCGCCTTCCTAGAAGTGGTTGGCTGGTCATTTGGTGTGTCAGGTTTCTGGGTGCGAAGACATTTGGCTGCAGGTTTTTCTTCGTCCTTAGACCGCTGTCTTTTCGGCTCCTTTATGTTCTTTGCAACATTCTCTTCAATTTTGTTCACGAAGGCAGGATGCGTCGTCGCATGTTTTCCACTCTGCGCGAAGTGCTCTCTTCCTTTCGTGAACGTTTCATTAGCCCATTTAAGGTCCTCCAGCTCCTTAGGGGAAAGAGTAACCTTGGTTTCTAGGCGTAGTTTTATTTTGACCGCTGCTTTGTATTGAGCAAGAGCCTTCAGGTTTTCCTTACTGGGCCTCTTCATCGGCCCACTCCTGTTAGAAGGATGTAGTACCTGACGTAGAGGCCTTTGGGGAATTGAGAAGCTCTTTCTCAGCAGCTGTGTTGACGGTCGCCCCGCTACTCACGCTTTCGAGGTCCGAGTCTATATCGACTGCAGTACCCCTGATAGCTAACCCTTTTTCTGTGTTCATTTTTGATTTGGCAGTAGCATTACAACCACTGTAACCTGCTCCCGTTACAGTAGAGGTTTGGCCACTGGCGACACGGTTTGTCCCGTGCCCGCTGGTGGTAGCAGGCAATCCTCCCACCGACGTTTGGACTAATATCGCAGCCCGTACTTCAATTTTATCAGTTTTCTCCATTTGAGTTTTTTAATCGGGGGTCCCTGCCTCTAGCATTTTAATCCTACTACCAGGAACCTCTTAGCAATGACCTTTGTACTAGTCCCTCAATCTCTCCTTGGGGTAACATGTAAGGTTATCCTCCGAGAAGTGACAGAGGAGTTTTTACATCGGTCTTGGCTAGGCACCACCTGCTTGCATTGCTGCAAATCAGGTTGACCTAGCAGCACTACAAACAGTGGTGCCCATTGCCCAGTCGGTACCCGCGGGGAGGGTATAGCTGGAGGATTTTTGCCGACCATCTTATAGGTTGCATAAAAAAAAAAAAAAAAAATTGGGTGTGGCTGTGTCGTGGACACGGCCGTCCGTTTTGCATGGATACGTCTATGTGTGTTATAATCATTTTTTAACTAAAGTCCTTCGGATTTTCTATAGAACCAGTTCTGTAACCGGTTCTATTCTACCAGTAACCGGTTCTATTCTACCAGTTCTGAACCGGTTCTATTCTACCAGTTCTACTACCGGTTTATTACTACAAAAAAAAATCAGCCAAGTGTCAGACGGATTCGCACACGGAGGGTTCCGTATCATCGTACAAGATTTTTTGCTTAAAATATAAATGATGCATATTTCACAGCCTTAAAGTATACTACAATTAACAGCTTAAAACTATACTACAAAAACAAAAAAATGTAAAAAAAAAACGTTAAATTAAAGAACAATGCTTCTAAAAATGTGTATTTTTAGTATATGTCGTTCTACACACAAGTGAATTACATACTCTGTGAAAATTTCAACTCTCTACCTATTACGGTTCATGAGATAGAGCAGGAGACGGACGGATGGACATCGTAAGCTAAGTAATAGGGTCACGTTAGCTCCCTATGGGTACGGAACCCTAAAAAAAAGAATCTTTTCAAATCACATTTCTATTTAATATTTTCCATATTTACAAATTTATAAACTTATATTAAAATTACAACTACGCAACAAATTAGAAACAAAAAGAAAGAAAATTTAGAACTATTTGTTGAGCATCATCTGAAATAAACAATTAAAATTTAATTAAATGCACATATAACACTTTTTTATTCATCACTTACCGTATTTATGATCGCACTATGTATTTGTCATTAGATAAGTGGTTTTTTCTAATGTTACTGAAGAACTGAATAGAGAAAGAAACAATTAAAATTTAAATAAATGCACACAATAGCACTTTTTTCTTTTTTATAGTGTAGTTAGACTGAGGAAAAAACAGTTTAAGAAACTGTTTTTTTTTTACAGCAACCACAGGGAAAAGAAACATAATTGGGGGTGTTTGTTGTAGAAATCGAAGGAGTTTTTAAACTGTTGAAAAAAACAACTACATTTTATAGCCATTTCACTCTGAGCATTCAATGTACATTTCTCGAATTAAATGCTACATTATTCAACAACAACAACAGGGAAAAGTGACGCAAATTTGTAGTTGTTATTGTAGTAGAAAATGTACATTCGATAAGAATGCAACTATTATAAAATGCTGTTTGTGAAATTGGCCACTCTACCCAGTGTTGGTTAATTGTCACCTTTTTTTAGGTCATTTTCGATTTTCTTTCTCTTTTCTTTGTTGCGCCTCAACACAAAACAGCTGTGCAAAACAAAAAAACAATTTAAAGTAAATTTTGTATTGTATTTTTTTTAAATTTTAGTTAAAATAAGTAGCAGGAATGGAAAAGGAAGCTGCAAGAATTATTTGCATACACTGCGAATTATTTTTAATCACGTATTTTTCACACAATTTTCATTTTATAACCAAAACAAAAAACAGCTGTTCCGAAAATACAAAATGCAATGTGAACACTTTTTGTAAATGCTGCATTGAATGCTCAGTGTGAAATGGATATTAAACAACTGTCAACTGGTCGCCCTGCAGCAGTGTTTGGAAATTTCTGCCGTTTTTAGTATATTTTTGTCTTTTTTTTTGCGCGGTAAACATAAAACAGCTGATCATTGCACAAAACAATTAAAAGTAAATTTTAATTGTAATTTTATTATTAAATTTTAATAAAATAAGTAGAAGTAGGAAGTTGCAAGAATTATTTGCATACACTGCGAATTGTTCTTAACCAAGTATTTTTCATACAATTTCCATATTTACTTCTCACAATTAGCCACAACGTTCCTTTTGTATGTATAACCAAAACCAAATTATCAATCAATAACTGTATGGTGCACACGAGTGCCACCAGTAAAATTATTGATCCTCTAAATAATTGGCGGCCAACGTGGGGCACGCGAAAAATGTTAATAAGTTAAAAAAATAAAATTTTAAAAAGTGTGCTGTGTCGTGTTTGCTTTTGTAACTAAAACTCCGTGTTGACATCACTTTCATCATAATCTGAATAAAAATAAAACACCATCGAAAACGAATCAAAAAACATATAATCAATCAACTAAAATAAAATACCACAAAAAAATAAATATAAAACAAAAATTAATTAAAATAATAATAATAATATTATTACATCAACAAAAAAAAAAAAATAAATAAAGAAAATATAAAAGCTCAAAAAGAAAAAAAGAAAGTCTAGGAGCAATTTATTCTAAATCTAAACAGTTTTAAGGCTAAAATAAAAGTGTGTTGAATGAAAATAGAAATCTAAACAATTTTAAGGTGAACAAAACAAAAGAGAACCGATACAGAAGATTAAGATACCGAAGGCGGCATCCCTCCACTGCCGAGTCGGCATCATTCAACAACAACTAAGAATAGTAATCAACAGTTAGCAACAGTCATCAACGGTTACCAACAGTTAAGAACGATCTGCAACAGTCAACAACAACTAACAACAGTCAACAACAATTAACAACAGTCAACAACTGTTAACAACAGTCAACAACAGTCGACAGTGGCCAACAACAGTTAACAGCGGTCAACAACAGTTACCAATAGTGCACCAGTGAACAGCATCACAGCAGTCAGCAGCAACAGCGAAGATTAGGCCATACAATTCAAGTAAGTCAAAATTTTATATTTTTGTGGCAATTTATTCTATTAATAAAATAAAGACTGATTCGTCATTTGACTGCGATTGCGATAAGACGTGTTTTCTATGAGCTTACAAAGTTAAAAATCTATATCAAATAAATACCGTTTTGAGTTTGTTGCTCTGTTTGACAAGTTCCGTTCAGCGAGCGGGACTTTCTTGCGTCTTCTTCCTAGTGTTCATCCGTTGATCAATAAACACTTATATTTAATTTGTGTTTAAGCAACGGTGCTTCTTTACAATTTTTGTTAGTATTTCAGCATTATTGACTGTTATATACACTACAAAAATCACACATTTTTATCTGGCTAGCTGCTTCTGCAGCTTGGCCCAGTTTTCTGGTTTTGAGTTTGCAAACCCTACTTGCAACTATGCCTGAAAACTCCACCACCCATTCCGAACCAGTCATGCCCACTGAGAACGGTTCACCACATGCTGAATTGCTAATTCCAGCTTTGCAGTTTTCTTGGTTTTCTCACTCAGCAGCCAGTGTTGCTGTTTCCAGACGTAAAAAACTATTGAATCCCAAGCGCAAACAAACTTTTTCCCGCCGCCAACTGCAAAACACTCCAAGGCCCTCAATGATCATAATGATGGCCCATCGACGTCCACTAAAGTGCGCAGAAGTCTCCGTCCCAGAACTTCGTACTCCATCGCCAAACAGGTCCAATGTTTTATTGAGCTTTCCTCACATTCTGATGAGGAGACGATACCGCGATGAGGGAATGCAATTATCAAAAAACCAACTAACCCAACAATTGGTAGCCCTCCTATTCCATGGACTGCCCCTCCGGTGGTTAATTCAGATGTGGATAATTCGGCTACTGAAAAAGGCCAAGACCTCCCTATTCATTGATGGAGTTACTGACATTAATGGTAATGACCAGTCTTGACGCGGTCACTGACCTTCTTCATACGTCACTAAATCTTCCGGCAAAGGATCGTTCCGTATTCTTCCAACCACTGCTGCAGCATATCGTTCAATCAGACAATTTCTTGAAACCAACTCCTTATCTTATCACTCATATCAGTTCAAGGAGCTACGTGCATATAGAGTGGTAATCAGAGGACTTCACCATACCACCCCGACTAATCTCATTGAGTCAGAACTTTCTACTCTTGGTAACAAAGTACGTAATGTCGGAAACAATTCTGGTTCTTTAAACCTTTTCTTCATTGAATTGGAACCGTCCCACAACAACAAATCCATTTTTGATGTTAAACGTTTATGTCGGCAAGTCATCTCGGTTGAGCCCCCTCGCCGATTCAACGACATTCCGCAATGCCACCGCTGCCAGGAATTCGGTCACACAAAGCACTATTGCCGTAAAAATTATCGATATGTCAAATGTGGTGGCAGTCTTCTTCTTCATGCCAAAAATCTCCTGATCTCCCTGCCAAACGTGCTCACTGTGATGAGCCTCATACGGCAAACTACAAAGGCTGCTTTGTTTACAAAGATCTGGTAACACGGAGGTCAATAAATCCTCCAAAGTCACGTCCGGCTATTCCAACACCTACTCAACCAAACATTAATACCTCATCAAACCTTTCCTATGCTGATGCCGCTAGAAATGGCCTTTCTGTTCAGTCCAAAAACCAAAAACCCCGTCAAAGAGTTGAACCAGGTGAGTTCAGCCATCAATCCCAACAACCAAATTTGCCCACTACTTTCGAGAAACGTTTCGAGTCTCTCCTAGCTAAAATCGAGCGTATGATGGAGTCCCAATCCAAAATGATTGAGCTCCTGACTGCAATTGTTTCCAAACAATGGAACAAATAGGTCTTCGCTTTGGCATCTGGAATGCCAATGGCTTAGGCAATCACACAAATGAAATTCAAATTTTTACTGTGAATCACAAAATTGACATCATGCTCATAAGTGAGTCCCATTTTACATCTCGTTCCTTCTTTAAACTGTCGGGATTTGATGTTCACCTCGCCAAGAATTCAGACGACAATCAGGCATGTAGAGGAGCCGCAGTTTTAATCCGGTCTGGATTAAAACACTTCCCTTTACCACCGGTCTGCGACACTTGGTTACAATGTGCAGCTGTTAAAATCTCCACCGATCTTGGTGAACTGGTTATTGCCGCTCTATACTGCCCCCCACGCCACACCATTCTTGAGAGTCAGTTTAATAACCTCTTCGATAAACTTGGTCCCAAATTCCTGATTGGTGGAGATTGGAATGCCAAACATCGCTTTTGGGGTTCTAGACTGGGTACGCCTCGAGGTCGTCAACTTTTTAATGCTTTAGTCCATTCGCGGCGAGAAGTTTTATCTACGGGATCCCCCACGCACTACCCCGGTGACAACAATCGCCTACATGACGTTTTGGATGTTGCTGTTTTTGCTGGCTTTTGTTGCGCTTCAGAACTGGACTAGAAGAACGATTAAATCTAAGCATCCTCAAATGATTTAGACGATGCTGTGGAATTGTTTGCTCGCAATTTTTACTCTGCTGCCGCCCTTGCATCCTCCAATCGGTCCCCTCCTGTACCCTCCGCTTCAGCACTGCCTCCTTTAAAAGCAGCGACCCTGGATCTGGTAAGGTACAAGAGGAGCCTTCGTCGCAGATATATGCGCACTTGTAAAATCTTGGATAAAGCGGCGTGGCGCAGAGCTGAGCTTTAACTAAAAAACCATCTCGTTATTTCGATGACCTCTTGCTAAATGCTGATCCAAGTAAATCCTCAGGCTTCAACCTGTGGAGAGCTACACGTTGTGTTAAACAGCAACCACCACGTTTTGCACCCCTTCAGGACGCGAATAACCTCTGGTGCCGATCAGACTTTACCAAAGCTACAGCTTTCGCGAACGAGCTCTCCCAGATGTTCACACCCCATCAACTGACAGCTTCTATCGATGTAGCCTGTACCATGGCTCGCTTGCAAGACCCAAATGTATCCTCTAGTCAAATACAATCAGTACTCGCCAACTGAGGTGTATCAACAAATTAAAGCGCTCAAACTGAAGAAAACTCCAGGGTACGATGGCATTGACGGCAGAGTGGCTAGGGCCCTCCCTCATAAGGGGGTGTTGTTCCTACTATTACTCTTCAATGCGTTGTTACGATTATGCCACTTTCCCTCACAATGGAAATGCGCTGCAATTGTAATGATCCTGAAGCCTGGCAAGCCGGAGAACCTTGTCGCGTCTTATAGGCCGATAAGCTTGTTGCCTGTTTTCTCCAAAATATTCAAAAGAATAATTCTTGGTAGATTGCAGGTTGTATTGGGCCTCCAGAATGCCATTCCAAACCATCAATTCGGCTTTAGGGAACACCATGGTACCCCGGAGCAAGTTCACCGGGTCGTGCACCACATTTTATCTGCACTTGAGGGTAAGCAATATTGCGTCGGCGCTTTTCTGGACATTGAACAAGCGTTCGATCGTGACTGGCTTCAAAGACTGTTACAAAAATTAAAGGACAGCCTACCATCTGTTCTTTTTAAAGTTGTAGAATCTTTTTTGTCTAACAGAACCTTTTATGTTAAGTACAGAGATGCAAGATCTTCAATCCGACTTGTTCAGGCTGATGTTTCTCAAGGTAGCGTATTAGCTCCGGTGTTATTTACCATTTATACAGCAGATATACCTCAACCGACTTCCAATTCCATGATCTTAGCCACATATGCGGATGACACTGCGGTTCTCTGTTCTGACAAATCGCCAACAGTAGCTGCCTCTAACCTACTGTCATATGTGAATGGATTGGAAGCTTGGTTTACAAGGTGGAATATCAAGGTGAACTCAGGTAAATCACAACTGTGTTCGTTTACCCTCAGGAGAGGTGACATACCTCTTGTTACGTTTGGTGGCCTGGCAATTCCACAGTCCACAGTTGTGAAATACTTTGGTTTTCACCTTGATAAACACCTAACATGGAAATATCATATTACCACCATTGCTCGATCCTGTTCCCATAACATGAAAAGGTTGAACTGGCTTCTCTGCAAAACAAGCAAACTTAGCTTAGAAAACAAGCTTTTAATTTACAAGCAGATAGTTGCTCCTTCGTGGAAATATGGTATCCAGCTATGGGGTACATCACGCCCATCAAATCGTAGGAAAATACAGGTCCTTCAAAATAAGGCCCTCAGGACAATCACTGATGCCCCATGGTTCGTCAGGAATACGACGCTTCACGACGATCTCAGCATGCCTACAGTTTTACAGGAAATAAACTTTCATAGTAGTCGATACATTGACAGACTTGTCTCCCACCCAAATCCTCTCGCAGAGTCACTAACCAGGACTGTAATTTAAAGGCGGTTAAAAAAGCTTCATCCAAACGACTTACCAACTCTCAATTAAATAAAATTTACCTTTTTCCTAAACTGATTTCAAATCAATCCCTGTAACTGTTTATAGTCCTAACAACAATATTTTATAACTTTAAGTGGTTTAATGTTCCTAATAAATAATATAAAAAAAATAAAAAAATAAAATAAAGTGAAAAAAAAATGAAATAGAAAAATAAATAAACTTAAATCTTTGCTAAAAGGGTGAATTGATGAGATAGACTTTAGTAAGTTATCATTAGCGGTGGAACCCTTACCAAACACCATGCTGTCTTTAGCACAGTTAAGGAGCTGATCCAGCTTGAATTGAGTAACCAAAAGACAGAATTGGATAGAGAAATTGAAAATATTAGAGAGGAAATAACTAATGCATCAGGGAGTGTGGCTGTAAAAAAATTCGAAAGGGTAAAAAAAATGTGCCTGTGGTAAAGTGTGAAGAAACGCTGGATGTAGTCAAGACCTTGTCAGAGTTTCATGGGCAGTTGGAGACATATGGCAGGAAGCCGCACACAATGCCTATGAAATTTACAAAAGTTTTGATGGAAGTTCAAAACACTTCCAAACTGTAGCCATTATCCGTAACAAAATTCGTGGCGCAGCTAATACAGTTCTATCCTCTTTTAATACTGTTCTGAACTTCGAAGCAATCATAGCAAAATTGGATTTTACGTATGCCGACAAGCGTCCTATTTACTTAGTGGAACAGGAGCTCTCTACTTTGAGACTGGGTTCCCTATCAGTGATAGAATTTTACGATGAGGTAGCAAAGAAGTTGACCTTGCTCAACAACAAAACAATCATGTCTTATAATGCAGACATAGCAGAATCAATGAATGAAAAGTATAGGGCGGATGCCCTTAGGGTATTCATATCCGGGCTTAAGAAACCATTGTGCGATATTCTATTCGCAGCCCAACCGGATGATTTGCCATCAGCATTAGCACTGGCACAGGAGGCTGATGCGATCCATGAGAGATATGTGTTCGCAGCACATTTTGTCAATCGCAACCTAGAGGGCAACAATAGAAGAAATATTAGTAATAGTAATAATAATGGCAATAATAATGGTCAAAAAATTAATGGGAATAATGACAATAATATGATTAACAACGGCAATAATAGGCGAGGTAATAACAAAAAAACCCTCATTTTTTTAATAATAACCAAAATAAAGGCAACCAAGGTCAACAGCGAAGAGATTTTCAGCAGCTTGAGTCAGCAGGACATTGATCTTTCCACATCACGACTTAGGTTGCAACTCTCCCTTAATTATGGTCAAAATCAGGGGAAACAGAAGCGTCAAGCAGAATCTGATCGCGCCACTGGCCCAAAAATCCAAAGGGTCAATCATTTAGATCAGGACGTACTCGAATTACCGACTCCGTCTGAGCTGTACTATGAATCTTTGACTGAGGAAACTGATGAGGTTAATTTTTTAAGGGCAAAATCCCTCCTCTCCTGGATTCCCAGGACTATAGGGGGGCAACAGATTAGATTACTTATAGATACGGGGGCATCTAAGAATTATCTTAAACCTTTGTCTGCCTTGAAAGGTATTAAACCGGTCGATAAGGTCTTTTCAGTTAAGCCCATTCATGGCTTAACAACAATTAAGGAGAAATGTAAGGTAAATATTTTTGGTAGGATAGCAGATTTTTTGATATTGTCAAGTTTATCAACTTTACCGTTTATTGTTTGACGGTATAGTGGGATTGGACTTTATGAAAGAAAATGGAGTGAAATTTGACTTTGCAAATCACACACTCATATGGGAAGCAGGGTGTGAGAAGTTACATTATGCTAAAAGCCAGGATGTTGGTCATCTTCAGGTTAAGTCAGAAACAATACCAAATGATATAAAACAAGCATTCCAGGGAATGATAAAAAAGGTAGTGGGAGACTTTGCTAACCCTAATGAGGCGCTTCCCTATAACACCAATGTCATAGCTTCGATTCGTACTAAGCACGAAGAGCCATATTATTCAAAGTATTATCCATATCCGATAGCTTTCTACGATTTTGTTAAAAGCGAAATTCAATCTCTCTTTACTGATGGCATAATTAGACCTTCACGGTCTCCATACAATAACCCCATCTCGGTATTGAAAAAAAAGGCCTGGATGAGAGCTGGGTAGGAAAAAAACGCCTGGTAATAGACTTCAGAAAACTAAATGAAAAAACAATTGCTGATGCGTACCCTATACCAGACATTGGAGTAATCCTCTCAAATTTGGGGAAAGTTCGGTTTTTTACTACTCTGGATTTAAAATCAGGCTTTCACCAGATTAGGTTGGCGGAGCGAGATCGGGAAAAGACCATCTTTCCAATCTTTAATGACAAATACGAGTTTTGTCGGTTACCCTTTGGACTTAAAAATGCACCAAGCATTTTTCAAAGGGCCATCGATGATGTTCTCAGAGAACACATCGAAAGCATTTGCTTCGTTTATATTGACGATTACCATTTAAAGCATGTGGAAGCAATTCTCAGCAGTCTTTTGTCAGCTAACATGCGAGTGTCAGTCGAGAAGCCTAAGTTTTTCAAAGAGGAATTAGATTATTTGGGATTTACGGTGTCCGCAAAGGGTATTAAGTCGTGTCCACAGAAGGTGGAGGCAATAGAAAATTTTCCACTACCAACGAATTTGCACGGTCTGAGGTCCTTCCTTGGAATGGCAGGTCACTATAGATGCTTCATAAAGGATTACGCAAAGATAGCGGGTTCTTTGACTAATGTCCTCAGAGGTGAAAATGTGTAGAGGATGCAATTATCCTTTGATGCAAAACAGAGTGAGGAATTTGAAAAATTAAAGCAAATACTAGTCTCAGATGATGTTATGTTAGCTTATCCGGATTTTCGTAAACAGTTTGATCTCACAACAGATACATCGTCTTACACCCTAGGTGCAGCGTTGTCCCAGGAGGGTAGGCCTATTACCATGATATCAAGGACACTAGAAAAGAGGGCGGAACATTTCGTTACCAACGAATGGGAGTTATTGGCTATAGTTTGGGCCCTGAAAAAAATAAGACATTACTTGTATGGGGCAAAGTCTATAAATATTTTTACTGATCACCAACCCCTTACATTCGCGGTTTCTGATCGAAATCCCAATGCAAAAATAAAGAGATGGAAGGCCTTTATTGAGGAGTATAACGCTAAACTCTTCATTTCAAGCCAGGAAAGGAAAATTTCGTTGCCGATGCTCTATCCCGAAAGTGTATCAACGCTGTATAAGAGGTTTGATACCTCTCAGAAGTGGCAACAATACATAGTGAGGAATCCCTCACTTACACGATTGAGTCAGTGGACAAGCCAGTAAACTGTTATGCAAATCAGTTGATACTGGAACAGGGGCAATTTCCATTGAAGAAAACAAATATTCTTTTTGGAAGCAAGTTGAGGCATTTTATTACTTTTTCGACATTTGACGATGTGATGGGAACGCTCCAGGAAGCAATCAATCAAGGGGTGGTTCATGCTTTACATTGCGATTTGTCAGTTCTAGCTCAAATTAAGCATAGATTGGTTTCCTGTGACAAGATTCAAGTATGCGAAGACTTTCGTAACGGATATATTTGATGCCAGTGATCAGCTAGAAATAATAAATCAAGAAAATTGCAGGGCTCACCGAGCGGCACAAGAGAATGTAAAGCAAATCTTGAGAGATTATTTTTTCCATTGAATTTGTAGAATATGCTCCAGGTTAAAGTACGATAGGCACCCAAAGAGATACCCGATTGGGAGAACTCCTGTCCCCACACATGTTTGGGAGATATTGCATATTGATATTTATTCATCCAATTTAATTCACTTACTTTCTTGTGTCGACAAATTTTCGAAGTTTGCAGTCGTTCAGGTTATAGAGTCTCGAACCATTGTTGATATTAAAGCAAAAATTCTGTAATTGATAAACTTGTTCTCTGGTACTAGAATTGTCTTCTGCGATAATATGAAATCTTTGAATTCAAGCACCATTAAAGCTATTCTCTTAAATAACTTTGATATTGAGATTGTGAATTCTCCTCCTCTCCATAGTACTTCAAATGGACAGGTGGAAATGCTTCATAGTACTTTGGGAGAGAGGGGTATTGAGGATACCACCGACCTAATCCTTTTGGCCACTTTCGAACATAATAGGACTATCCATTCGATAACGCATAGAAAGCCATCAGAGGTTTTTCATTCGGGTGCGTCGGAGCAATGTAGGTGGTGGAGGTATCTGTTAATGTGAAACGAGCTCAGGAGCATGAGCTCATAACCCATAATCATAACCGTGTTGCACGTGCCGTCGATGTAGGAGATAGGGTTTTGATTAAATCAAGTTAACTCCGTTATATGAAGAAGGTATAGTGAAGGAGGATTTGGGTTCCACCGTTAATAGTACATAAGGATAATTTGAGATAGTTTAATGTTGTTGGGGAAGTGCTTTCTTTCAAATTCACTTATTTTTTAGCACAGTTTGGAGTTATTTCAACTGTCACAAAAATTAAATTTTTGGCAATATATTAGGAAACATAATTCATTATTATTGTTATTTTGTGTTTGTTTTGTTTATTATTAAATTAATGTATTTAATTATCTATCCTGTACTAAGTGTTAATCTATATGAAGGTGCATGTGAGGTCCGTGGACGTCCCTCTTTAAGAGGGGGAGGCTATTTGCACTTCCTTGATCTTTAATACATAGGTAGATAATATCTTTTACATTACCTCTCTATCGTATGCAGTTACCGAAGAGTAGAAATTACCAGATAGAGAAATACTGTGAAAGTTATTATCTAAGCTTTCTAAACGGCTCTTGCATGTGCCTTAGAATTATGTTTACTTATTAGTCTTGTTAGATTTATTTTAGTTAGTCTCAATCTTGAACTCGAGGAGCTAGCACGAGTGCTGCTCCAATTAAATAAAAAAAATATAATAACTAAAAAAGGAATTTTCCTTGGTGCGCAAGAAGCCACCATAAAAGACTATCAATCAATAACTGTATGGTGCGCACGAGTGCCACCAGTAAAATTTTGATCCTCTAAATAATTTGTGTTAGCGGTGTGCAATGATTAAAAAAAATGTACTTTTTAATTATGTACTTTGATATGCGTAGTACGCTTACTCACTTATATAAAATGAGTAAAAGTATTACTCGTATTTCGCGTCTGCAGTATAAATAGTAATAATATCAACTTTTTTATGTACTCTTTTTTAAGGAACATACATTTTTACTTATGGTACATAAATAAAATGTGCAGTACCTAATGCGTATTGTAGTTATTTTGCTTGGTATGGTTTAGTTCTATGCACGTATACAAGTATACATACTACGCTTTGACAAAGAGAGAGAGAGAGATTGAATTGAGAGAATAGCACGATCGTTGTTGTATCGTTTGTGTGTTACGTTCGCTCGCTTCGAACCGCTCTTACTATGTAAGTGTACTTGAAAAGAACCAAAAAGTACATATATTTTTGCTTATGGTACACAAATAAAATATGCAGTACGTTTCGAAAGAGTAAGATTACTACTAGTAAGCATTTGCAGTTAGTACATAAAAAGATGTACATTTCTTCTCACGTGCGAATTTTACTATGTACGATGAACGATGGTATATTAAATATGAAGTACATATTAAGAGTACATATAGTAGTACGCAGTACGGATATAATCATTGCACTACTCTATTGTGTATCATACAACCAAATAACCAAAGCAAGCAAAATAACCCAAACAAGCAAAGGAAACAAAGCAGGTAGAAGAAATAATGCAAGCAACGGGGCTATGCATGAAGAGTCATAGATAGAGAGATAGAAGTGTGAGGGTGAAGATGTGCGTTGTTCTTGCTTTCTTTGTTTTTCGAAATATTTTTGTGTTATTTGACCGCTCTCCTCGCCTCGTTCGCCTAGTAGACAGAGTAATAACAACAACGTTTTTACTAATTTTGCATGTATTCTGCACTCAATACTAAAACTAGTAATCATTTAAAATTGATATATAAAAAAATTGTTCTGTTATTCTCCCATTCGCTTTGTATTAGCACAAATGATTAATGATTTCGTTAAGTATTATTACATATTAAATAAATATTTCATTCTTCTCTCTTCCTCCTCTTGCACACCTATACATTTAGTAAAACTTTTCGTAACGAATTTTTCTTCCATATATTTCATTTAAAGAATATGTATTTATTGTTTTTTGCGTCTTAAAATATTGCTGCGCCAAGAATGCGATCTATGTATTTTGCCTTTTTTTGTATCAGTGTTGGTTATTCTTTTTTTTTAAATCTAGTGTTAGTAAGTATTTTGCAGGGTGCACACGATACGAATTGCTGACGTCAGAGGACGCATCAGTTGCCGCCACAGATACTCCCTACCTTAGTATTTTCTACGAGAATGCAACTGCCTTCGTTTTTCTTGCGTACGCCCTGAGCGGGGGGTTCTTTTAATCATTTTCGTTTAATAAAAATGCTGGCTTTAGGCGTTCGACTGAGATGATGTGTTGTTTTCCTTCTACTGAAATGGCGAATACTCGATCGTTTGGTCTGCACTTTACTTCATATAGTCCGAAATATGGAGTTTCTAATGGTTTTTTGATATGGTCGGATCGTAAAAAGACATGTGTGCAACTGTATAAATCTTTATGTAGGAATTAGGTTTTGAGATTGTGATGAGCTGCAGGTTTTGGTCGTACGTTACGAATGTGCTCACGGAATTTACTGAGGAATTGTGGTTGATCGAATTCCGTTTCAATATCGATAAAAATTCACAAGGTAACCTGATTGTAGTATAATATATAATAACATTTCGGCGGCTGACGCTCCTATGTCTGGTTTAAAGACTGTTCTGAGGCCTAACATGACCGTAGGTAGCAGTTTTAACCACGGAATGTCGGTGTTACACATCAATGACGCTTTCAGACTGCGATACCATCGTTCAATTATGCCATTTGCCGCTGGATGACGTTGTGTGTATGCGTTTTGTCCCTATCAGACGTAGTAGAGAATCGAACAATTCGCTTTCAAACAGGGATCCTTGATCTGTAGTGATTGTTTTCGGTGCTCCATATCCATGTAGTATAAAACTGCATGGCAACAGTGTCGGCAGTCATGTCTTTTAATGGTGCGATTTCTGGCCATCGTGAGACACGGTCTATCATTGTGAGACAGTATTTATAGCCATTGCAATTTAGTAGCACGATTATGTCTATGTGAATGTGTTCGAATCTTTTGTCGACTGTAGCAAAGTGTTGAGGTATGACTTGGTTGTGCCGTTGAGTTTTTGCTTTTTGACATTTACTACACGAACGAACCCAATCGGCTACATTTTTGTTCATTGAAGGCCAAACATATCTTTGCGCGAACTCCAGGATGTGCTAGATTGTGCACAGATTGATATACACTTTGTCTAAGAGGTGCTGGTATGTACGGCCGCATAACCGAAGTGGATGTGTCGCAAACTATTTGAGAGTTGGTGTCAAATGTAATCTTCATTTCATCGAAAATGTGTATTGAAGTTGTTCCAATTCTGGATCATTCTCTCGGTGATTTTGAATCTCTTTAATATCGACGATTTTAGGAGTTGTTATCTCACAGATGCGTGATTACGCATCGGCTGCTATGTTATCCATGCCGGATTCGTGAACAATATTTGTCGAGAATTCTGATATGAAGCTAAGCTGGCGAAGTTGTCGAGGTGATGCCTTCTTTAGTTTTTTTTTGAATGCGTATATGAGTGGCTTGTGATCGGTTTTTATTACAGACTGGCGTCCATCTAGAATATGTCTGAAGTGTTTTATAGATAGATATATAGCAAGAAATTCTCTATCGTAAATGCTGTAGTTCTTCTGAGCTGGTTTGAGTTTGGACAAAAAAAAAAAACAAATTGGTGTTTGTTTTGCTATCTTTACAATTTTGAAATGCTTCTTCTAAGCCTGATGTCCAAACGATACTTGTTTTAGATTGATCTTTTGCAAATGCTATTTAGAGGAGCTTGTGACTGTGCGGCGTTCGGTATGCATTTGCGGAATAAGTTTATTATACCTCAAAACCGTCGTCAGTCTTGTATCGTCTCCGGTTTTGGAAAGTTTACAATAGCTTTCACGTGGTCAGATGGTGGTTTGATTCCTTTTGCATTGATTTCGTATCCTAAGAAATTTATTTGTTGAACACCGAATTCGCATTTTGATATATTTATCTGTAACCTTGCGGCCTTGAGTTTCTGTAAGACGTTTTCTACATGATGTTTGTGTTCCCCCTCATTGTCTGAAAAGATAAGAATTTCATCTACGTACCAATATGCGAAAGCTGTGTCTCGGAAGATTGAATCCATATGCCTTTGAAAAGTTTGAGTTGCGTTCCTAAGACCAAAAGGCATGACTCTAAACTCAAATAATCCCAATGGAGTGCTTACTGCAGTTTTTTCGGCGTCGGCTGGATGCATCAGAATATTTTAATACGCTTTGCTTATGTCTATCGTGCTGAATATTTGCTTTCTGTAAAGTTGTTCGCTGAGATCATCTAAATGTGGAATTGGACATCGATCAGGCAATGTGTTTGCATTAAGTTTTCGATAATCTCCACAAGCTCGCCATCTACCCGTTTTCTTTTTAAGTACATGGACGGGGCTTGATCACGGGGTGGATGAAGGTCGTACAAGGCCTTGCTGTAACAATTCGGTGAATTTTTGTTTTATGGCATTCAATTTTTCTCCGGCGTAACGACGCGGTTGTCCTTTGGTGATTATACGGTGTGTGACTTGAGATTTTGTGTATGATTGAAGTACATGAGGTTTGGTGACATCAATATATTTCGTTATTACGTCATGAAATTTATTGTTTGTATTGATTACTGAGATTTTGCTCTGATGGGTGTGTTGTAAGCTTCCAATAGTTGATACGTCAGTTGATGGATCAATGAGTCGATGTAATTTAATGTCGATGATTAAACCATAATGAAATAAAAAATAAAATTAGCTCCAATGCAATTAGCGTTTCTATTGTATTGTTGCGATGAATTACGAGGTCTGGCTGTGTTATGGGCAAGATTGGCGGTTAACTCAGTTAATTTGCTAGTGGTTTGATCTCGTTTTGTCACCAGAACAGTTATTCTGCTTTCCATTTTGCTAAAGTCACGTTGCGATGAACGTTGCCATGACGTATGATGATGTTGGCGAATTATCCATTATCTGATCATCAATTTCAGCAATGTTGTCCAGATTTTCATTTCTGCAAGCTGGCAAAATGTGTAGCATGCGCTGAAGCCAAAACATCCTGAGTCCATCTGTCGAAATGGAATCGTCCGCCAAATCCCTTTTTATTGGTCAACTCTAATACGGTGAGGAGTTATAATAACTTTCTCTCTCTCGACTCACCAAACCGAGTGATTAATGTTTTTTTACTTGCCCGTCTCTGGTGGGTTCTTGGCAACATCCGATACTTGTTGCAACGTAGTTGCGTCTAGTGCAGTTATCACTGTATGGTATTTCGTTAGATCTGCCTTAATCCCATTAACATGCAATAGCGCGTCCACCTGACTGAACCACAATTCCGGGTCTGTTTGCATAAATCGTGGAAAACAGATTGAGCGGATTACATTCACGCCCCCTTCTTGTTCACTGGTTTTGTCCGTCTCCAACTCTTCGGTATGTGCAGTATTTGTTGCAGTTTCTGATTTATTCTCCATTTTATTCGGCGAATGAAAAATTTATTTATTTTTTGATATTTTTCTTTTTATTTTTAAGTTTCGGGGTCACCAATTATGGCTCTTGGCCATATATTTAATAAAAACAATATGTATTTATTGTTTTTTGCGTCTTAAAATATTGCTGCGCCAAGAATGCGATCTATGTATTTTGCCTTTTTTGTATCAGTGTTGGTTATTCTTTTTTTTTAAATCTAGTGTTAGTAAGTATTTTGCAGTGTGCACACGATACGAATTGTTGACGTCAGAGGGAGCATCAGTTGCCGCTACAATTTTTACTTTTTACGTGCAACAGATGGCATGCGAGTCCATTGGTATTTCATTTTTATACTCTTCACGGGAGTGAATCGAATCCAGATCGATTGGCAGTCTGCCTGCAAGTACCCCCGCTGCATCGTCTGCCACTGTGCGATACGCCCTACAGATCCTGAGGTTAGCAACCCTATGAACAATCCTTATACCACGGAGGTATGACTTGGTTGCAAATGCCCCGGCCCAGATTGGAGCCGCATAAAGCAGTATGGATTTACTCACCGAACCTAACAGAACCCGAGATTGTTGTCTGGGTCCTCCTAGGTTTGGGAGAATCCTGGCCAGCTTTTGTGTGATGGCAGCTGCTTTTTTGGCTGACTCGTTTAAGTGCCACTTGAAACACAGTCGATGGTCCAAGAGCACACCCAGGTATTTGATGCAAGACCTCGACTCAATGGAATGGCTTCCAATTCTCACCGAGAGTGTTTCCACCTTTTTTCTGGAGCTCATAAGAATCAACTCAGTCTTATGCTCCGCCAGACCAAGGTGGTTCTGTGTTAGCCATCTCTTCGACGCTGTTACTGTCCTCTCTATTTTGGATGTGACCTCACTCAGAGTCTTTGCTACCACGACAATAGCAATGTCATCCGCATATCCGACAATCTCCACCCCATCAGGTTTACAAATCCTCAGAATGTCATCATACATGACATTACACAGAATTGGACCTAGTACCGAACCTTGTGGGACACCTCCAGTAATGTCAAATGTCCTAGTGCCTTCTTCCGAGTCACAGACCAGGATTCTCTCTCTGAAATCGGACACTACTATCCGGATTAGGTAACACGGTATGTCTAAAATGCTTGGCGCGTTTATGATGCAGCTCCAATCTGCAGAGTTGAAAGCATTTTTTACGTCCAGTGTGACTACTGCGCAATACTTCTTGTCACCGCCAATCCATCTAGTGCCATTTAAAGCCTCCCTTGCAATGCCGCAGACCTTTTGGATTGCTCCTAAGGTACCCTTTCCGGTCTGAAGCCAAATTGCATTTCAGCCAGACCATTTGGTGACTCCGTGTACTGCTGCAATCTGGCGCAAATAATCCGTTCAAAGATTTTCCCAGTGGTACTCAGGAGACACAGGGGCCTATACGAAGATGGTAGCTCTGGGGGCAGGTTTCCTTTCGGGATGAGAACCAGCCGTTACTTCTTCTAGCATTTGAGGAAGAGTTCTTCTCTCATGCACCTTGAGAAAACCTCGTAGAAGACGTGAGGTTTCGCTGCAATGACTCTCTTAAGGATGACATTAGGGATGCCATCCAGCCCAGGCGATTTGTTTACCTTCACTCTACTCAAAGCCGCTTCTAGCTCAAGAGTGGTGATAGTGGACACATTCTCATCTGCAACCTCAAGTGGTCGAAGTATCTTCAACATTCTTCTTGGTGGGAAGAGGGCGGCTACAATTTTTTCCATTAGCGAGGCGGAGCAAGGGACTGATGCGTTGAGTCCATTGAACTTGCGCGTTACAATTTTGTAAGCGCTGCCCCAAGGATTCTGATCCACTTCTCCTATCAGTCTGCAAAAGGCATTTCGCTTGCTCCTGCAGATGTCCTTGCTAAGTAGAGACTTCTTGTGCCTAAATTCGTCGAGGAAGAGAAGAGTATCCGCTATTTCATCAGTCCACCAGTAGTTAGGTTTCCTGACATTGCTTCTAGTCTTCCTAGGCATAGAGCCATCGCACATCCTTGTGAGACCCTGCATAAGTTGCCCGGATTGCTGATTCGCATTACCAGGCGCTACTTCAAATTCGGAGATAAATAAGTCCAGAGTTTCCTTATCCAGCTTCCAAGTTTTCCAAGCGATACCCAGAGCCCGCTTCCTCAATCTCAATCTAGGTATAGTAAACCTTGCCTGAGGGGAAATACAAAATTGTATCGCAAGGTATTCACTATGGGTGTAGACATCTGCAACCTCCCATTTTATAGCACTGGCAATCGATGTGCTACAGAAGGTGAGATCTATTGCCGAACTGCCTCTCCCGTTGTCAAACCTGATTGAGTTGTCCCCATTAAGTAGAACCATTTCCAGCGATGCAAAAGCTTCCAAAACAGCCCGTCCGCGCCTATTGGTGCTAGTACAACACCATTCCACCGTCCATGCGTTAAAGTCACCGGCGATTATGAGTGGGGATCTATGTCTCGTAGCACTAACCAGTCTATCCAGGAAGTTATCAAATGAATCATGACTGACGTTTGGCGATGTGTAGCAGCTGCAGAAATGGATACCCAGTATTTTGGCAAAGGTGAAACCATCATACGACCAGGGGTCTCTATGCTCAAAGGAAGCATTGCCTTGTAACCAGATAGCCGCTTTGCCACTAGCATCCTGCATCCACACATTTAAGTCTTCCTTCGGTCTATGGAACTCACTAACTAGTAGTACATCAGCCTTCCTGTCTATGGCTGTTTGAAAGAGTAGGTGCACTGCACCTATTTAGATTAAGTTGCAGACACTTAATCATGCCTAGCTTTCAGATCACGCATGACCTTCTTATAGGCTTCACACTTGTAACTCCCAGAAGCATGTGCGTTCTTATCTTCCGGTCAAATAAGACACGTGGGATTTTCCCGACATGTCGTTGCAATATGTCCTTCAGCTCCGCATCTCAGGCATAATTTTGAATAGTCCGCACTATTCTTGAATCCTCTCGCAATGTGGCCATACTCCAAGGACTTGAAGCACTTTGTGGGACTTATATGTATTCTCAGACGGCAACGAGCCCAACCCACCTTCAACGATCCCGTTTTAAGCAGCGATTCTGCCTGCTTGACCGGTAAGGTTATATTTGCTTTCTTCGTCCCATCTCTAGCAAATCTCATTGCCATTAAGGCAATGCTGCTGGGCTTGATTGCAGGAAATTGCCTGGTAATGGCTGCCCTCAATTCTTCTGCCTCTGTTACTTCATCCAGATCACGGCATTCTATGACTTCTAGCTGGGAAAGCGATATCACCGTTGCACAGCTCTGCAGGGCTTCCTTAATCTCCTCCTTTAGGGCTTCCGTCTGTGCGCTACCCTTCTTAGAAAGTTGGAGAAGAATTTCTCCCTTGGCCGTTCTGCGTATCCTGCTAACGTTGTCGCCAACTTTCTGGAGCTCAGGTTTCCCTTTTATCGTCCTTAGGATGTCTGCATAGGATAACTCCAACGCTTTAGTAATGATTAGAGCATCGGGCCGTGTTCGGCGAGATCTTACTTCAACTTTTTTAGGTGGTGGCTTGGAAGGTGCCCCACCCTTCCTTTCAGGGGATGGTCGCTACATTTCTGTCTTCTTTTTCCGCATCTTTCGATGCTCAGCTACTTGCCATTTATTTTCCTTTGGCTTAGGATTTTCATCTGCAACCCTCAATGTACACGTGCCGCTATCAGGATTATTATTTATACCTGATATCTTTACAGAGGATGCATCCTCCTTCGCTATATTTATGCTAACCGCACGCTTCACCTGTTCTCTCCCATCTGTCTGAACACCGACCGTGGCGACG
This sequence comes from Amiota mariae, assembly GCA_035041805.1. NCBI lineage: Eukaryota > Metazoa > Arthropoda > Insecta > Diptera > Drosophilidae > Amiota > Amiota mariae. Next base: position 116,094 of record JAWNKV010000343.1, on the reverse strand, counting down.
TTCACTGCTAGCCGGACAGGATGCAACTTTTGTTAACCTCGTCTCTGTGAAAATATATTGCCGTAACTAACAGCTCTCTCATCACGTTGTTAACGTGCCGCTGCTTCTCCATCATCACAGCAAGCTGCTCCAATTTCCTCATTGCGCTTGATGCGGTTCCTCCGGACAATCTTCGTCCACTTGCCAACTGTTATAAGCCGTCGTCTTTCTTGGCTGAGGTGATGTCGACTTAGACGACCTAGCAGAAACTGAAATAGGCTCACCTAATGCAACACCCACCTCTTTCTCCCTTACTTCTGCATCCTCTTTCGCTTGTGCCGACGGCGTATTCTCCACTGCGGCATTTGTGATTACCACCTCTGGCACAATTTCTGATCCTACTTTGAAAGGAGAGGGCACTTCATTTGCGCAGGATACCTCCCACGGGATCGTTTGTGGATCTTCAGCCTTTCTTGGAGGCGAGCGGCACATCTTGCTGCTCCGCCTGAAGGCCAAATCTCCAGATAATCTTATAGCTTTGTTCGCTGCGGCAACCAAGTTGGCCATTGCCGAAGTGATATTCTTCCCGGAAAAATTCGACATTTCTTGATTTGGTTTGCCAGCGCATCGTGTGCAGGGGTCGGGCCGTAATAGTCAGGAACGGGTATACCCTTGGGACGCAGTCCCTTCCCCAGTTTCCTGAGGCCTGACTTACGCTTTACCAGTCCCGGAATACGCGGACGGACTGGAGCTTGCCCGGGGCAACGCAGCTTACTGAACTGCGTCCAATGTCCACTCCCTGACCAGGGTCCAAAGTGGCTGGTTTCTGACCCACGTCACGCGTGCCGCCTCGGCAGAGCAGGCTCACAGCACCCCTTCACTATCCTTAGCGGAAAAACTAACAACGGTTCGGAGACTCCCAGCGCGATGTGACGAGGATCGGTCATCTCCGCGTTTTTGGCCTACCACCAGGCTTATATTACTGCCGACCTATTAGATTCAGACGCAAACCAAGAAGCCGCCCAATATGGGAACAGACGCTCCCGGATTTGGGAAAGCTTATTACGAAGGGCGGCTTCCACTCGCCCCGTCACGAAAACTTCAAAAGGGTGTGCAGACTTTTAAGCTACCCCTTCCATTCTCGCCGCTCATTGGTCGGGGACTGCTTATTCATTATTCGCGGCTAACCTACTTATCTGCAGGCCGTCCACCTGTGACCCCCACTCTAGCTTGAGCAACGCCGAGTGCGTGCATTATTACTATTTTTATGTGCGTGCATTATTCCTACGTACAATAGATTAAATTGGTTTCTCGTTTATTGTGTGTGTGAAAAGAGCATGCGCATAAGATCTTGAATTACGGCCAAAAAAGGAGATTCGTTTCGCCCGGGTACCCACGATTACTTCTTTGACTTTTTTGAGCTAGAGAGCTAAAATAGCTTTCTTTTCGTCATACGCAGTACATTTGTCGGAATCAGCCGAATCGTACCAATCGGGTGTTCCCCCCATACAAAGCACAGATCCAAATTCATGCTTATTAGAAAACTTTTTCGTTTTTTTTACTACCGTATCCACCAACCGTGTCAATTTTAAGAACCTGGGACCACTAGGAGCGGCGTGAAGAGTATTACAACTTCGGCATTACCAAAGTTAATCTTCTTCTTACTAGTTTTCTATGCTTTCATTTTATGCTCACTTTTTCGATAGCTCTTTAAGAAACAAAACAAGACATACGTCAACTCATGATGCCCATGAAAAAGTTAAACAACGTAATCGACAGTACAGCAAAACCAGGGTCGCATCTACGGCTTCCCACAAACATTATATCTAAACAAGTGATATTTGCATTTTTCAAGTTTTTTCTTATTTGAAATGGCAACGCGCCCCTGCTTAGCACTGATAGCAGAGTATATAGTATATGCCTACCTGTGGTAGTGTATCCAAAAAAATAAAATAACAATAACACAAAATTTAAGATAAAATAGAAACAACGAAAAAGTCAACAAAAATTCTTGTGAATAATAAGTTATACTTATATGCATTTTTATTTTTAATTCTTATATGTAGTATGTAAAAAGTAGTAATAATAAAATACATGAATTTCACTCACACACTAAATTGTCTAACAATTTGTGCAGTTTTTGACAACTCACTTCGACTTGAAAAAGCTGAACGCTTGCTGCTGCTTCGGCTTATGCAAGTGACTGAAAGCAGAAGCAAATCAAAATCAAATATTATTTTCGTCAGTGATAATTTTTTTGATTTTGCGTCCTGCGACTAAGTTTTTTTCAGAAGCATAAGCAGAAGTAAAATAAAATCAGTTGAAATGAAACTTATTGCAGTTTTTTAAACACTGGGCATGCTGTTGTTGAGCTTCGCTTGTGACTGAGCAAGTGATTACCTGCATGTTGATAGTATTTCCGATCGTCGTGTTTACTTTGAGAGAGACACACATTTATTCTCTATTGCTCTGCGTTCTTCTCGATTCGCTTAAGCTAATTTTTTTATTGGAAGACTTCATTATGATGTTCACTGCGGATCTCTGGTCCATATCAATAAAGTTAATTATCGTTGATTCTTCTTTGTTGTTTCTTGCTGTTGTATCCAGTCAGCGACATTTGCGAATCAACTATTTTGACTTCACTCCCTCTCATATCCCACAGCCTTTATTCGCTTATTTGCGTTTCTTCATCATACACGCAAGTAACAACCAAACAAATGATAAGTGAGCAGCGTGGGCGTTAATTATTTTGTCACAGTTTTAAAAATATTTCAGTTGCTTCTGCCACCTTGCTATACTCGACCGTATAATAAGTGTTCTACTATTGACAGAAACGTGTGTATTTCATCTTGAAAGTTAAAATATTTATTAAAATAAGTGATTGAATCGGTGCATCTTCAACTATATTTTCATCTTGAGACGGACTTGTAACTATTGCTTTTCTACTATACTATTGTTATATGTATGTATTATTAATTACGACAATATATTTTGGGAGCCAAGGAAAATCACACATTTGATTTGAAATTGATTATATATCTCAAAAAATTTGTGACTTATGAAAAAATATATACGGCCTATCATTATATAGAGAGTTCAACTTTTCAGAATAAAGGTTCAATAAAGTTTTTTGGGATGGGTGACTCGAGTGATCGTCACAAAACTCTTCGAGTTTTTCCAAGTGTTACACAAAAGAGAAAGAAGGCTGCAGAACGGGAAAAAAAAAAAGGGAAACCTCGCTAAAACACCAAAACTCACATCATTTTTTACGATTCCGGCTAAATCCATTGAAGAAGATGTTTCCCATGATCTAATTAATAAACAAGACAAATACTGTAATTACAGAATCGATAGCAGAACCAGAATCAATAATAGTTGAAATGCAAATAGATTTCAATACTGCATCCACATCAATGAAAATATATGGTTTCGCTAATGTTATTGGTCTCTGGCCTGATATACGAACAAATGACATGGGAGCTTTTTGGGCCAGTGGTGTTCAGAATTGTGACCAATAATGTTTTGAAGAATCGTCTGAGCTTCAGAAAAAAACTGAATTAAGCTCCAGCCGAAAATGCTCGAAACATTTATTTGTCCGCAAAAATAAGAATAATGAGAACTTAAATCGTTTTTGGCTTTGTTTTTCTTCCACAAAGGAAAAAGTTTACTGCTATACATGTAAATTAGTATAATAGCTACTCAGAAAATACAACTCAGTGGAGATGGATTTGACGACTGGAAGCATGCATCTGTGCATATTTCTAAACATGAAAACTTTTAAAATCACAGAAGCTATCACAAATCAAAATTAGGAGTGGCACAAGTACGCATCGATCAGGATTTAGCGAGAGAAGAAACAGAGCAATAGCAATATTGGCGAATAATTTTGATGCGAGTTTTTAGCACAATAAAATTTATTACAGAACGAGGCTTAGCTTTTAGAGGTGTTGACGAATTAATTGGTTCACCGAGAAATGGCAATTTTCTAGGTACTGTAGAATTGTTGGCAGAATACGAAGCATTTCTCTCAACTCATTTAAAAGAAAATGCAAATAAAGGGAGTGGCCACGTCAATTATCTTTCATCTACAATCAGTGAGAAGTTGATTGCTTTGATGGGAGAAAGAGTCCTCAATGAGATTATAGTGAGAATAAAACAGTCTAATTACTATTCAAAATCAGTTGATTCTACACCTGACGAAGCACACATTGACCAACTGACAGTCATATTACGTTATATGGAAGGATCTGTTTCTTTGAAAGATTTGTTACTTTTATTCCAAATTGTGGTCACACTGCTGCTGCTATGGAAGAAAAGCTGATTGAATTTTTAGACACTTATAAAATCGATATCTGCGATTGCCGTGGTCAATCATATGACAACGCCGCAAACATAAGTGGCAAGAGCAATGGCATGCAAGGTCTGATTTTGGAGAAGAATAATTTCTCCGTGTTCGTTCCTTGTTGTGGCCACTCTCTCAACTTAGTTGGCAAAGCTGCAGCTAATTATTGTGATTGCGCTGTTCACTTTTTCGATTTCATCCAAGACTTCTACGTATTTTTTACAGCGACTTCCGAGCGATATGCAATTTCGGTCAAGAAATTGTCAGAGTATAATACGAAATTCAACGTTCCGAAGTTACTAAGTGAATCTCTTTTAAAGAAGATGGGAAAGTGTTAAAGTTGCACTGTATGCTGGATTTTGGAACGACATTTTAGAGCGATTCAACGCTACTAATAAGATTTTACAACATCCCAAAATGGTTCTTTCTTCTGCAGTGGAAGCTAGAGAGCTGCATGTCTTCACTCAAAACGCCTTTTGAGACGTAATCAGCAAAAATGAATGAGTTGGTATCAGAAATACGTTGAAATGGAACGATTGAATATTTAGTTGATACTATATTGCTTCGAACATGAAGTACGAAAAAGTGGAATGACTGAATGAATAACGATTCAACCAATGTGTGAGCCAGGCACTCAGTGGTCGTTTTTTTCAACTTACGTTGTGACCTTGAGCAAAGCAATAAGAACAAGGCAATGGTAAAATTAGGACGCAAATAATGCGCAAGGTATTTTGCGCAGAAAACAACCCCTAAATTTGAAAATCATGTCATATGAATTTGTAATCATTGATACACAAAATTAGTTAAGGTGAAGATACACAAACGACGTTTTCTTGTAAACCAGCTTTTGCTCCGTTCGTGCGTCAAAAAAAAAAAGTTGAAATGTATGAAATCGTATGGACCGAGTAACATAGCTTGCTCGCGAACGCAGCAACTCAAAAAGTCGAACAACTTCAACTTCAACAAAAAACAGTATTGGTGAATGGAAAAAGAACTGGTTTGTGAACCAAACAACAGCTGTTTGTGAACCAAAAGAACTGCTTGATCGCTTGGTGAATGGCAAACAAGTTTTTTGGTAAATGGCAATTTCTTTGAAGTATTTATGTTAAATTTGATGGCAGACATTCGTATCTATTTAACAAGTTATTCCAATTCAATTTATTACATGATAATAAAAATATATACTTCCTTTTTTTAATAATTAAACTTTTAATACAGTTTTCTTCAATAATTACTTTCTTAAATTTTCAAATTCACAGCTGTTTTTTGTTTACTGAAGTCAATATGGTTGAAGTCGTTTGTGTACCTCGACGTCGTTTGTGTAGTTTGATGCTGCATGCTGCGTTTGTCGACAATGCAGCTTATCGTTGAAGTCGTTTGTGTATTTCCACCTTTATGTATTTATTTAAGAATATTAAATTATATTTAATACTATGTAATACTAAAAAAAAATAAATTCACATTTTCTTATATATATTCTTGTAGTATTTCTTAAAATTTATTATGTATTTTATTATTACTTATAATATATTTACTATATTTGAATGGAGGAATATAATTTTGTTTAGACGCATACACAATGTTGAGTCAAAAACTCAATCACTCATTACTCACTGTTTTTTTCACTCAAATTTTTGAGTGACTACGATACTATTCTGAGTAACGACTAATTTGAGTAGAATCAAGCAGCTATCCAGTGGAAGCGCTGAAATCGGTCAGATTATTCGTAAAGTCCAAAAGAGAAAAGTTTGAGGAGTACGAAAAAGCAGCGCAAAAATTATCAGATACTGACGAATATATTGAAACAAGTTCTAGATCAAGAAATGTTAGGCTCAATCCACTGGATTATGCAAAATCCTCAGCAGCCCATCTGTCACCCCAGGAGAAATTTCAAGTTGGAAGTTTTATTCCTGTAATTGACCAACTTTTAGCATCCCTGAGTGATAGGATTCGAACTTATGACGTTGTCTCTGATTTGGTTTCTTGAATTATTTGGAAGATTTAAGTTTATCGGAGCTGCGCAAGGCTGCCGATAAGTTAGTCAAAATTTACAACGACGATCTTGAAATCAGTCTTAGGAATGAGTCAGTACACTTTGTAGCCTTGATAGATGCCTTCAAGAAGGACTACAATGTCGACATTGAACCAAAAGAAATGTTCTTTTACAGGATTCTGGTTGACTGATAACTTCGGCGCTGCATTCCCTAATATTGAAATTACATTGAGAATGTATTTAGCGTTGATGGTGGCTAATTGCAGCGGAGAATGCTCATTTTCTAAAATGAAACTAATCAAAAATAGGCTGCGTAATACGATGATGCAAAAACGACTAGCACATCTGTGATAGTGATTTGCTTCAAGAAATAGACCTCGGATCATTAATGATTTTGCTTTTACAAAAGCACGTAAAATATCTTTCATCTATCAAGTAACATTATTAAAAAATTACAAAAAAAAACCATGTATGTTAATAGTGGCCATTTTTCTTTTTTATTGAAACTTTAAAGAGCCTCCACTTTCTTTCGGGGAACCCAACACACTTTCATTTTAATTTTTTACAATTAGCCACAAAGTTCCGTTTGTATGTACAACCAAATCAAAAAACAGCTTTTCCGAAAATGCAAAAAAAAATGTGTGAACACTTTCTGTGAATGCTGCATTGGATGCTCAGTGTGATAGCTATAACTCAAGTTGTGAGACAGACTAATGCTGCGTTTTCTTCAATAATGACGAAAATAGGGAATGGTGAGATTCTAAAACAGCAAGAATTGGAGCTTATTGAATCCAGATTTTTCACGAAAACAGAAGATGTAATGGAATCCATCTATATTGGAAAGTTAAGGCTGTAGAAAAATAACAATTTCATTTTACAACAAGCTCCAAATATATATATTTCCATAGCCAATAACGTCATTACTTGAACTGAAAGTACTACACAAAAAGCTGCTTTTAGACAAAAGCTGCACAAAATGTCTCTTATTGATACTGGGAGCTTACCTTATCAAAAAACTTTTGTTATCAATAAACATTATATCGTAACCACAAAGGAACGTAACGAAGAGGACATTGTGTGCAGAGTTTGGTTACAATTTGCAGGTTCACCAAACATTGGGAAACAACTGCGAAAAAAAGCTGCTCGATTAGCTGTACAGGAAAAAGTTGGAAATCTTGCGGTGCCCATTGAAATACCAACAGCTTATATTCCGATGTCGAGGGACAAAGAAGTTGTGGTCAAACGTAAACACTTCTCGTCGCGGCTTCTGCAAATCTCAAGGTGGAACTTTTGACAAATTGTTTATGAATTGATAAGGTGCACTCACAATCAATGGTTTATGTTGCAATGTCACGCTTAACAAGCATAGAAGAATTGTTCATTGTGACGTCTGATGATAATTCAAGTAAATTCAAATTTTATCGTAATCGCCGGCAACGACTATTGTTCAAGAATTCCAAAGATTGTCGTTGAATACTTTGGAGACTAGAGTCGACATCGTAAGATTTTCCATGTATACATTCAACTGCCAAAGTTTGCAAAGTCATCGACTCGACTTAATTGATTCTGTTTCTCAAAAAAGCAATATTTTACTACTCAGTGAGACGTGGATGGGTAACGATCAAGAATTTTATATTCCGAATTTCGATTGCATTATAGAATACAAAAGACCAGATGCTCGTGCTGGAGGAGTAGCAATTTATAAAAATCAGAGTGATACAATCAGCATTGCTACACCAAGTATGCATATAATTATGGAAAATAATACGGAATCAATGATACGAAGGTCAAGTACTGGCGACATTTGTTCCGCAACATGTAGGATGGAGAACGGTATTCAAATAATAATGGTAGTTATTTACATATCGCCGGGTTGTACAGTTCACGAAATAACGTTGTTCATCCATACATCACTTTTGGAGTTAAATGAGGGGGGTTCTGCTCTGCTCGGAAAAAATTACCACAAACTTTCACTTATTTTGGCTAGTGATTTAAATGTAAGTTTTGCTAAAAACTTTTCTTTTCGAAAAGTCTAATCTTACAATGAACAATAAATAATCCTTCACAATCCCCAACAAGATATCACGCGACCATTGACGCTATTTTTTCCCGATTTTTGAATAACATCGAATCAAAAACATTCATTTTTTACTTTAGTTACCATAAACCAATCGTGTCTATGATATAATACGATGTACATAAAATTTCCATGCGCTCAACACTGCTCGCCATCGCCTCTTCATCGCTACATTATTTTACATTATTTATTATTTTAAGAAATTATTAACGTAAGTTTGAAAATAAAAAAATAAATAAAAAAAATATTAAAACAATTTTTTTTTAATAAATAAAAATAATATATACAAATTTTGTTCTCTACACGGGTCTCCCGCGACACCTCTTTTTTTTATTTTATTTTGCTGCATGCAAAATTATTAAAAATAATAAAAGCGAAATGCCTCGACGATAGTGCTCTTATTTTTTAAATAATTAATTATTATATTCTTTAGTATGAAAATGAATTATAATTAATACGGAAAAACAGCTTCAGTTTAAGCAGCAATGACGATGACGCGAATGTAAAATTGCACTCTACTGATCCACTGCAACCAAAAATTCTGCTGACGGACGGACGGACCCTTTGGGTACGGAATCCTTAAAAGAAGAAAAACTTAAGATAGATTAAGATAGTACTGATCTGAACCGTTTTATTGGGGTAGGTCCCAATCAACCAAAATAAAAAAAAAGTTAATTTTTTCCTGTCTAGCATATTAGCCAACCGTCACCATTTCTACCTCACGTTGGGCGTCAATAAAAAGTAAAATAAATTATTTACTGTAACATAACTAGTACAATCACAGTGGTGTACGATGGGGGACCCAAAAAAAAAAACGGGAATTACGCTGTGCAAAGTTGTGTCGCTGCATCGGTTCGCCTGTGAGATTTTTTTTAAGAAAACAACTTTTTACATTTCAGCGAAATGCGTAATGGCAGATTGTCGAGAACAACGTGCGGCTGTGAAATTTTGTGGGGAAATCGGCCGCGGAAACTATTGTAATACTTAAGATTGCTTATGGGGATGCTGCCCTAAGTAAAACCAGAGTTTACGATTGGTTTCCACGTTTTAAAAATGGAGAAATGTCTATTGAAGACCAACTTCGTTCAGGACGCCCCTCAGCGTCAAGAACTGATGAAAAACATCGACTTGGCGAGCTTTTTTGGGACGAGGAGAGCCAGCTGTCTTCCACTGGCTTGATTGCTGCTTTGTTTCGGGGTCGTTTCCATAGCACCACGATTCAGCACCAGTAATCACCTTGGAAAAAAATTCAGGGTCCTCTTCGAGCTGATTTTGAAGCTCAAAACATGCCTGAAGTCGACGCTCCCTTTGCTCGTCTGTGAGAAGGCGCGGGACGAATTTGGCTGCAACCCTTCTCATGTACAAATCTTCGGATAAAATTCTCTGAATTGAACTCCATGACATTCCGGACATCTCACAGAGTTGATCAATGGTTCGGCGACGGTCTTCACGAACGAGGGCATTGCTTTTGTCGACGTGGTCAAACAATAAGTTCCCCCACTCTCCCTCCCCACCATAGCGTAATTCCCTTTTTTTTGGGTCCCCCAGTGTGTACAATACCGGTCCAAGGACGCTACCCTGCAGCACACCCGCACCAATGTTGCGAATAGAGGACCTATCATCCTTCACTTCCACCATTAAGTGACGATCCAGCATATATGATTTGAGTAGAAGATACTGCCACTCTGTAGAGATGATTCTTGACTTTGGCAAGTAGACCCTCATACCAAACCCTGTCGAAAGCTTCTTGGACATCTAGGAATACAGCAGAGCAATACATCTTCCTTTCAAAAGCCCGTAGTATGAATTAGACCACTCTCTGTACTTATTCTGGCGTGGCATGGCCGTGTCTGATTCCGAACTGATGATTAGGAATAGCACTTGGGATTTTAATTGCTACTAACATTCTTGAAAGAAATATTTTTTCGAACACCTTATAAAATATTGGCAACAAGCAAAGGAACAAAATGAAGAAACAAAGATGAGCAGAAGCATGTAAACTGAGTTGTTTTGCAAAATATAAGTATTGTTTTTGTTGTAGTTAAATTGTTATTGTGAACTTAATATGAAATTGGTTGGTTTTAGAATTGAAAATTATGAGTTTGTTTTTGATCTGTGATCAGATAACGTTTTTCTCAGTCAAATGTATGCTTGTCGATAGTGGAAGTGAGGCAATGTGGAGAATCTGTGCATCTGTGCGGTCGGCTTTGCTGACGTTTCTTTTCGTCTTCTTTCGTAGTTGTTTTATTTCGTTTAGCGTTTGTGGAGTAAGGGAGAGCGACATGATACAATGAAGACAGGGGTATGCTGTACAATGAAATGCTTTATTCATAATTCAGCCGTACCAACATGTATTTACCATTCACATTCTCTACACATACAAACAAGTGTATGTATACACTAGAGCAACACCAGGAGCCATCATTTCGTTAGAGTGGCAGATCACGGTGGCTGACGCTTGATTTTTCGAGAAGCTTTCCATAAGTTGAACACTTGTTTTTTATTGAGGTCTGCGTTTTGAAGAAGATAAGCAAAGTATTCACTCCTGGCTTCAACCAGGACCTTATAAAATTTTCTAGCTTGCCTTTTCAAGGCACGATAGTCCTGTCTGTTGCGTGAGTGAAACCAACGTTGACGCAGAACTCTACTGGGGCCACTAGGTCACGAACTACAGATTTTAAAGGAGCCCGAGTCTGACCTGAAACAATAGGCAAAGGAGTACCAACAAATGAATACCGATTTCTCAATCCAAGTAAGATCTTAACCAAGAAAAAGATTTAGTCATAGACATTATTTAATTATTTAACATAATTCTATTCTGGCTGTATTTCTCCCTAGCTGACCGTAGAATGGGAATTTTGCTTGCATTGGGATGAGTCAGGGAGAGATATAGCTCGAACATAAAGAAAGAGAAGCTCAATATGATAAGATTACGAGATGAGCCCAATATCAAACAGTATCACTAACACAAGCTTTAATCAATGACTCCAACAATACTCCAATGGAATATTAATGGTTATATCAATAACTGGAATGAGCTTTTACTTTCAATTATAAGTTATAATTCCAATATAATTTGTCTCCAAGAAACTCACTTCACTCATTCAAGTATGTACCCTTCTCAAATTAATTTCACCATGTAAAGTTCCCTCTCGTCCTCTGCGAAAGGAGTATTTGCCATTTTGGTACACAATTTAATCCAACATAAAAAACTCTATTTCCATCAAAATTTTGAAGCAATCACACTTGAAATCTCTTCAGTGAAAAAATTTGTTATTATTGCAGCCTTTATTAGTTATATTCAAAAATTTCTATTGGGAGATCTTGATAAGTATTACAGTGGAAATGTGACTGCTTTTACCCGCTTTAGGTATAAAGACAACCCTTGCTACTTTCCATGATACAGGAAAATAGTTGAATTTCAGGCATCCTTTGTAGATCTTCATTAGCTATGGTGCTATTAAGTCCGACGCATTTTGCAACATGTCTAAGAATACTTGATCAATGAATTTACTGCCCACTCTAGTCTGCTTTCAGTGATTATATCATTCGGTGCTAATCCAACTCCCCAAATTATTTGTTCATTGTTATCATTGTTTTGACAGCCTGGGAAGTGGACACTGTTGAGGTCTTCTAGCGATTCTTGACAGCTATTCGTGCATTCGCCACTTTCTTTCCTGGCAAGGCATGGTTGGCTGTTTGGTAAGAAGCTTCCTTAGCCTCGCCACCACTGCAGTTTTTCCATGCTCCCACAAAGTTCCTTCCCAGCATCCTTCACAGATCGCTGACATAGCCAGCTAGAAGATTTCTCTCTGATAACGTCTTCGGGAGTCCAACTCCTTGTTCCACCAAGATGGTTTGGGTCTTCGCTTTGTGCGAACGGGCCGGCAGGACATATCGTATGCTTCTATGAGAGTTTTATTATTTCCCATGAAATACAACTTACACATTTAGTATTAAATTGGAGATCGTTTGGCCACAAGTTAGCAAAATATGCACTCAAGAAATCATGGATCGTTCTGTAGGGTGTAAGCTTATGATAGTTTCCTGCTGCTTGTGATGTGAAAAAGGCGATATTCTACAATAATTTCTCATCTTTATTCTATTATTCATCATTTTCATTCATCACTATTGAGGGTGAAAGGTTATGATGGTTTTCTGCTATGTTGATGATATCTTCTTTTCATTCATGGATCGTTCTGAAGGGTTTGAGCGTGTGATGGCTTCTTGCTGCCCATGAATAAAAACATTCAATTCGCTTATCATTTACTGTGCTGGAGGTTGAGAGGTTTTGATGGTTTCCTACCGCTCATGAGATTTGTAAGCTTAGGTCATAATTACTATTCATTCTCTTGTTCCTTAAAGTGTTAGCTCAAAATGTTGAAACCGCCGATTAATCAAGGAAGGGAATTTCCTTCTTTTATTTCTCCGATCTTTGTGCATAAAGTGTAGCCCAAAATACTACCGATTGACCAAGGAATTGAAATTTTATATATGTTTTCACATCTTTCCATTTTCTTTGTTTTTTGTAGATGAAGTGATAGCTCAAAATGCTAACACTTCCGATTGGCTGATAAATTTAGTGACGTTTTAGACGCTTGGTGGCGACTTTGAGCTCTTATGCAAATATGTTAATATTTTGTTTGAAGGGAAAGCGAACAATTGGTTTCGGCGGTAGCACAAAACTGTAGATAAAATTCGTTGGACCGAATTATGTAAAGCTTTGCACGAGAAATATAAGGATACGTGCAATGATGTTGATTTCCGGGACAGAAAGGGAAAGAAAGCTAATTAGACACACCACTAGGTCACTAGTTGAAATTTGGGTAGGAATTTGTTGCCGGAAATTCAACATGAGATTCTTAATTTGAATATAACAAACGTTTCACAATTGTGAGAAATAGTCCGCAAACAAAAGTTTTTCTTCTAGACATAAGAATTTTAAAGCAGTTAGGCCCCCTTTAATCAATCAGATCAGGAGTTTCAGTTAAGACAACAGCAATCTGATATGATTGAAACTGAGAGAGATGTTGTGGTCATCTCAAGTTTGTTGGACAGTAGGTCATCAGCATCAGGACTGATTAGCGCGGAGGAAAGTGTTTTGCTATGGTTTGGTGCGTTATACTCGTATATATACAAACTTTTCGTGGATGTGTAAGCAAGGCAAAAAATGTAAATGGTAGTGCACTGAACGAAAGAATTTATCAGATCGTTCTACCCAAACATTAGATGGAAAGGTAGTAACAAAGGTTGCATTTGAAACAGCAAAACGAGTCCCAACACTATTACCAAAAAACGATAGCAATAATGTAATACGATAAAAATTACGGCATCAAACAATTCTTTTAATTCATAAATACTCTTCAGAAACTGCGGAAAGATTATCCGTACATCAGCTACACCAAAGCTCGTTGGGAATACAAAACAAAATCACCTAGCAAACTTACAAAATGTTACAACTGTCAACTTTTTGGACACGGGTCAAACAGTTGTAATGTCGCCACTTCGTGTGCATTCTATGCCGGCCGCCATCGGACGTCATTGTCCCTAGACACAGCAATACTTCGTTATGCCAACTGCAGAGGTGCTCACCCCTCTACCGATGCTCCATGCCCTTGCCGGGCTTCGTATATTGCATTGATCTAAAAGAGGTCGCCAAACTCCAAACTAAACTTAAACCACAACAACCCAGCTCAACGCAACGGTAGCTACCAGCACCACAATACTGATAACAGCGCTGCTCCTAATACTACTACAAAAACTCAAGTTACGCCGAGTATGAGTGTAACTAACGGCAATCAAAGTAATAATACCTTATGCAAAGTATGCCTGCCGTAAGCTACAAGAACGCTCTCGTCGGCTCTCAAGAAAGAGCACCACCCACTAATATGATAACGACAAGAGAATCAGCTAATAAATTGAACGCTGATCTTTTTACGTTTGAAGAAACCTCTGAGATTATAGACAAACTCCAAAGATGCTCAAATAAAAGTGAGCAATTTAATGTTATTACGCAATTAGTACTTAAATATGTCTATAATAATAAATAATGTATATTCTCTAAGCTTCATGGCATAGAATGCACGTGTCGTCCATTGCAAAACTATTGAACTTTCAAACTTCCTAATTCATAACAAAATACATGTCTGTCTGATAAGCGAAATCTGGTTAACGCAAAAGGATCGGTTTATAATCTCTAATTATACCATCTATCGAAATGACCGTACTTCTAATAGGGGAGGTAGCGTTGCTATAGCTATAAGTAATGAACTGAAGCATAGGGAAGTTCCAAGTGTAAATACAAACTTAATTAAAAATACAGGAGTAGAAATTTATATAGACTCGCAAAAAATAATTAAACTGTTTTCAGTTTACTTTCCTGGGTCATCGATAAAACGTTTAAATAACCATATGGAGCATTTCATATATGCAGACGATGTATTAGTGTATACAAAAATCAAAAAATAAAATGTAGAATCTAATTTTTTATCTATTCTCTCAGATATTTTTACATGGTCAATAGATTCTGGTGCCACGCTTTCACTACACAAATGTAAACTGTTTCATGTTTGTAGAAACAAGCAATGTAATTATATTAGCCTTAAGTATAACAATGTAAATTTCCCTAAAACACCTACTTTAAGTATTCTGGGTTTAATTTTTGATAACAAACTGAACTTCAAGGATCACTGTAAATATATTAGACTATCTCCAGCTGCCAGACTTAATATTATAAAATACCTTACATCTAAGTATACTTTTGTTCACACTAATAATTTGTTGAATGTAGTTAGGTCAATTATGTTATGTAAGATTGACTACGGCCTATCTATTTATGGGAATGCAACTAAAACCAACATCAAATTAATTGAACCAGCATACCACCTACGTGCCTACCCTACTACACCAATAAAATATATACTCATAGAAGCCGGTTTTCCATCCCTCCACCAACGGATTAAATTTGTGAAGCTTCGCCTAATTCCAAAACTTCTTGAAAACCACAACAAAACGCTGCACGATACAGTTAAGACGTCTTATAATCATGTATGTAATTTCCGGCGCACCTCAACAATGATGCAATGTATCTTCTTAGCCAAGAAGTTTGGATTTACTTAAGGTCCAAGCTATATTCAAATTGAACGATTTCCCCGATGGACACTTGAGCGGTCTTCTTTCATTGAAAATCTTGAAACATTCGCAAAAAAGAACACTTCTTCAGAAGTATATAAAGCTCTTTTCAATGAAGTATACCACGATCCAAGGCATTACTCACCGACATTTCTATATACAGATGGTTCAAAAATTACAGAAGCAACCTCTTTTGCTGTGGTAGACGGGTCAAATAATACAATTTTCACTGGTTTAATGCTAAATTTCTGCTCAACCTTTACTGCAGAAGCCTCTGTGGTCCTTCAAGCAGTATACTTTGATGCTAAATTACCAACCAAGGTTATATTGGTACGGATAGCAAATCAACCGTTGACTCAATAAGAAATGCCAACAACAACAGCTAACTTCCGTGCCAAACTCGCTTTAACAGAACCACTGCAATCAACATCTTCGAAGAGACCGTTATCCTTCGTCTAGTTAAATCTCATATTCGGGAGAAAGACCGTATTTCATGGGATAACGAAAGCCATCACTACAAGCATTTTAACTTAGATGCCATTACCCCAGTTTATCCTGCTAAATGCCACCGAAACGCAATAAAATTATTTGTCCGCCTCTGACTCGGGCACAACGCGCTTACTAACTAACACCTACTTCGTGGCCTCAACAATGATGTTTGCCCTCTTTGCAACGATGTTGCAACTGAGCCGCACCTGCTCTCAGGGTGCCTTCCATTACAGCGCTTTCAAAATCAAGCCAAACTGAACATAGTGTAGTTACTGGGCAACCCAAATCTTAATAACATAAACCTAATCTTCAATTTTTTTAAATCCATTAAATTAGAAAATCTTATTTAAATACAATAGTATGTATTTTTAATCACATATTTCACTCTTATTTTCTAAGTAGTTTAAGAATTTATTTGTTAAACTTCTTCTAATAATAATAATATTAATAGTAATATTATTGTACATAACTTAAATTGATCGTGTTTTCGGGTTAGTTAGTAGTGCATAATTTTTAAAAGTTTTAATATTTTCTAATTGAGGTATTTTCATTCTATTTTCGAGTGATTAGTGCATTTTGTTCTGTTTTTGCTATCACTTACAGCGTGTACATTTACTATCTGCATTTTTCATAAAATTAATTTTTATTGTTTTTTCCCCTTTGTTTTTGGATATTTTATTTTTATTTTTTCGTGAAAATGATTTGTTGTAATCCTTCATGTAAAAATAAAAATGCTTTCGGTGTTGATTCCCAACGCGCAGTACGTTGTTGGCTGTTTCACACTTGAAGTATGCGGGACTGAACCTCCCTGACCATGACAGATAATCAGCAGATCTAAAACTGTTTGTGGCAGTTTGACATGGCCTTGCCCGTACTGTTTTAAGCGTCAGGTTGATTTTTCGTCAATGTATCGTAGTATACGTCACAATTTTATCAAATTGAGAAGTGCTGTAAAGCAACTTTCGTTTCATTTTGATTCCGGGCACTGATTTACTCACTAAATATCAGTTCGATTCTCCTCCTCCTTTTCTCTTATTATCACCTTCTCCTATGGGCAACCATGCTTGCCAACTACCTTCCACCACTCTTCTTGTTCCTGCCACCACTCTTCTTGTTCCTGCCACAATTGAAACAAATGAAATCTTCTGTTCAAATTTCAACACATACTCGTATAGGACAGATCGCCCTATTTGATGCGGAGGTGGTGTCCTTATTGCTGTTGTCTCTTACCTAAGATCAGAATTTGTTGATCTAAAGTGTTCAGCCAATATTGAGTTTATTTATGTGAGGTTATTTTTGGCTCATGAATCTGTTTATATATTGTGTTCTTATATTCCGCCTAATTCCAATTTGGAAATTTATATGTGCCATGCTAGAGCCATTAACTCTGTCAATAACATTCTTCGGGACCGTGACTCTTTTATCGTGCTACGTGATTTTAATATCCCATTCATTTCTGGTACTTCTGTGTCAAGATGCCAACCTTTAAGTATTCCTGAGGATACTTTCTATCCAACATTGGAAATATCCCATTATGTAACCCGTTCTGTTTCAGCGTCCACATCTACTTGTAAATGTTGATTTTTTTTCCCAAAGTGAACTTTGCCCAACTAAATAAACCACTTTGGTTTACAAGAAGACTTTCTAATCTGAAGAATATTAAGTCGAGGCTATAGAAAACAAAAATTTAAGAGTTCTGACTCTTCTATTGCTTTTGCTAACTTTTGTGTGGCATGGGCTAATTTTCTTTCATTAAATAACCTTTGTTATAATAACTATCTCTCACGTTGTAGACTGCAATTTTCACTTGACCCTAAGCAGTTCTATAACTTTGTGAACTCAAAGCGCAAATCTTCTTTATTTCCCTCATCATTGTATCTAGTTAATGATCATGGCCACAGTGATTTGGGTATTGCAGATCTGTTTCCAAAATTTTTTCAATCCACTTTATTAATAATATATGTATATACACCCAAATCTCTTTTTACACGGACTTTTTTTACTCGATTTTGAAATAACACGGTTTACAAATTAGACGAATAATTTTCTTTTACACGAATTTTTTGATGTTGCACGAATTCAAAGAAAATAAATTCTTTTTCCAGTGTTTTAAAACAAATTCGTGAATGTATGTATGTATACGAAAACAAAATTCAATTAGGGGAATACCCGATTAATGATTTATACGCTTTTTCTTTATCTCGTTGTCTCAAATTGAATTTCGTGTCTCAGTTCGAAGGCAGCAGCATTTGTATTGCTCATTATTTTTTATTACAAATAAAAGTAAAATTATGTTAAATAATTGGTAATAGAAAAATTCGATAAGCAATATTAATATTAATTCATTGTTATAAACGCAATCTTCAGTTTTGTGTAGCTGGATATCAAGAATTATATAAGGAATTTAAAAAACCAAAAAAACAGCTTCTAATAACAGATAACAGACTTTATAACAAAAAAAACCAACAACGGCCTCGTAACAATAAAAATTTTTCATTTCAATCAAACCCGACGGTTGTGGAAGAATGTGATGTATCTTCAGATGACGATGGTCCAGCCCATAATAAACGTGCACGCTTGTCGACTTTTATTTCTTATTTAAATTTTAATTTTTATATGATACACCTATTTTTAATGCATAGTAATTCGATCGTTTTTTTTTTTAATAAAAATGAATTATTTCTTGTTTTATAATGGATTTCATTTTTACTTTTTAAGCACGGTTTTTGGGGAAAATATATATAGATTTCCCATCTTACACGATTTTTTAAAGTGTAAAAAAAGTGTTGGGTGTATATATGCATATATATATAATAATTAAATTAATACCATCGTCATTCGCTGCCTACGGGACTCATGATCACACTGCAGGTTGGATGAACTGGATTTCGTTGATTTGGGCCACCTACACCGTCTGCATTATTGTAGTTTATTAGTTTATATGTCTCTGACCACACATGGCTGTGAGTAGGCGGATAGCTCTCTACTATTTGCAAATATATTTCCCCCATCGGTTCAGAGGCTGGTATTTCATATTATCCTTATTTATTTTCGTTACATTTATTTTTGTTTTAAACTGACAGTTTTTTTGTCAATGTCATTCAAATAAATAAATAAATAAAAACACCACAAGATAACAACAATACCGAAAATGTCTGGTATCTTTTGCATTACTACGTTTGCCCAGTTTTTAGTACAGACGCTCACAGTCTATGGAAGATAACGTGAAACTCGGCACATTTTGGCAGTTGTAACGAACACTATGTAATATCCAAACATGGGCATTGAAAATCTTGAAACATTAGCAAAAAAGAACACTTCTTCAGAAGTATATAAAGCTCTTTTTAATGAAGTATACCACGATCCAAGGCATTACTCAACGATATTTCTATATACAGATGGTTCAAAAATTACAGAAGCAACCTCTTTTCCTGTGGTAGACGGGTCAAATAATACAATTTCCACTGGTTTAATGCTAAATTTCTGATCAATCTTTACTGCAGAAGCCTCTGCGGTCCTTCAAGCAGTATACTTTGATGCTAAATTACCAACCAAGGTTATATTGGTACGGATAGCAAATCAACCGTTGACTCAATAAGAAATGCCAACAACAACAGCTAACTTCCGTGCCAAACTCGCTTTAACAGAACCACTGCAATCAACATCTTCGAAGAGGCCGTTATCCTTCGTCTAGTTAAATCTCATATTCGGGAGAAAGACCGTATTTCATGGGATAACGAAAGCCATCACTACAAGCATTTTAACTTAGATGCCATTACCCCAGTTTATCCTGCTAAATGCCACCGAAACGCAATAAAATTATTTGTCCGCCTCTGACTCGGGCACAACGCGCTTACTAATTAACACCTACTTCGTGGCCTCAACAATGATGTTTGCCCTCTTTGCAACGATGTTGCAACTGAGCCGCACCTGCTCTCAGGGTGCCTTCCATTATCAAGCCAAAATCAAGCCAAACTGAACATAGTGTAGCTACTGGGCAACCCAAAGCTTAATAACATAAACCTAATCTTCAATTTTTTTAAATCCATTAAATTAGAAAATCTTATTTAAATACAATAGTATGTATTTTTAATCACATATTTCACTCTTATTTTCTAAGTAGTTTAAGAATTTATTTGTTAAACTACTTCTAATAATAATAATATTATTGTACATAACTTAAATTGATCGTGTTTTCGGGTGAGTTAGTAATGCATAATTTTTAAAAGTTTTAATTATTTCTAATTGAGGTGTTTTCATTATATTTTCGAGTGATTAGTGCATTTTGTATTGTTTTTGATATCACTTACAGCGTGTACATTTACTATCTGCATTTTTCATAAAATTAATTTTTATTGTTTTTTTCCCCTTATTATTTTTTGGATATTTTATTTTTATTTTTTCGTGAAAATGATCCTGCTAAATGCCACCGAAATGCAATAAAATTATTTGTCCGCCTCTGACTCGGGCACAACGCGCCTACTAATCAATACCTACTTCGTGGCCTCAACAATGATGTTTGCCCTCTTTGCAATGATGTTGCAACTGAGCCGCACCTGCTCTCAGGGTGCCTTCCATTACAGCGCTTTCAAAATCAAGCCAAACTGAACATAGTGGAGCTACTGGGCAACCTAAATCTTAATAACATAAACCTAATCTTCAATTTTTTTAAATCCATTAAATTAGAAAATCTTATTTAAATACAATAGTATGTATTTTTAATCACATATTTCACTCTTATTTTCTAAGTAGTTTAAGAATTTATTTGTGAATCTACTTCTAAAAATAATAATATTAATAGTAATATTATTGTACATAACTTAAATTGATCGTGTTTTCGGGTTAGTTAGTAGTGCATAATTTTTAAAAGTTTTAATATTTTCTAATTGAGGTGTTTTCATTATATTTTCGAGTGATTAGTGCATTTTGTTTTGTTTTTGCATGTTTCATAATTTTTACTATTGTTATTGTATATAACATTCCAAAGTTATTATCGTGAGCTTTGTTGTTGCGAAACCAAACTGTAATTAATCAGTGATTCAGTACCGTTTTGTGTTTGTTTCTATAGCATTTGATATTGCTTTGGGTATGTTTGATTTTTGTGCGCTATCACTTACAGTGTGTACATTTACTATCTGCATTTTTCATTAAATTAATTTTTATTGTTTTTTTCCCCTTTTTTTTTTTGGATATTTTATTTTTATTTTTTTGAAAATGATTTGTTGTAATCCTTCATGTAAAAATAAAAATGCTTTCGGTGTTGATTCCCAACGCGCAGTACGTTGTTGGCTGTTTCACACTTGAAGTATGCGGGACTGAACCTCCTTGACCATGACAGATAATCAGCAGATCTAAAACTGTTTGTGGCAGTTTGACGTGGCCTTGCCCGTACTGTTTTAAGCATCAGGTTGATTTTTCGTCAATGTATCGTAGTATACGTCACAATTTTATCAAATTGAGAAGTGCTGTAAAGCAACTTTCGTTTCATTTTGATTCCGGGCACTGATTTACTCACTAAATATCAGTTCGATTCTCCTCCTCCTTTTCTCTTATTGTCACCTTCTCCTATGGGCAACCATGCTTGCCAACTACCTTCCACGACTCTTCTTGTTCCTGCCACAATTGAAACAAATGAAATCTTCTGTTCAAATTTCAACCCATACTCGTATAGGACAGATCGCCCTATTTGATGCGGAGGAGGTGTCCTTATTGCTGTTGTCTCTTACCTAAGATCAGAATTTGTTGATCTAAAGTGTTCAGCCAATATTGAGTTTATTTGTGTGAGGTTATTTTTGGCTCATGAATCTGTTTATATATTGTCAACAATTCATTGTTATAAACGCAATCTTCAGTTTTGTGTAGCTGGATATCAAAAATTATATAAGGAATTTAAAAAACCAAAAAAACAGCTTCTAATAACAGATAACAGACTTTATAACAAAAAAACCAACAACGGCCTCGTAACAATAAAAATTCTTCATTTCAATCAAACCCGACAGTTGTGGAAGAATTTGATGTATCTTCAGATGACGATGGTCCAGCCCATAATAAACGTGCACGCTTGTTATCAAGTAGCGATGAATAGTTGCGAAATCGACTTTTATTTCTTATTTAAATTTTAATTTTTATATGATACACCTATTTAATGCATAGTAAGTTTTTTTTTTAATAAAAATGAATTATTTCTTGTTTATAAAGGATTTCATTTTTAACTGACAGTTTTTTTGTCAATGTCATTCAAATAAATAAATAAATAAAAACACCACAAGATAACAACAATACCGAAAATGTCTGGTATCTTTTGCATTACTACGTTTGCCCAGTTTTTAGTACAGACGCTCACAGTCTATGGAAGATAACATGAAACTCGGCACATTTTGGCAGTTGTAATATCCAAACATGGGCATTGAAAATCTTGAAACATTCGCAAAAAAGAACACTTCTTCAGAAGTATATAAAGCTCTTTTCAATGAAGTATACCACGATCCAAGGCATTACTCAACGACATTTCTATTGTATATGGTTCAAAAACTACAGAAGCAACCTCTTTTACTGTGGTAGACGGGTCAAATAATACAATTTCCACTGGTTTAATGCAAAATTTCTGATCAATCTTTACTGCAAAAGCCTCTGCGGTCCTTCAAGCAGTATATTTTGATGCTAAATTACCAACCAAGGCTATTATTGGCACGGATAGCAAATCAACCGTTGACTCAATAAGAAATGCCAACAACAACAGCATAATCGCTTCTTCTATTCGCGACCAATTAATATAGCACATACACATTAATGGCATGTGGGTCCCTGGCCAAGCCAATATATTTGGCAATTAACTAGCTGTCTCCCGTGCCAAACTCGCTTTAACAGAACCACTGCACTCAACATCTTCGAAAAGGCCGTTATCCTTCGTCTAGTTAAATCTCATATTCGGGAGAAAGACCGTATTTCATGGGATAACGAAAGCCATCACTACAAGCATTTTAACTCAGATGCCATTACCACAGCTTATCCTGATAAATGCCACCGAAACGCAATAAAATTATTTGTCCGCCTCTGACTCGGGCACAACGCGCTTACTAATCAACACCTACTTCGTGGCCTCAACAATGATGTTTGCCCTCTTTGCAACGATGTTGCAACTGAGCCGCACCTGCTCTCAGGGTGCCTTCCATTACAGCGCTTTCAAAATCAAGCCAAACTGAACATAGTGGAGCTACTGGGCCACCCAAATCTTAATAACATAAACCTTCTTCAATTTTTTTAAATCCATTATATTAGAAAATCTTATTTAAATACAATAGTATGTATTTTTAATCACATATTTCACTCTTATTTTCTAAGTAGTTTAAGAATTTATTTGTGAAACTACTTCTAAAAATAATAATATTAATAGTAATATTATTGTACATAACTTAAATTGATCGTGTTTTCGGGTTAGTTAGTAGTGCATAATTTTTAAAAGTTTTAATATTTTCTAATTGAGGTGTTTTCATTATATTTTCGAGTGATTAGTGCATTTTGTTTTGTTTTTGCATGTTTCATAATTTTTACCTTTGTTGTTGTATATAACATTCCAAAGTTATTATCGTGAGCTTTGTTGTTGCGAAACCAAACTGTAATTAATCAGTGATTCAGTACCGTTTTGTGTTTGTTTCTATAGCATTTGATATTGCTTTGGGTATGTTTGATTTTTGTGCGGTATCACTTACAGTGTGTACATTTACTATCTGCATTTTTCATTAAATTAATTTTTATTGTTTTTTCCCTTTTTTTTTTTGTATATTTTATTTTTATTTTTTTGAAAATGATTTGTTGTAATCCTTCATGTAAAAATAAAAATGCTTTCGGTGTTGATTCCCAACGCGCAGTACGTTGTTGGCTGTTTCACACTTGAAGTATGCGGGACTGAACCTCCTTGACCATGACAGATAATCAGCAGATCTAAAACTGTTTGTGGCAGTTTGACGTGGCCTTGCCCGTACTGTTTTAAGCGTCAGGTTGATTTTTCGTCAATGTATCGTAGTATACGTCACAATTTTATCAAATTGAGAAGTGCTGTAAAGCAACTTTCGTTTCATTTTGATTCGGGCACTGATTTACTCACTAAATATCAGTTCGATTCTCCTCCTCCTTTTCTCTTATTTTCACCTTCTCCTATGGGCAACCATGCTTGCCAACTACCTTCCACCACTCTTCTTGTTCCTGCCACAATTGAAACAAATGAAATCTTCTGTTCAAATTTCAACACATAATCGTATAGGACAGATCGCCCTATTTGTTGCGGAGGTGGTGTCCTTATTGCTGTTGTCTCTTACCTAAGATCAGAATTTGTTGATCTAAAGTGTTCAGCCAATATTGAGTTTATTTGTGTGAGGTTATTTTTGGCTCATGAATCTGTTTATATATTGTGTTCTTATATTCCGCCTAATTCCAATTTTGAAATTTATATGAGCCATGCTAGAGTCATTAACTCTATCAATAACATTCTTCGGGACCGTGACTCTTTTATCGTGCTACGTGATTTTAATATCCCATTCATTTCTGGTACTTCTGTGTCAAGATGCCAACCTTTAAGTATTCCTGAGGATCCTTTCTATCCAACATTGGAAATATCCCATTATGTAACCCGTTCTGTTTCAGCGTCCACATCTACTTGTAAATGTTGATTTTTTTTCCCTAAGTGAACTTTGCCCAACTAAATAAACCTCTTTGGTTTACAAGAAGACTTTCTAATCTGAAGAATATTAAGTCGAGGCTATAGAAAAAAAAAATTTTATAGTTCTGACTCTTCTATTGCTTTTGCTGACTTTTATGTGGCACGGGCTAATTTTCTTTCATTAAATAACCTTTGTTATAATAACTATCTCTCACGTTGTAGACTGCAATTTTCACTTGACCCTAAGCAGTTCTATAACTTTGTGAACTCAAAGCGCAAATCTTCTTTAATTTAAAAAACCAAAAAAACAGCTTCTAATAACAGATAACAGACTTTATAACAAAAAAACCAACAACGGCCTGGTAACAATAAAAATTCTTCATTTCAATCAAACCCGACAGTTGTGGAAGAATTTGATGTATCTTCAGATGACGATGGTCCAGCCCATAATAAACGTGCACGCTTGTTATCAAGTAGCGTTATCAAGTAGCGATGAATAGTTGCGAAATCGACTTTTATTTCTTATTTAAATTTTAATTTTTATATGATACACCTATTTTTAATGCATAGTAATTCGATCGTTTTTTTTTTTAATAAAAATGAATTATTTCTTGTTTTATAATGGATTTCATTTTTACTTTTTAAGCACGGTTTTTGGGGAAAATATATATAGATTTCCCATCTTACACGATTTTTTAAAGTGTAAAAAAAGAGTTGGGTGTATATATACATATATATATAATAATTAAATTAATACCATCGTCATTCGCTGCCTACGGGACTCATGATCACACTGCAGGTTGGATGAACTGGATTTCGTTGATTTGGGCCACCTACACCGTCTGCATTATTGTAGTTTATTAGTTTATATGTCTCTGACCACACATGGCTGTGAGTAGGCGGATAGCTCTCTACTATTTGCAAATATATTTCCCCCATCGGTTCAGAGGCTGGTATTTCATATTATCCTTATTTATTTTCGTTACATTTATTTTTGTTTTAAACTGACAGTTTTTTTGTCAATGCCATTCAAATAAATAAATAAATAAAAACACCACAAGATAACAACAATACCGAAAATGTCTGGCATCTTTTTTCAAATTTGAAATTTATATGAAAAATATAATAGTTGCTGTTTTGTTCATTACTTTTTTAATTTAATAATTTTTTTGTGTGTTTTGCATTGGGTATTCACTATAAGAAGACTTACACCTGAAGAATTTTTTTTTTATATTTGGGAGACATTCAATATCTTTTGCGGCATCAATGTGCATTTGTAGATAATTTTGGCCGATTAAAATTTTGTCGCTGTTGAATTGCCGAAATATGTGCTCGATCGCATTCATGTTATGCATCATATGAATTGACGGTTTTATTAATCTGTAGTCTTACCTGAATCCAGTTGGGCTTTGCAAATTATGTCTTCATCTCTGAAATGATGTTCGCTCATTCTCCAATATATCTCAATGGATCAGTTCTGCCACAAAATTAAAGCCATTGCTCTCGTAATTCATTATTGATTGGAAAATGAAAAAAACGTATGCAGGTGTCATG
The DNA here is from genome assembly GCA_035041805.1 of Amiota mariae. Taxonomy (NCBI): domain Eukaryota; kingdom Metazoa; phylum Arthropoda; class Insecta; order Diptera; family Drosophilidae; genus Amiota; species Amiota mariae. The sequence continues at coordinate 89,873 of JAWNKV010000343.1, read as the reverse complement.
ATATAATAATACAAGGTAATGCCAATTTGCCCTGTTACACTCTCAATTTTTACTTCATAAGGTTATCAGTGTACTAAAACGCTGAAAAACACGCATTTAGTGTTGAACATAACATGAAAATGCATTAATGCAAGACACACACAAAAATTTGTAAAATAACTAGTTAATAAACAAAACAGCAACTTTTCCATTTTTCATACAAATTTCAGGCAGTTATGCTCATCACATACATAAACAACATATGATAGCAACAAAAATTTACGCTGCACAACACTATCATATATCATGATATAACTGTAAAAAATTGGCGCCACCTCTATTTCTTACACCAGTTGGTCATGAGCCACTACGCTAAGGATGTTAAATTTGGCCCTGAAGTGCGTGCCATGATGTTGCACGGTGTCGATGTGCTTGCTGATGCCGCTGCAGTGACAATGGGCTCAAAGGGACGTAATGTTATCATTGAACAATCATGGGGTTCGCCAAAAATTACTAAAGATGGTGTCACCGTAGCTAAATCAATTGAATTGAAAGACAAATTCCAGAATATTGGTGCCAAATTGGTTCAAGATGTTGCGAACAACACAAATGAGAAGGCCGGTGACGGCACCACAACAGCAACGGTGTTGGCTCGTGCCATTGCCAAGGAAGGGTTTGAAAAGATATCAAGAGGTGCCAATCCTGTTGAGATACGTCGTGGTGTCATGCTTGCTGTTGATACTGTTAAAAATAATTTGAAGGAAATGTCGCGTCCCGTTAACACACCCGAAGAGATCGCTCAGGTGGCCACCATCTCTGCAAACGGTGATGTTGCTATTGGCAATTTGATTAGTGAGGCCATGAAGAAAGTCGGTCGTGATGGCGTTATCACAGTCAAAGATGGCAAGACCCTTAATGATGAATTGGAAGTTATTAAAGGCATGAAATTCGATCGTGGATACATTTCACCATATTTCATCAACTCAACAAAGGGTGCAAAGGTTGAGTTTCAGGACGCATTGCTGTTACTTTCGGAAAAAAAATTTCATCTGTGCAGAGCATTATACCAGCTCTAGAATTAGCAAACTCTCAACGTAAGCCACTAATCATCATAGCCGAAGATATCGATGGTGAAGCCTTGAGCACTTTGGTAGTAAACCGTTTGAAAATTGGTCTACAAGTTGCTGCCGTTAAGGCACCTGGTTTTGGCGACAACCGCAAATCTACTATGACTGATATGGCCATAGCTTCTGGTGGCATTGTTTTTGGTGATGATGCCGATTTAGTTAAATTGGAAGATGTACAAATCGATGATTTGGGTAAAGTTTGTGAAGTTGTCATAACCAAAGATGATACTTTGTTGCTGAAGGGCAAGGGAACTAAAGAGAATATTGATCGTCGTGTGCAACAAATCAAAGATCAGATTAGCGAGACAACCTTTGAATATGAAAGGGAAAAATTACGAGTGGTTGGCACGCTTGGCTTCGGGTGTTGCTCTCTTGCGTGTTGGCGGCTCTAGTGAAGTAGATGTCAATGAGAAAAATGACCGTGTTCATGATGCATTAAATGCAACACGGGCTGCTGTTGAAGAGGGTATTGTACCTGGTGGTGGCACTGCACTTCTTCGTTGCATTGCAAAATTGGAGTCACTACAGGGTCAAAATGAATATCAGGTGGTTATTAAGGTCACTTTATGGAAACTATTTATATTATCCTTCTTTATTTTTTTGAATAGAACATTGGCATTGAGATTGTTCGACATGCCTTGCGCATGCCTTGTTTAACCATTGCCAAAAATGCTGGCGTTGATGGCGCTATGGTCGTTGCGAGGGTGGAGAATAAATCTGATGATTATGGTTATGATGCCATGAAATAGTGCGTACAGCAAGCGTAGATGCTTCCGATATGGCTTCGCTTTTGACAACAGCTGAAGCTGTTGTCATAGACATTCCAAAAGAAGATGGTGGTGCTCCTGGCATGCCAGGCATGGGCGGTATGGGTGGCATGGACGGTATGGGTGGCATGGACGGTATTGGTGGCATGATGTAAAGCATGGATAAAATAAGCACATCCGCATCATCAAATAATTTTAAATCATAAGTTGTGACAAATTAAGATAATCATAAACATACAGTTAATAATAGCTCACATCAGCAGCAAAATTGCCTAATGAACTCTAATTTTTTTATACACCAATTTGTTCGCCTGTAGTTTATATCTTAACTTTGTCGTCAATCATGATCAATGTTTTAAAAAGAAAAAAATCCTTAATTATAATTTTACATGTTATATATGTAAATGAAGAGTTACTCTAGTTATTAAAGTCTTAGAAACGAGTTTGTCTTAAAAGTTAATTAAACCGATTTGAATAGTTAAACCTTTAAAACAAATAAGATGGAACGTACTGAAGAAGATTTCGTATTTAAAATATATTTTATTAACAATAATCACCAATACGAGAGGTTTTAATTGCTATTTGTGAGCACTACAGTGGCAGTCGAATTTCGTACATTGACAATATCTGACAAGTTAATTATAAGATTAGAAGACAAGACTATACTATTTAACAATGACTTACAGTAGGTAACAAAAATTGTTATTATTTAACAGTGGCTAGTATAATAAATAATACACAATTTAATTGGTAAGATTCTGTGATCCTAAAGCTCATGTGGGTGGAGCCTCTTCAGTCTTCTTCTAGCGGTTGTTTACAGCAAGAGCGTTTGCTAGGAGATTTGGATGAATCGATAGTCGGTTATTGTATCTGCTGCTATGGAAAATTATGGAATCTCCCACAAAGGGGACTTTTAGGTCTCGGTGTAACTGGGAGTTTCAGATATACCAAGGAGCACCTGTTATGGATCGCAGGGTTTTGTTTTGCATTATTTGGATGCGTTTGATCTGGCTTGCTGACGCTGTACCCCATAACTGGTTGCCATATAGCCATGTAGGAGCAATTACCGATTTGTACACCTGCACTTTGTTTCTCAAGCTGAGTTTGCTTTTGCTTTTATTAGCCAACTTAGTTTTTAATTTTTGCAACGCATTTTACGTGGGCTTTCATAATGTGTTCTGACCAAGTTAGTTTCCTACCAAGTTGCATGCCTATGTAGTTGTGATGACGTTTGGTCGGAATGGGACCAGAAGATTACGTATCTTTAACACAAATAAAACAAATTAACACAATGCTCTATGGGATACCCTGTACACAAAAAATCGTTTCTAATCTTAATGGGGACCGATAAAATTAATGCTGGCAAGTAATGCAGACTTTTTTTAAACTATTTTATTGGGCAAATTAAAAGATTTTGGTAATAAAAGAACAACGAAATTATGTTTATATTACATTAAAGCCATCTCCGAGCATGCATCTACCATAATTGTTCTCCCATCATCTAATTAGAGCTGCAAAAATATTGTATTTGTTTCCAGTCAAAGTGGTCACCAAACAAAATACCGCAACCAGCATTTAAAAATAGAATTGTTGTCACTGCCTTTGAAGAAAATCAGGTACATCTTATAATCTTCTATTACTGTTTCATCGTAGAGTGACAAGAGTAGCGAGGTAGCCGAGGGGTGACTGAATAGCATATACCGAGCAGAAAATTTTCTCCTTTGTCCTTTTTCGCGTTTTCGTAGTTTTTTCGTTTGAGGGGTGAGGATCCACGGAATAGTTATATTTTTCAATGTTGACCCGAGGCCATTGATATTAATTGACAAAAATCATATTTTTTTTTATATGAAACATCTTTGGTACTGTGAAATTTGACATTGGCGTCATCGTCATTGCTTAATTTGGATAACCGCCTGCTTAACGATCACAGATTAAGCAAGATGAGGTGCGGTAAATTTACGAATGGGAACCGGATGGTGATACAGGGAGTATTGGCAATTTTCTTTTTTTTTTAACACTAATTACTTAAAATAATTGGCAATGCAATGAAACACTTTTTGAAAAATAAATTCATTATATAGAATAGCTCGATCTATACAGAGAGGTTTATAAAATGTACGTACTGTTATTGTACTATTTAAAAAAAAAACATTCTGCCCACCAGTTATTCTAAAACATACAAGTATGTATTTTTTAAAAATGTTTGGGGAAAAGCAAACCTGGGACAAGCGTTGAGAACCTTCCTATTGTTATCTATCAGAAACCGACGCTTAACACTCAAGGCTAACAATGACGTAGAATTTTAGTAGCGAATGCGCCATATTTTGTAGTCAATCACAATTAATAAAGTAAAAAATTAAACAACGCTTATCTTGTTAAGCATTGTTAAGTGCCGTAGACACAATCATTGTTGGACAATCGTTATTATAGTGTTGGTTGATTACCGTGGCTGACTTGTATAGTACACTAACAAGCCACAATTAACACTTAACTGCCATTTTGAAACCACTTCCTCAACGAACACAATCAGTATTGCTAAGCCCATCCCGTAGAGTTTAGGTATTTTAGAAGGTCACTCGGACATGTGACCGAACAGTCTGAGAGGTTATCGAAGATATATTTTCCCAGGAACTTATTTCTATCCCTTGCAAGTGCTGGGCATTAACATAGAAAGTCGGTGAATGATTCTTTCTTCTCCACGTCACCACAACTCCTACAAAGGTTTTGTAGGGAATGCCCAGTCTCTCCGCGTGAATCCCAACACACCAGTGACCAGTAAAAACCACTGTGAGCCTTACGGTATTTTTGCGTCTTCTATTGATCAATCTAAAAAACCTATTTTTGTTGTAACTAAGCCAGGTGGCAAGTGCCACCCTGCAAGATTCAAGATATTTCCACCTACTGTTAGCCTGCTGAAGGAAATGCAGGAAGTTGCTCCTCTTGACGACCACTAGGGGAATGGAGACCTGTTCCGCTAACGATATATCAAGAGATGCACCAAAGCGAGCTAGTTCTTCTGTCTTCTCATTTCCCTCACTGTTCCTATAACCGGGAACCCACAAGGGAGTGATTCCTTACGAGACTTTACAGTGATCGATTGCAGTGCTTTGAGTGTCGCCTGACTATCAACGAAGATTACTATCTTACGACCTTCCAGCCGACATGCCACTCTAATAGCCAGAACCTCTGCCTGAAAGATCATGGCCTCGTAAGGTAAGTGAAAGGAGTAGTCTGAGTTTAATTGGGTTGAGTACACCCCTGCACCTACACCATATTCCATCTTTGAACCATCCGTAAAAATTGGAAAGTCAAAATCGCTTTGAAAACTCTTTTCTATGTTAGCATCGGAAGTACAATTACAGTATACATCCATGCTGTTATGTTAGGGCGTAGGCCACATCTCTTGCCAAATAATCTCTTGCAAGAGTAAAATGCCACACAGACTTTCTTTGCGCATAACTCTGTATTGGATTTCCAATTTAGTTTTGCATCCAGCATAACTCCTATGTATTTGGCCTTATCCGAAAGATGAAGCTATTGTCCATTCAGAGATTGAAGGCGGAAAGTCGATATTTGAGTCTTCGTTGTGAAAAGTATCAGTACCGTCTTGCTCGGGTTAACGTTTAGTCCACATCCTGTGGCCACTTTAAAGTTTCCCCAGAGCTCCTTGCATGATGTTGCTTATCACGCTAGGAAACAACGACGTCTGCATACGCGACTACCCTTGAACCTGTCATCTTTAGTACATTGAGGATGTTATCTGTGACTAACAGCCACAGTAGTCTACTAACATATCTAGTTACAGTCGAGCTATCTAAATCTTACCGTACTATTCTGGTTTTTAGCATATTTACTATCCATACTTTAATGTCTGACTATTGGTTTAGTCGCATGGAAATCTATGTTTTGTGTGTTGAGGAATTCTTTAACATTTGATGTATTAAATTCATTGTCGAATAAGAACTTTTTAACTTTGCCTTTTATAGCCAAAAATTGTTGAATTTTATCAACGATGGTTCGATTGTTTCTATCGGGTAACGGGAAACATGTAGCATGTTTTGAGAATTTGTCCACAAATATGATAAAGGATTGTTTAGTATTTACGTAAGTGTCCACATGAACTATTTCGTTTATTGATGTTGGTGTTTCTGTTGAAAGAAATTTGTTTTTTTTGGGATTGCGGTCATATTTCCCTCCTGAACATATGTCCCAATTGTTTATTACAATATTTATATTATGTTTTAATTTGGGATTATATATTCTTTCTTTTAGTTTTTCGTAAGTAGCTGCTATTCCACAATGTCCACTTTCATTTTTGTGAAATAGTGCAATTTGTTTGTTTAGATCATCTTCGGATTCGATGTCCATTACAAATTTTGTGCAGTTAATGAACTTTATTTGGGGTTTTGTCGAAAATTCGATTACTATAATTTCTCGAAATTTGTTGTATTCTTCCTTATTAAGTTCATTATAAATTCCTTTTTTTGCCTTTTGTTATTTCCCTACGTGGAATATTAAGGGCTTGATCGTTATTCATTACACTTTTTCCTACAAAAATCCTTTTATTATTAAATACTTGTATTGATTCCATTTGTTTTTCTGTTAATATTATTTGTGTCTTGAATCTATTAACGACCGTCTCAAGTGTAGATACTTTGTAACTTAAGTCCTCTTCTTGGGAATGAACAGTTTGTACTTCACTTGATTCGTTGTTTCTTTCTCGTAAGATATCTTCATCTTCCCCATAGTTTATATCTTCAATACTCATTCATTTGTGCTTAAGTCTTCCTGTTGAAGGTCGACAGCTTGAATTGTTTGTAGTTTGTTATCATGTCTTACATGATTTATTTCATCTGTTGAAATTCTACTGAGAAAATCAGCGATGTTATTATTTTTACCTTTGATATACTCTATTTGGAAATTGTACTCTCCTAGGTTTATCAACCACCTTTGTAATCGGGGATTTATATCTTTCCCTGTAAATTTTGTCATCAGCCACTTGAGGGGTTGATGGTCACCTTGTAATTCAAATAATCTCCCAAAGACATATGGACGGAAATATTTTACTGCCCATACTATTGCGAGTAGCTCTTTTTCAATGGTTGCATAATTAGTTTCATGTTTATTCAAGGTTCTTGATGCATAAGCAATGGGGTGTCCTTCTTGAGAAAGAACTGCTCCAATTGCAAAGTTACACGCATCTGTTGTTATCACGAATTTCTTTGAAAAATCGGGATATCTTAAAATTGGTGAATTTGTTACAATATCCTTGAGTTTCTCAAATGCAGATATGTAACTTGGATCATACAAGTTCATTGACTGTCCTTTTTTAAGATATCTTGTCATGGGGTATGCCATTTTGGCATAGTCTTTTATAAATTTTCTGTAAAAGCCGGTCATTCCTAAGAATTACTTAATTTTTTTTTTGGGTTGTTTGGTAATTTTAAGTTCTGAATTATTGAAACTTTGTTTGGATTTGGCTTTATGCCCTTGGTAGTTAGGACATGTCCTAAAAATTGTGTTTCTTTTTTTAAAAAGTCGCATTTATCTACTTGTATTTTGAGCTTTGCCTTCCTTAGGGCTTGAAAAATTGCTCTTGTACTTGCCATATGTTCTTGTAGGGATGTGCTAAATATAAGGATATCATCCATGTATACAACACATGTTTTATTGATGTGATCCTTCAAAACCTTGCTTATTAACCTTCGAAAGGTCGACGGTGCATTTTTCTGACCAAAAGGCATACGAATGAATTCATAATGGCACGATGGTGTTGAAAATGCTGCTTTTGGTCTATCCTCTTCTCTTACCAGTATTTGGTGGAATCCCTTCGCTAAGTCGAGGATTGTGAAATATTGCGCTCTGCCTAATTTATCTAATAGAGGGACTAAATTTGGTATTGGGTATTTGTCATCGATTGTATTTTCATTAAGTTTTCTATTATCGATGACAATTCTGTACTTTTTTTTCCCAGAATTGTCCTGTTTTTTTTTCTACTACCCCTAGTGGGCTATTGTATGGTGAATTATTTTCTTTTATTATATTTTGTTGAATCATTTCTTGTATCTGTCTGTTGATTTCTTCTTCATAGTTTTGTGGGTACCTATATATTTTAGAATAGAAGGGTCTCTCGGTCGTTGTTATGATTTCATGGTGTACGTCGTCTGCAGACGACTGTATGTCACCATCTTTGAAAAAAAATGTCATCAAATTCAAGTAAAAGGTTTGTTATGTTGTCGCATTCTTTCCCATTCAGGTGTTTGAAATCGAAGTTGTATTTGTTATCGTTGCTTTCAACTAGTTGTAAGGTTGTTATGTTTTCTATAGAACTTGGATAGTTGAATTCTTCGAAGTGCAATTTAGTTCCGAGAATCTCAACATATCGTAATTCGTTGTTTATTATTGCTTTTAGGGGTATTAGGAAATTTTATCCGATTATGCCAGAATATTTGTCATTATCGAAGTCTACTAATTTCTACAGAAGTGTGCCCTTTCCTATAAATTGCTTAGGAAATGGAGTAGTTAATGAATATTCGGCGGTCTTTATGCCGTTAAGGGTCCTATAAGTTAAAGGCTTGTTTAAATGTTTTTTTTTATATATTTTGTCGATGGTTCCTGGTTTTAAAATACTGATGGTTGCCCCGGTATCTATAAGGCATTTAATGTTTTGGTTGCCTATGGTTATTATAATTATGGGTAAATTATATCGGGAGGCGACATTACAAAATTTACTTCTTCTTCAACATCAGTCTCAGTGTCTTCGATTGTCTGTATTTCTATAGGCTGGTTTTGGGACTTTGTTGTTTCCATTTCGATTCTGGTTATTATTATTATTGTTCGTATTGTTGTTGTTCATATTTTGATTATTTTGATTTTGGTTATTATTTGAATTATTATTATTGTATCTTTGATTTTTATTATTATTATACCCGTTTTGAGTTTGGTTGCTATTGTTTGTATTAGTTTGTTGTTGTTTATTAGTGTTGTTAGTATTGGGATTGTTGTTTTGTTGATTGTTAGTAATTTTTGGTTTTCTATGCAAAAAGTCAATTGCAAATTCGTCGTCTAATAGTTTGTTTCTAGTATAAATTGAAAATATTTCATTTAATTGCATTGTTTCATTAATAAAAGATCTAGTGTTTCCGTTAATCTTTTCTGTCAATATACCCACTAGATCTCTATTTACACACTATGGAGAGTATAATGGTGTTTTCTTATCTTCTAATTCATATAACGTATTAATTTCGTATCTTGATTTTTCAATGATACTGAATAATTCTCTGAGGTTACTTACTTTCATTCCTCGTAGCATGTTGAAAATGTCCGAGAAGGTTTTCTTTGGCCTGAAGTGACACTTGAGTTTAGTCTTTACCTCTATCCACGTTGCGTTTTCTGGCAGTTCGCTAGTAATGAATGTGAGTTTCTGAGTTTCTCGTTCAATACGATGTTAAGTCCAAAACATTGTAACTCAATGTTGTCTGAACATAACGACATTGCCTGGTCAACCGATTTCAAGAACGGTACCAAGTAACTTTCGTTATTTAGGGGTTGAATCGATCTGAAGTATCCAAGGACGTCTTTTACTGATAATCCTAGAGGGTTACTTTGTTGCTGTTGATCCCACGTCTCCTGTTTCCTTGTTAAATTGCTCAGGTGAGTCTGCAAATTGATAGTGTCCGTCTGTAGCACTAGGTATTGTTCTTTTTGATTTATTTCCATTTCTAAGGCTTCTATCTTTCTTCTAAGCGATTCCTCCTTTTCTTGAAGTTGTAGTTGCTCCCTTTGTTTCCTCACCGTTTCTTCTAATGCGTTTATTTTATGAAGCAATGTTTCATCATTTACTTGGAGATCCAATAGTTCCTGTTGCTTCTTTACTGTCTCCTACAGTATGTTAATTTTTCCTTGATGTTCTTCCATGTCTGTCATTTGTTTACCACCCTTTTTCACTTTAAATATGTTATTTAGTGGTTATTGTATATGTTGGCACAAATATATTATAAAATATAATATAATACACAAATATAATAATTTGTTCACTTTTGATTAGTATTTGTGTATCTTAGTTATTGTTTTTTTTTTTTCTGTATGCACTTTTTCTTATGCACTTCTTTTTTTTTTTTTTTTTATGTATTGTATATATATTTTTTTTTCTTGAATTATATGTTTTTGTTTTATGTTGTGTGTGTGTATTGTTGTTTTAATAATTATAATTAGTAACGCAATATTGTTAATAAATTTGTTAACTAGAAAATGTTCTGTCTTTATCTTCACTTAGTTTAGTTTAGTTTTTTTTTTTGCAAAACTTTGTTATAAATGCACTTTCCTTTGTATTTGAGAATACAGTGTAAACGATTCGATAGTTAATATCTACTGAACATCCTACCGACTGCGCCAATTATAAGTTAATTAATTAAACAACAATGTTCTTGCGAGAACGAATGCTCTTTATTTAACGTTGGTCTTAAGACTAACTTATTCCAAATTTTGCATGGCACATGCAAGTGCCGTTTTGTCTTTTAAAGATGCTGAGCAAGCAACATTGTATAACTATTTATTAATTATTTACATTATAAATTCTTTTCTTTAATATTTTCTAAGCATTTTCTGTTTTTATATACTTCTGAACTATTACGCTGATCTCGTCTGTTCCAGCGTAATGGTTCAAGTGGGGACACTTAACTCGCGTGCTCAGACTGTTGAAAGCGCTCTCTATATCTAAGAAGGCTGCCAGACAGTATTGTTTATAGAAAACCCCCTCTCTCTTTTCCGTGCGGACTACTTCACCGTTTCCATGGATTTAGCTTTGAGGTAGGTGTGTTGGCAAGTTGAGATGGGAAATTTGTCAATAGCGGATCGCAGATGGAGCTCCAATACTCTTTCCATCGTTTTCAAGAGGAACGACGTTAGGCTTATTGGCCTGATATCTATTGCGGATTCATGACCAAGTTTCTCTGTCCTTGGTATGAAGACTACCTTGATTTTTCTCCTGATGATTGGTATATGATTAAAATGAATACATGCCATAAAAATCATCCTTAGCTAAGGGTCGACCTTGTCCTGAAGCTTCTGGTAGCATTATCGGAAGAACTCCATCCATGCCAGGCGAGTTATAGTGTGAAAAATTATTGATCTTCTGATCTGTAAAGATCGAGTCAAGGTCTTGCGAAGGTTGCCGTTACCGTACGGGTACTTCAGAACCACATCTTTGCAGTCAGGCACACTCCACAATTTTCAACCTGAACCTCTGAATTCTCCGTCAGAAGAATTATGTTTAGTACCTCTTCCCATCACGGGAAGTCTGCTGTACTAGGGAATGTGAATGTGGGTGTAGTTCTTCTATTGCAAACTAAAAGTTTTGAACTACTAATAAAATTAAAAAGTGACTCACCCCGTTCATTATCCTCATTGCTTCCCCATAGCTTATGACGTGCTTTGGCGTCGCATCCGAGAACTAGGGAAGTGTTCGTGGTTGTTGCACTGGCAGTCAACTGCACAACCTCATCCGGTGGTACCTCCCTGTTGTGCGCCATGTATGCAGATGGTACCAGCATGTCTTTCCCATCAGACACTTCGATTTTCACAGCTGTTAAATCATCTGCTCAGAATTAAGAATAAAGGAAAGCATTGATTTTGTTTTTGACTAAAATACATGTTCTTTCTTACCACATACCTTAGTGTAGTATAGTACTTTGTACCTTTTGTTTTTGAGCCCCAGAATGTCAGTGCCTCTGACCCAGGGCTCTTGAGCGATGCAGATGTCAACGTCCTCCTCACCTAGGAACACGGCAAAATTATCCGAGGCATTTCTAGAATGCATAAGGTTAATCTGCACAACATTCCACATAGGTAGGTCTTCTGGGCGTGCTTGTTGCTTCTTCCTGTAGCACCAGGTCATCCCTCAGCTTATTTGCAACCTGCAACTCGTCTGGCTCTTTGTCTGATGACCGGAATATTTAAAGTTTGGCGTACCTCCAAACCTCATTCTATGGTCAGTTTCCTCCACCTCCTTAACCTAATCTTCATTAAAAGAGAGGAGTAGAGACATGCTGCTCTTTTGCTGACCCTCATCTTTGATGACAATCAAGTCACTCAGAGGCATGGTAGGATTCTACCGCTGCAGAAGCTGTAGTACCTTGCCAGCTTCATGACAGGCAACCAAATGCAAGCTCTCGGCCACCTTGGGATATCCCGAGCTGGGATGAGTAAGCCCTAAGCCCTCCCAAGCATTGTTGATCGTAGCAATACATTTACTCAGGAACTACAGAGACGGTCGATCGTCGTATTTGATCACCTTGCAGCCGCGGATAACCTCAGAAAAGACGAAACCTGTTGGAGAAGAACCCAAATCAGAGAGGCGGTGTTCCATCAACAACTCTGTTAATCTGGGTTCAATCTCCCCCATTTCTCCAAAACCTTTTAACCGCCGTTGGTGACTTCGTCAATAAGTGCCACCGTGAGCTCATCCCGAGCGACGTCGCTAAAAAGCCTCTTGGCACTTGTTGAGGGACTTTCTTTATTCGCTGTTTTAGCGACTTTTTTTCCTCATATTTATAATGGTCTCATCCTGAGATCGATTACGCTTCTCGCCTTTACAGGTTTCACGTGAGTTGCAATGTACTCCTCGTACTTGTCCACCACGGCCTGATATTTAACTTTGTCCGTGTGGTCGAACTCATGTACAGTCCCACTCTCCTTATTCTTGGCAATCTTGCCTAAAATAAACAGAGCTTTTTGGTATAAGTTCCTCCTAACCAGCGCTTCTGACTTATTCTACTTCGGCTAAGGTGCGCTATGGCTGGCGCTCTCTTTTGCCGCTTTTGCTGATGTCGACGGTTTGTCGCTAATTCCATTAGCTACCGTTGCTGATGTTGTTGACACTGCAGCTTTCCCACTGTTAATGGCGACTAGTCCCTGGCTTGAGGCCAGTAACACGTCCTCGGAGCTCGTCCCGAGCTCCATTTCATACTGTTTTATATAACATAAAATTGAGTTAGTACTTATGAGCTCCAGGAAAAAGGTGGAAAAACTCTCAATAGGAGTAATATCATTGAATCGAGGCTTTTCATCAAATACTTGGTTGTACTTCTGTACCACCGGTTGTGCTTACACAAAAAATGGGTAGGGTTCTCTCAAATTTAGGAGGATCTACACAAAAAAAAAAAAGGGTTATACTATTTTCAGTGAATTAATCTATACTGCTTTATGTAGCTTCGATCTGGAATGGGGCACTTGAAAATAAGTCTTACCTTCGCGAAATAAAGAGCGTTCACATAAACCCATACATGTATGTCTACTTGGAGACAGTAAGTACATACATATATACAACTATAATACCTAATTTATCAAAATACATATATAACTGGACATTGATATATAAGTGCATAACAACATCAAGCGCGCAACTGTATGTTTGCGAATTCTCTTATGCCCAATCTCCGTTAAAAAAGATCAGTTGCAGCGGTTATGGTTGCTATTGTATTAAGCTGGCTGTTGTTTTCTTTATGCAGTTGAAATTGTTGTTGCTGAATATTAGTATATGCTGTTAATATTGTTGGTATCATCTTTGAACATATTTTGGTGGCTGTTTTTTGCTAAACACCACTACATACTGTTGTTGCTATTGTGTATTGGTTGATTGCTATGGTTTCTTTACGCAGTTTAAAGTTGTTGTTATTGCTAAACACTAGTATATGCTGTTAATGTTCTTGTGTGTAGGCTATTCGCTATTGCCTGTTATATGCAAATTGAATTCGTTCACGTTGCAAATTCCCGTTACTGCCATTGACATATTGAATATTGTATATTTTACTTTGAAATAAATTTGTTCTGACGACATTTAAACATTATCGTTGTTTTCTCTATAATACATAATGAGTGATAGTGAAGAATTGATCGTCTTAAGGTCAGCAGCATTAGTGAGGTTGCGTCTTCAGCGAATGACAGTGATAAGGAACATAAAATATTAAAGGAAAGGTTAGAAACTGAAGGAGAAAGGTCAGACATATCAGTACTGGAATGCAATATGCAGATATTAGAATCTTACTTCAATCAAGTTTGTGGTGTGCAGGCGCAAATAGAAGAACACGATTTCGCAGACAGTGAACGAGGGGTGATCGAAGAATTATTTATTTTTACAAAATCATTTATACTGTCAACTCTTACTAAACTTCGTTGTAATCAGACACAAGATTTAAGTTTTTTAAACAGTACTTCTAATGTTACACAATCACATCAATCAAGGTTGCTCCAACTCAAGTAACCGCAATTTGATGTAAAATACGCAAACTGCATTTACAAACATGGTTGATAGGGAACCACTTATCTCAAATATAGACAAGTTTAATTGTCTGTTGAATTGTTTATCAGGACCCGCACTTGAAGTGGTACAGGCATATCAAGTCACCGATGACAATTATCCAAAAGTTTTAGAGCGTTTGAAGGAGCGTTATGATAATGATGTGCTTATTTTCCTTGATTATATTTCGACTATGTTTAATTTGCCCACAATGAATAAAACAGATGACGTAGTACTACAAAGGTTGATCGACACGTCATCAGCAATACGTGGGTCGATCTTGTCGCAAGGATCAGCAACTGACATTATGAATGCTGTTTTGATTCACATTTTATTATCCAAGTTCGATGCAGACACAAGACTGAATTATGACGAGAAGCAAATATTTGACAAACTGATAACACGGAATGACTGTTGTAAGATTCTTACTCATCGTTGACAGTTTTTAGAAAGCCATTCTCAAAGCCGGTCTAAAAAGGAATTGATTGACAACCAGAAGCCAAAACAGGAATTAGTATCCAATTCATTCGTTACAACCAATTCGACTTGTATGTTCTGTGAGTCACCTAATCATTATATTTCAAAATTCTCCTTATTTACAAATTTACAACTGAATCAACGAAAGGATTTCGTTCAAAAGTCATTACTGTGTTTTAATTGTTTGCGCCAAGGTCAGAGCATGACAGTCAAAATCACGATGTAAGGTGTGCAAATCGTCTCATCATTCACTTCTGCACAATTACACTTCTAATTTAAGAACAGTTAATCAACCGGGCGGTGCAGTTCAACCAAATGTTACTCTGATCACAGGAACATCTAAGAGAGGCATGATACCTACTGCCATTGTAAAGATAAAAGATAGATGTGGAAATTATCAGTTAGTTCGTGCGCTGCTGGATTCGTGTCCTGAAGTTAATCTAATAACAGAAGAAACAGCCAAACGTTTGCAACTAAACAAGTATCGTGTGTCACAAGCAGTTAATGGCATTTCCGAATTTCATCAACAAATTAATTATAACGTGTATGCTACTTTAAGATCCCGAGTTTCGGACTTTGAGTGGTCACCACAATTCGCAATAATCAACAAGATTTGTACAAGTCAGCCATATAATAATATTAATATTTCAGAGTGGAAGTTACCTGACGGCATAACACTTGCCGATCCAGTATTCTACGAGTCAAACAAGATCGACATCCTTATCAGCACAGAAGGATTCTTTGATGCGACTCGAGTAGGGAAACATTGTCTTGCGCCAAATATGTCAAGCCTGATTAATACTGCTTTTGGATGGACAATTGGTGGCAACATGTGCAGTCCACAAACTGGATTTCAATACAGATGTAATTTGGTGCAGGAACAGCAGTCGCTAGATACTATGGTTCAACGCTTCTGGGACGTTAAAGAGTACACAACCGTACCAGCAAAACTCACACATAAGGAACAAATTTGTGAAGAACACTACGTAAACAATGTCGCTCTGAACGAAGACAGCCGCGTGCAGGTGCGTCTTCCATTTAGAGATTCTCCTAAACAATTAGGAGATTCACCGATTCAAGATGTTAGAACGCAGACTAGATCGAGATGAAAAGCTTAAAGGAGCTTATGTAGAATTCTTAAGCGAATATCTTTCACTAGGTCACATGCCATTTATTCGTGAGATAGATAAATGTCAGCCACACTATTATCTTCCACATCATTGCGTATTCGTATTTGATGCATCTGCTACTACAACATCAGAAGTTGCATTAAATGAATTATTACTTATAGGTCCAACAATCCAACAGGATTTGATTACGACGCTATTAACATTCCGATTACATAGATATGCTCTTTCAGGAGATATTAAAAAAATGTACAGGCAGGTTGTTGTAGATAAACGCGACAGATAATCCAACTGATATTATGGAGAACAAATGCGAATTATGAATTACAAACAATCAATTGATACACGTCAGCTGCACCATTTCTCGCAATACGAAGTCTTTTTTACATAGCTGATACCTTTGAATCCGAATATCCAATTGGGGCGTCTGTCTTGCGCTCAGATTTGTATGGCGATGACTTGTTAACAGGAGCAGATCAGGTGAAAGGCTGGAATGACAATGACTAAATTTAACAGTAACGAAATGTGTTAAGTTGGCTGCATAAAAATTCATCACAAATAAATTGCTTTGTTGGTAATCGAATCTCAGAACTTCAGCAATATGCATCCAATGTGGAATGGCGACACGTGCCACCAGCGAAGAATGCAGCAGACATTATTTCCAGAGGATGTATGTATAACAGAAGAGTTAAAAACAAACATGTGGTTCAAAGGCCCTGACGATTGGCCAAGAGTAGTTGAGAATCTGCCAGTGACGATTGAGATGCGCAAACAAGTGGCAGCTGTATGTTGCGAATCACTACCGTCTACATCAATTATTGAAGTCATCAATCAACGATTGTCATCTTACGTCCGGATTATACGCACTATATCTTTCGTTTACCGCATTTTTAATAGAATATCGCCAGACTGTCAATTAACGGAGGTGTCAGTTAAGCACGTACCGACGAAAGAGCTTAGAATGACATTCTGGTGAATAGTCTCACACATACAGCAAACAGTTTATAAAGAAGAGATATCGTTGTTGAAAAGGCAACAAAAGTTAAAGACAACACAACAATTACGGTTTTGAGAGTAGGGGGAAGATTAACCAACGCACAGTTACCATGATGCTAAATTCCCAGCCATTCTTCCACGCAGTCATCGGTTTACGCAATTATATGCAGAATTTTTATACAAACATTTTACACGCTGGAGCGAAGGTGTTAATATCGCTTTTGCGTGAAAGATTATGGGTTGTAAATGCTTGTAATCAATGCGAAAGGTTGTACGTTCATGCACTCACTGTTTATACTATAAACCACGATTAATGCAACAGGTGATGGGAAATCTTCCATCCGATAGACTATGTGGAGAGCTTCCATTTTTAATTACAGGCGTAGATTTTTGTGTTTGTTTTGCAACTATTGCGTTTCTTTCATGTGTTCGAAGGTTTATATCACGACGAGGACTGTTGAAGCGTTTATATTGTGACAACGCAACTAACTTTGTAGGCGCAGCGGCAAAGAAGGCTGGGTTCAAAACACAGAACTTCAATTCCGACGCAGCGGACATACTCAAATCATACAAGGGGTGGACTATGGGAGGCAGCGGTCAAATCTGCAAAAGAGTCAATAAGAGTTCAAAGAGAGCGGACGTGTTTACTTTTGTTCTAATAAATATTTTAATTTTGACTTTTGTTTTACTTCAATTTTTTATTAATAATAATGTTTATATTATTGTGCATAACTTAAATTGATCGTGCATAATTTTTATAAATTTTAATATTTTCTAATTGAGGTATTTTCATTATATTTTCGAGTGATTAGTGCATTTTTGTTTTTGTTTTTGCATGTTTCATAATTTTTACCTTTGTTATTGTATATAACATTTCAAAGTTATTATCTGTGAGCATTACTGTTGCCAAACCAAACTGTTATTATTCAGTGATTCAGTACCGTTTTGTGTTTCTTTCTGTAGCATTTGTTTTTGCTTTGCGCTTTTTTTGATTTTTTGTACGCTTTCACTTACAGTGTGTACTTTTAGTACCTGCATTTTTCATTACATTATTATTTATTTTTTTTTTTTTAAATTTTATTTTTTCTTTTTCGTGAATATGATTTGTTGTAATCCTTCATGTAAAAATAAGAATTTTTTCGATGTTGATTCTCAACGCGCAGTACGTTGTTGGCTGTGCGACAATTTTTCACACTTGAAGTGTGTGGGACTGAACGGCCGTGACCATGACAAGATTATCAGCAGATCTAAAACAGTTTGTAGCAGTTCGACCTGGTCTTGCCCCTCCTGTTTTAATCGGCAGGTTGATTTTTCGTCAATGTATCGTAGTATACGTAACAATTTTATTAAATTGTATAGTGCTGTAAAGTAACTTTCGTTTGATTTTGATTCGGGCACTGATTTACTCACTAAATATCTGTTCGATTCACCTCCTGCACTTCTCTTACTGTCACCTTCTCCCATGGGTGACCATGCTTCCTCCCAACTACCTTTCACCACCCCTCTTGTTTCTGCCACAAATGCCCCTCCAGCCGATCCTACCTCAACTCCTGTGCTGCCTGCAATACAGGTAATTCCACCCTTATCTGCAGTACTTTCCTCCAAATGATCTAGACCCGTTTCTTCTCCACCTTCGTCGAACACCATTGTGGACAAAGACGGGAATGTTGCCATGAATGCCTCTAAGCGGTCAAGACCTGATGTTCCCCGCCCGTCTAGCTCAATTGTGATTAATTCGAGGAATGGTGCCGTCAATGGTGGTATACCCCCTACCTCAATTGTACCTTTTCCCAACGAATCCAACCAGGCCGCTCATTTATCAATATCACCTACGGAAACCTTAGATCCTTTACCAATATCGCCATCTTTGAATGTGGATTCACCACCTATCTTTTCGGTAGTGGCCCCTTGGAAACCGAGGGATATTTCGTCGTTCAAGACCAGTGTACCTTCCGAATCATTCGACGAAGTTTGTAATCCGAAATTCTGGCCTCCAAATATGGTTGTTCATTAATTTAAACATAAGAGTAGGAATACCTCTAGTACTGTTAGGCTTCCAGTACTCACTAGTTCACCTTCGGCTCCAAGCTCGGCTTCAAAAAACTAGCTTCCTGCCTTCATCATATCTCTGGTACTTCTGTGTTAAGATGACAATCTTTAAGTATTCCTGAGGATACTTACCATCCAACATTGGAAATATCCCATTCTGTTTCAGACTCCACATCTACTTCTATGCGTCGATTCTGTTTTCGCAAAGTGAACTTTGCTCAACTAAATGCAGTCTTTCTCGAAATAGATTGGTATTTTTTGTACAATTGCAGTGATATGACGAATCCTATTAATTAATTAATTAATTTTTTCTATGAAGTGATATACAATATATTTGAGCCCTATGTCCACTATGATGTTGTTTCGAAAGTGCCATATAAGCCACCTTGGTTTACAAGAAAACTTTCTAATCTGAAGAACATTAAGTCGAGGCTATATAAACAATTTAAGAGTTCTTGCTCTTCTATTGTTTTTGCTAACTTTTGTGTGGACCGGGCTAATTTTCTTTCAGTAAATAACCTTTGTTACAATAACTATCTCTCACGCTGTAGACTGCAATTTCCACGCGACCCTAAGCAGTTTTATAACTTCTTCTTTATTTCTCTCATCATTGTATCTAGTTGATGAACATGGCCACACTGATTTGGGTAGGAAGGAATCCTTTATTATTCCCCTACACAAAAAAGGTAACAAAGCTGACATATCCAATTAGAGGGGTATTGCTAAACTTTCTGCAATCCCAAAATTGTTTGAAAAAATGTTCACTTCAACCTTTTATCACTTTTGTAAAATAATTATTTCTCCGTGTCAACACGGTTTTATGCAAAAGCGTTCTTCAACTACAAACTTGCTTTGTCACTTCCGGAGTTCTTCAAGGAAGCCATCTAGGCCCATTATTGTTTAACCTTTTTGTAAATGATCTCCCTTTCTCCATCTCACATTCTCGTGTGCTCATGTACGCTATTGATGTAAAATTGTGCTTTCATTTAATAATGGTGCCTCCCATCTCAGACTCCAAGAGGATCTTGATTCTTTACATTCTTGGTGTTCATATCTAAATATCTCCAAATAAGTAAGTTCATGAGGTATCATCGGTGTAAACCTCATTTCTTTACATACACGATTGAATACGTTCGGCTCAAGCGAGTCTCTACATTTAATGACCTCGGTGTCCTGTTTGATCCCAAGATGTGTTTTAACCAACATATCTCTTCTCTTCTATCGTAAATAAAGCGAAGAGTGTTTTTGGTTTCATTAAACGTTGGTCTATTGAATTTAATGACCCTTTTACCAAAAGACTCTTTTTATATCTCTTGTGCGTCCACTACTCGAGTATTGCTGTTGCAATTGGTCACCACAATATAGTATATAAATAATGAAGATCGAATTGAGTCTGTACAGAAACAATTCCTCCTGTTTGCCCTTCGTGGCTTAAACTGGAATCCTAATTCCTCCTTCTTATCAATCTTCCATCTTTGGTGGATCGTAGGATAGCTCTTGGGATTAGTTTTCTTCATAAGCTCATAGTTGGGGAAATTGATTATCACTACTAACTATACCCTACACGATCCATTCCGACTTTGATGCAAGTCATATAATAAATTCTATCACGTTCTCTCATCCGAGATATATCCATCATCGATTAATACCATCGTCATTCGCTGCCTACGGTACTCATGATTACACTGCAGGCTGGATGAACTGGTTGTCGCTGATTTGAGTCACCTATACCATCTGCATTATTGTGGTTTATTAGTTTAAATGTCTCTGACCACACTTGGCTGTGAGTAGGGGCATAGCTCGCTACTATTTGCAAATAAATTTCCCCCATCGGGTCAGATGCTGGTATTTCATATTATCCTTATTTATTTATTTTCTTGTTTTTTTCCTATTTTTGTTTGTTTCCCTTTTTTTAGGGTTCCGTACCAATAGGAAACTAACGGGACCCTATTACTAAGCTTACAATGTCCGTCCGTCCGTCCGACTCCTTCTCTATCTCATGAACCGTAATAGGTAGAGAGTTGAAATTTGCACAAAGTGTGTAATTCACTTGGGTGTAGAACGACAAATACTAAAAATACACATTTTTAGAAGCTTTGTTCTTTAATTTAACCTTTTGTTTTTTGTAGTATACTTTGAATTGTTAATTGTAGTATACTTTTAGGCTATTAAATATAAACATAATTTTATATTTTAAGCAAAAAATCTTGTACGATGGTACGGAACCCTCCGTGTGCGAGTCCGACTCACACTTGGCTGATTTTTTTTTTTTTAGTTTAAGTTCACTTCAATTTATGTTTTTGTCTTACTTTTAATTATTACATTTATTTTTGTTTTAAGCTGACAGTTTTTT
The DNA here is from genome assembly GCA_035041805.1 of Amiota mariae. Classification (NCBI taxonomy): domain Eukaryota; kingdom Metazoa; phylum Arthropoda; class Insecta; order Diptera; family Drosophilidae; genus Amiota; species Amiota mariae. Next base: position 68,703 of record JAWNKV010000343.1, on the reverse strand, counting down.
TGTCAATGTCATTCAAATAAATAAATAAAAACGTCGTTAACAAAAACCTGACTTTTGAAGAGTTGTCAGCAATTCAAGGTCAAGATGGGAGAGTACGCGTTGTTGTTCTGAAAACAAACAACTGCATGATACGTAGATCAATACAAAAGATTGCACCTCTTCCAATCGAAGGAGTTTGAAAGTCGGCCCTTTCAACGGTGGGAGAATGTTGGAGAAGATGCGTTGCCATCTAGAATTATTAATTAAAATGTTATCGATGAATTTGTATACTAGAAATATGTACATGTGTACATGATGTACATGTAGCTAGAAAAGATGTAAAAAGTTTATTCTAAGACAAGCAAGCAATGAAGTAGCAACAAAGAATAAAACCAAAAGAGTGAAAAATCAAGTGAACAAAAGTAAAGTTTTTTTTTGTTGTATTTAACCATTGCCATATTAAATACATACACACTATTCAAGCCAAAGAAGTAGTTAGCAAAGAGGTAATTAAATCCATGGTCACTAAGTATAAATCTTGTTTCGCTGAAGATGGGCTGGTGTGCCATATCAAAAATGAGTATAGAACCCGAACCAATACGAACCATACCGTCTGGCATCGCCCAAAGACCTATCGTCTCGAATATAATAACCGAACTATTAGAAAACGATGTAATTCGTCAGACTCTCCATACGCATCGAGTGTAGTCTTAGTCGAAAATAATGGTGAATACCGACTTTGCGTAGACTATCGTTGTCTAAACTCAATAACAGTCAAAACGCCATTCCCTATGCCAAATATCGAAGAACTGTTAGCTAACTGGCTGGCAATGATTATTTCACTCAACTAGATCTGCGTATGGGGAACCATCTTTTGGACTCGTAAATGCTCAAGCCGTGTTTCAACGAGTAATGAACAAGACAATCACACGAATGGAACCAGTGCTAGCGTATCTGGACGATGTAATCATACCAAGCAAGACCATCGAAGAGGGAACACAACGTCTTGAGAAATTCCTCGAAATCTTGACCGACACATAAATTAACTTTCTTAGGTCACGTTATCACCATCGACGAAATCACACCAGGGGAACATAAAGTCGAAGCAATCTGAAGATACAAACCACCAACCAGCACGACTGAAGTCCGACGTTTCTTAGGACTTACTGGTTTTTTTCGTAAATTTGTTGAACACTATTCCATCATATTAAAACCGTCTGATACGAAAATCAGAAGAAAACCGGTTTAGTTGAAAAGATGATCAACAAAGCGCATTCAACGAACTTATCGACAAGTTAAGCAAAGTGATTTCGAAGCCTTCCACGAGGTTCACACAGATGCCTGTGCCATTGGACTGGCATATGTTTTGCTGGTGGATTATGATAATGGAATACGATGCTACCATTGTCTATCGTGAGGGCTCACGGATGTCACATATAGCCTGAAGCCAATATTCGTGTCCTCCAACAACCGAATTTCCACTCGGAGAAGTCGTCCGTATTGTCACAGCTGATGTCGACGATTGGTTATTAGCCATACAATTACAGGACGCAAAGTTGGTTCACATCATTGGTGTTTTGAATGGTCAACGTAATTCTGACCAAGAAAAACAAATTTTCATCGAATATGAAATGAAACAACACCCCCTACACCGCAAAGTTGACACCCAACTACGATTTGTGGTACCAAAAGCCCTTACATGGAGGATCGTTAAGCTCTATCACGATGACTCCAGACACTTGGGTGTCGATAAAACATTAACCAAAATCCAAATTCTGGTTCCCGAAAATGAGCAAATATGTGAAAGACTATATTTCATCGTGTATCCAGTGTTGTTATAACAAATCGAAGGGTGGCAAACGAGAGGGATTTTTGCACTTCGATGATCCTGAGCCAATACAGTTTCACCAAATACATATTGATCATATGGGGTCATTCGTTCGCAGCAAGAGAGGTAACATACATATCTTGGCAATATCTGACGCCTTCAGTAAATTCCTCATCGTAAAGGCCGTTAAAAATACAAAGGCCTTACCCGTTATCAGTGTACTGAACGAAATCACCTAAACGCCTAATATCCGACCACGGAACCGCTTTCACAGCTAAGGTATTCGATGATTATTGTAAGAGGCACAATATCCACCACATCAAAACTGCTGTACATACGCCACGTGAAAACAGCCAAGTTGAACGCGCAAACCAAACAATTTTAAACTACATTCGTTCTTCAACCACCGAACTGAAAGACTGGGACGTAAAACTTCGTGATTTTCTGTGGTCTGTCAATACGCTACGAAATTCCACGTCCGGGCTTAGTCCGAATGAACTCGTCGTTGATTCCGTCTGATCGACTAAAATCATATAACTGCCGCTATCCATAACGACAAGGACGAGACGAGCATCGACGTCAATAAGCATCGGAAACCGTATACTAGGTGGGGTGAAAAGTAACCTCCTTGGAAATGATTTTTTTTTTTTTTTAATGTTTTCTATTTTATTCAATGTAGTCCCCTTTTAGCTCGATACACTTATTCCAGCGATTTTCAAACTTCTTGATCCCGTCCGAAAAATAATTTTCCGGAAGGTCTGCAAAATACTCCTCCGCGGCGTCGATGATTTCCTCGCGTCAGCTGATTTTTGTATTAATGAGCCATATTTGACGGTATAATCTGACGGAGCATTAGCCCCATAATATTTATCCACCTTTTCTTTTGTTTCCATCGCCGTTTTGCCTCTCAAAAAATAATGTTTTATGAGAGAACGAAAATCATCATGGGAAACACGTCAACAACAATCAGCTGTCAAAACAAAAAAACTATGGGCAGTATCGCACTGAAATTTGGCATATCTGCCATGAACTATGAACGGACTACAAGGCACTATGACCTTTTTTGCAGTAGCAGCGCATTCTGGCGGTCAAGGACGTTACTTTTCACCCCACCTAGTAATAAGAACCGAGCGTGGAAAATGGAAACTACGCTTTGACACAAAACACACTACTCCAACCAGTTACACCCAGGGTCAACTGGTAGTCATCGAAAATGAACCCATAGCTACTGGTGAGTCCCGCAAGCTTGAACCCCGCTATCGTGGACCTTATCAGATCATAAAAGAACTGGGTAAGGAACGGAATCTAATAGAGGACATACTGGGTATACAGATCACAAACCGTAAATTGTGTTCAGTGTACTCGTCCGACAATATTAAGCTGTGGTGCTCGAATGCACAAGATCTTCACATCGAAGACGATGAAACCTACAACCAAATCGAGGACGATTCGAGGGCAGGATTGGACGAGCTGACGACTAAGACAAAACCAAAGAGGGAACCGATGGGACGACAAGGCATGACAAAGGATACAAAGAGGACAAACTTGTAAACAGCAGTCGGCTGTGACATCTACGAGTGAACGGACTGTTTGTGAACGATCATAATAATAAAGAGAATAAATAAAAATTAATGTTAACGTCTTTGACACAATATGAAGTAAATTTTATATTGTTATTTAATTTTTAAATTTTAATAAAATAAGTAGCAGGAATGAAAAAGGAAGCTGCAAGAATTATTTGCATGTACTGCGATATTAAATCATGATCCACCATCATAAGTGACTTGCGGCCGTCCAGTTTTTATGCGAAGGTTCTCTTTTAAATGTGACATTGTTATTTTTTTTGTGAGCCAGGTAGTATTTAATGCCCTGAATCTATCGATATGTCTGTTGCACTTACTTATGCGTGTTTTTATCTGGGCAATACAAATTATTTTTTTTTCTTATTTTCACTTCTTTTACATTTCGACAGATCAGTTTCATCTGTTTTTGCTAAGAAACATGTAAGAGTGGCAACAGTACTGTGACTAGATATATTATTTTAGGGTATTTGTTTATACGGAAAAAATATAACATCATCAAAATTAAATATTTTGTTTTGGACATTATGCCAAAAATAATGGCCTTTCCGACCATAGTGCAATGTAACAAAATTGTGGGTTTGCTTTGGTATGATTTATTTCACAGTTTATTTCATTCTTTTCAGAGCATTTAAATAAAAGCTTGTTTTGTTAAGTGAAACTTCTTTAGCTAGGTGTAAGTCCAAAAAAAGCGTTACGGAAATCAAGATGAGGATGCTTTAGAGACGTAGAGGGGATAAGCATTTGCTTGTGCATCTGTAGAGTAGATATTAAGTGTTTGTGCATGAATAAGAGAGAGAGATGCTTTGCTGTTCTTGTTGTTGCTGCTGTTTAGTTTTGTACACAATATAACAACGACGACTTTACAAATATCTGGAAACAGAATTGCTTCGATATATATTAAAAATCAGTCAAGTGTGAGTCGGACTCGCACACGGAGGGTTCCGTACCATTGTACATGAATTTTTTGCTTAAAATATTGAATTATGTGCATATTTCACAGCCTAAAAGTATACTACAATTAACAGCTTAAAAGTATACTACAAAAAAACAAAATTGTTAAACAAAAGACTAAATTAAAGAACAATGCTTCTAAATATACGTATTTTAAATAAAAAGTCTGTTGTTACCTACAATACCTACCTACCTACCACCTAACGCTCTACCGCTTCAAATTTTCTTTACCAGACCAGCAGGATGCGGCAAAACATTCGTGTTTAAACTTCTAATGGAAATATATAATCGTTTTATGAATACTGATGGTTGTTGTAATGCCTATATCACGTGCGCTTTGACTGCAAAGCTGCTGGCACCACAGTGCACACTGCATTGAAAATCACACTGTCGAAATTACTACCATCAAATGAGATCGATACATAGCGGTAAAAAATTGGCAGCACCTTGTTTTATTATACCATGAGCGGTGGCTTACAAAACATTATTATAGAGCTTGCGCAGCTCTTTTTGCACAAACCAGCCAACTTTACTAAGTGCCCAGTATGACATGATGTATTCTAATTGATTTATTTCTTAAACTAATTTAGATATATTCTGCAATTTTTATGGTAAAATTTATAAATGTTAAGCTTTATTTTGCCGTCAAAAAAATTGAATTCATTTCATGTTCCAAGTTGTTGAAAAAATTATTTGAAATTTTTACTTCCGGTTTAACACTGAAAAAAAAATTTAATTTGAAATCTGATTGGAAAATCAAAAAGAGTAGTCAAATTCTATAAAAAAACATAATCATTATTTCATTAGCCCTTTCGTCAATCAAGTGAATTCTATAGAATCTTAACAACTAAAGATGCTAGGTCATGCAACTAAGACCATTTTCAAAAATATTAAATTGCTCTAAGTTACAAAGCTACAATTCAAATATAACCTATTTGTAGTTTTTTAATAGATTCCGCTGTCATTTTAATAATTCTACTTTCCAGCCGTTCTTGAGTTATAAACGGTGTAACACACACGACTTTGTTATATGTACAAATAGATATGATAAGCGCCTTATATGTTCATATGTTATCCTTGTACATCAAATCTTTTTTTTTCAAACCGAATTTCATATTTGTCTTCCTTTTCCAGTACTTTGGGTTCATATTTTTTGTGTACTCTGTAGGGGCTCCAAAGCATGGTTCTATAAGTTTCAAAAATTCCAAGAAGTTATAATACAATTCCTTCTCTCACTATTACGAAATGTAAAAAAAACGTGGTGCACGTTGTCATAACACGTGAATTCATATACTGCTTATTTCAAGTCATATACAAGTCCATACATACACATACTTATATTCTGAGTAAACATTTTTTATGTTTGTGTAAATGATTTTGATTGTCGAGTAAGAACAGTAAGCACAAAGCTTTAAAGCTTCCCAATTGAAAAACATTCTCTTTATATTTTGCTAGTTCATAAGCAGTAGACTCGCGGTAATGTGAACAATCAGCAAATTGAATATGTGGTGGTAAGATAAGTTTAAATTTTTATATTTAAAACAGTCAAACAAAAAGAGCAAAGAAAAGTTCAGCTGCATGTTAGTGAAAGTTGGCAAACTTTGAGTAGTGCTTTTTGGTCATGTCCGTCTTTTTTTTTGGACATTCTCGACATTAAACAGCTGATCATTACGCAAAACAATTTGAAGAAAATTTTAAATTGTATTTATTTTTAAATATTAATAGCAGGAATGAAAAGGGAAGTTGCAAGAATTATTTGCATATACATACTGCAAATTGGTCTCAATCAAGAATTTTACACAAAATGTCCATTTTAATTATCATAATTAGCCACAACGTTCCATTTGTATGTATAACCAAAAAAAAAAACTGCCGTTCTTTCAAGCGAAACCTCTGTGCGAACGTTCGCTGAAAAAGCAACAATTTTTAAGCAGTGTGAATCGGGCATTAAACAAATAAAACAGTTTAAAACAATCCGAAACAAAGTGTGCTTACTTCAATTATGAAAATAAAGTAATGTCTAGTAATATGAATGCTGTTGTGAATGGCAACCATTTACACAATATCAATACACATTCACCCAAAATAATGACATTCGATCATGTAGTCATGTAGTTAAAGAGTACCAAGACGGTTTTCCTTTTCAATTTTTTCACATTATCGAGAGACTATCGTAATTGTCATACCGGTTTAATTTACTATTAAAGTTTTGGTTTAGAGCTATTTTTTATTCTGAACATTTATGTGACAGACTGTTCTTGAGTTTGCATGTAGGTATGTACTTATTACATATGTTATGTACATGCATATGAAGTAAAATCGCATTTATGTATGTTTATGTTGACAATCAACATTCTTACAAGGTACATATCGCACAATATATGTACATACATATGTAACTAAAGCGTCACAACTTAAAATTTTCAATTTTTCAGTAGAATCAAAAAACTTTTTTGTTCACATTGAATATATGAAAAGAAAAATAAAAAACGATGGTATTTTTTCTTAGTAAAGCGTAGAGAAAATAATACCAGATTTTTACAGGACTTGATGATGATCATTGTGTATCGTATTTTAACAAAAAATTAAAATGGGAAAATTTTGAGAAAAAAAATAAAAAAGACTAACTTTGCCTATGGCGAAATTGTAATACTCTTCACGTCCCAGCTAGTGGTCCGAAATTTATAAGGTTGGTGGCTATGGGTCAAACACTTATAGTGTCGAAATTTTAAGTCGATAGTACAAAAAACAAAAAAAAAAATCTAATAAGAACTTTCATTTGGATCCCGGTTTGTATGGGGGTACCCCTCCTAGTAGTCCAAGGGTCTTGAAATATTCATGGTTTGTGGATATGGTTCAGAAACTTATAGTGTCCAAATTTTAGTTCGATACGTCAAAAAACAAAAACTTTTTCTAATATCACATTGAGTTAAAAAAGGGGGTTTGTATGGGAGGTACCCCCCTAGTGGTCCGATTCGTCTGATTCATGAACTTGATCGGCGTTTGGTAAAAATGAACCTATATACAAAATTTCAGCTCTCTAGCTCAAAAACTGAAAGAAACTGCGAACAGACGGATATGGCTAAATCAACTCGTCTCATCGAGCTGATCACAAATATATGTATATACTTTATGTGGTCTGCGATTTCTCCTTCTGTGTGTTACAAACATCATGACAAACTTATATATTCACTCCCGTGAAGAGTATAAAAACTGAGCATTCATCTTAGGAGAATGGGGACTTTCGGGAAACTACATTTTTGAGTGCATGAACTCTTCTTAAAAGGTCTTATACTTATAAAGTTTTGCACACTTTGCACGGCATTATACATTTTTAAAACTTTCAAACTAATGTGAGTGTAGTACGTATGTATTATCCCTCTCTCATAAAACCGTGCCACTATGGAGAACTTAACCACTTTTTTGGCATAAATTAATTATCAAAGAAAAAGCAAGATAATTCGTTCCGGTTTTTTGCGTTAGGTTCTAGGCAATGAAAATGTTACAACATTTTATGAAAAAAGTGGGCGTGGCACAAAAACCACATTTTAATTTTATAATAGAAGATAGATTGATATGCGAAATAAGAACATGTATCTGCTCATTAGCTGGTTAAAAGAATAGGTTATAAAGAAAGAGCTGTTAATTCTTATGCTTATATAAAATTATATTGCAGATCATTTTCGATTTTTCTGGACATCTTAACAGTAAATTAAGTACCACAGCAAGGTCAACTTGTCCTCGCATACGAGCAGCACATGATTGCTGCTTGAACCAATAAACTGATATTATATCTTTCAGAAATTGATAAATTTTCGGCTTGTTTCCTTCGACCCCTAGCAGTCTCTAGTATATATAGCAATGCGGGACGACCAACTAAGGTTATGACCTAAAAAATAAAATTGGAAATGGTGCAAGAAAGACATATTACAACGAAACCAGAATTGATGACTCTACATATTTAAAAAAGCGGCAGAGCTATCAAGTCTGTTTTTGGAACTTTTTGCGAAGAAAATTGAGAAGCTTGTGAAACAGTGAAAAGTACTAAAAAGATGACATAAATGTTTTTAGGAAGGCAGTTGGTCTTGTTATATATTAAATACTAAAATTATTCCTATACTAAAATGCAAATAATAAGTTTTCAAATTTAAAATATAAATAATTATTAGTTTCAGTGAACATTTATGTACTTAGACTTATAACTTTGATAAGGGTGCACGTATACTTCATGCACTCACTTACTTACTATACACACGATGAGTGGATTTAACCGCGCAACTATAATACGCTCTCTACCGAAGCAATAATTTCATTCTATGTTCAGTAGTAGCAACGCGCGGTTGTAACGTCTGTCGACGGGATAATTAAAAAAAAAAAAAAAGCACGAATATTTATAAATATTTTAACTTACAAACAATTTAATTAATTTTTATAATCAAATCAAATAATATTCAAACCGAAGCAACAAATATAGTTCTTCTTAAATTTACACTGTTATTACTATTCTGAACCAAGAAAGGTAATTGAATTTATTCGTTGTGTTGAATATACGAAAAGTGAATTTGTGGCATATGTATGTTAATATATAAAAAAATAAAACGTGTGCTTGAAGAACAACAGCGTTATAGTCTGTTAGGTGTGTTATCCGATACATACCGGTGTGTGCTGGAAACCGCTTTCGTCTCAATTCCAACCTTATTCCGTTTCAAAGTGTACTGGAAACAGCTTTTGGCGGTTTTGAATTCGCCTAATTTTTTACAGGAGATTTGGTTAAATTCTTTCTTATCTTAAATTATTAAAGGAAAAAAGTACCAAGAACTGTAATTTATTGTTTTCCTCGCTAAACTGCATTTAAAGAAATACACATTTTAGTTGTTTTAAGGCATAAATTTGCATTGTACCCAAATCACTTTTCCATTGCAGTAAAATAGACGAAATAAGCAAAAGAAATCAATGCTGAATATGCCAACCTGCTCGCATATTAATTTTAACGTTTTCGAAGATTCAAATTTGTCTTTAATTCATTTAATTAATATGTTAAAATTAACTGCATTGGTTGGTTATAAAGCTGTGGTTTTTTAATTTTATTTTAAAAATGCATAGAAAGTGATAAGTTCAATAAGAATTTTTAATAATCTCATTGGTGAAAGATGGCATGTTTGCAATGTGGTTCAGGAGGTGTTCTACACGATTTTTGTTTGTTGAGAAGGGAAGTTTTTTCTTTTCGTTTGGGTTTAAGAGTGAGGAATGTGAAAGGGAGAGAGCAGAGTCAAAATATTTGCTTGGCATCTGTGGCTGAGTGTAAATACTAGCAAGAGGATCTAAAGAAAAATAAACGAGAACTGTCACCCCAAATTCGATACGTTTCTGACGGCCCTAAAATGACCAGTATTCAATCAGTAGTTCGTTCGAATATCAATGTTCGAAAAATTAAATCAGCGCGATTTCTCACACCTAGGTTTTTTGGGGTGAAATTGAAAACGCACGACATCAAAAACGTCGGTGATTTCTATCACATACCCGTATCGGGAATACAATAGGTCCTCGGGTAAAAATAAAATTGAAGTTAACATTTTATAATTAAAAATCAATACACAACATTATCTTCGATTTCTATAGGTAACATTTCTTCCATTCCCCAATTTTTGCATATGTAAGGATGTGAGGATTCGTTGGAGTACTATTCGGAGAACTCTGCTTCCAATTTTAAATGTGAAGATCAGTAGGTACAAAGTTTATAGTAAAAATATAACCGTCTACGGTCCAATCGAATCTTTCCAATAAAAGGTTTTCGACTAGTGTGAAAGGTATAATATAATAGAGGTCATTACGAAAACGCGTAAAAATACGCAACTCTTATCTGTTTGCAAATAAAACAAGAAGACTTATTTAGTAAAGTGTGACGAACCAACCACATTGTTAAACCAAAGCTGCAAAAAAGGTTGAAAGTACATTTCTTGTTAAATTATAAAGAATTTAGGAGAGAAAATTAGACGGGTCGATTTGATTTAAAAACTGCCTCTAAACTTTATAGAAAACTTTGATCCATTATTTAACCCTACAACCCATGGAATCTCAAAATGACAGCTTATTTTTTTTATTATTTTTATTATTACACTCAGGTCCAGCGGTTTGGTCTGATTTTCTAAATTGAAAATATTTTAAATACAGTGGTGAACAAAACCCTTTGCACCTCTGATGCGATGTTATAGCCTTTCCACACTGCACTGAATCACATGTATCTTGTCTTTCAGATTATCAATTTTGAATCAGGAACAGCTGTTTTTTGTTTTGGTTATACATACAAACGGAACGTTGTGGCTAATTGTGAAAAATTAAAATGAAAATTGTGTGAAAAATACATGATTAAGAACAATTCGCAGTATATGCAAATAATTCTTGCAGCTTCTTTTTTCATTTCTGCTACTTATTTTATTAAAATTTTAAAAAAAAGGGGAAATAACATTTTACTTCAAGCTGTTTTATGTTGTACCACAAAAAAGGAGAAAAACAATCGAAAATTACCTAAAAAAGGCAGAAATTAATCAACACTTACGCGACTGACCATTCTTAATTCTTCATCAAAATCGGATCAAGAGTTGTATCACATTCTACAACAACAACCCCTGAATGACTTAACTTTTCCTTGTGGTTGTCGTCGATTTCGATACGAATCAGCGCTGGATCACCATTGATTTGAATTATACCCCTTCCTTGATATCTGTACTCATTGTTTTTGTCATAATTACAGGCTTGCTAAGTTATAGCGTGGTAACACTGCTTCAAATTTATTTGTTTTAAAGCTAGGTGGTTAGACGGTTATTTTAATGCAGTCAGATGTTTTTTATTTTGGTTATTCTTACAAAAAGAAATGTTGTGGCTAATTGTGAGAAATTAAAATGGAAATTGTGTGAAAAATACCTGATTGAGAACAATTCGCAGAGTATGCAAATAATTTTTGCAGCTTCCTTTTTTCATTCCTGCTACGTATTTTATTAAAATTAAAAAAAAAAAATAATACGATTTAATAGGCGATTTAGACAGGGCCATGATGATTCGAATCACACATAATGCGACCAATGATTCGAATCACAATTGACAACAACCACAAAAAAAAATGACGGAAAAAGAAAGACAGTTGAAAATAACCTAACAAGCAAAAATTGCCCAACACTTACGCGAGTGTCCATCGTCAATTCTGATCACAGGCGAATCAATTCTTGATTCGATGATAATTCGAATCTCATTCGACAAGAGCAAACCCTTATTTTGTTTCGAATCAATGGTCTCATCATGAGTGATTCGAACCATGGCCCTGTCTAAATCGACTATAAATCAACTATAAAATGTACTTATAATTGTTTTGTGTAATGTTGGCGCGAAATGAAAATCAAAAAGTTGGTGGTAATGCACAAAAAGTTGGCAATAGTACTCAAAATTTCGCAGCCATAACATACATTTTCGCTTATACTTACGCAGCAGGCAAAATATTTGGTCATTTGCCTGTTGTTTGCTGTCGTATAAATGGGGTAAATTATGCTTTCGTTACATATGAATAAGAGTTATCTAAAGGTCAGAAATAATCAGCGTAATGAGCTAAAACAATTAAAAATGAACAGGGACAGACAAAATGTCTTAATTTTCAAGTTGCCGAATTTAAACTTGGCACTTCTTGTTGCATACATACCGTAAATACATTTTCGGTTATAGGGTTATCAAATTACTGAAAGAGGAAGCCCCCACGGATCCTTTTGTGAATTCAATAAATTGTTGTGAAATTTGCCTTGTTGTGAGGTTTAAACTGAATGCAAGGATTCTCTTTAGTGATAAGGTTTGGCGGGCTGGGGTTCACGATTTTCTTATTTTTACTTATACAGGAGGTGGGAGTCTAAAATCATTGAAAGTTTGTTTACGTAATATTTTAACGACGCCTAACTATCTACAATATGATTTTCAGGGCCTTTAATAATTTTTATATGGTTGGTTGGAAAGTATTGACAGCAAAAATGAAAGAATGTTAATTTTTAAATGGAATTAGATTTTATATGCAATGTGATCTCCCTTAACTTAAATACATCAATTACATTAAATGTAAATAATAATAATAATTTTTACCATCTGTTTAATGATTTTCCGGAAGCTCTACAAAATACTGTTCCACAGCTGCAATAGTCTATTCATTCGACAAAAATGTTTTCCACGAACAAATTATTTCTAGTTTCTGAAGTAGTGGTAGCCGCTGGGAGCCAAATTTGGTGAATACGAAGGGTGACCAAGCAATTCGAACTTTCAATTATTTAATTTACCCATCGTTAAAATACTTGTGTGAACACGTGCATTGTCTTGATGAAAAAGGATTTTTTTCTTCTGTAAAACAGGTCTCTCACGAATTTTTGTATTCAGGTGATCCAAGAGGTTGCAATAATATTCAGAGTTAATTGTTTTATCTTTCTCATGATAATAAATCAACAAAATCTCTTTTGCATCCCAAAAAACTAATGCCATAACCTTTGCCGTTCTGACTTTATCTTTTTTTTTAGCTGAACAATCAGCTTCACTCCACTGTAAGCGTTCTTGTTTTAGTTTAGAACCATGGTGGTAGTCTCGTCCACAGTTATAAAACGATGCTTATTCTGCTAAAAACGCTTCAAATTACGTTGAGATTTTTAATTTCGATTCAGTTTTTTTGAACTGTTACAGAATGCGTCACTAAATTTCCGAACAGCTTTTTTTTTCCTCTTAATCAAACTTGGATCTTTACAAACAAAATCATACACTTGCTCAATGATTTCTGATGTTATTGCACTTTTTGGACGTCCACTACGTGGTTCATCTGAAAAGCTTGTCAGAAAACATATAAATTGTAAGACCCATTCATTTAAGTCTTCCACCATTTTTTTAATAATTTCTTTTGCTGAAATAAATAATTTTATCACTGCACGATTTTCTTTCCATTGTAAAAAATTAGACTGCCACGTCAACTACAAATGACTTGTAAATAAAGAATCAAGAATTGATACGCCTTTGATTCAGAATTGTGGATGGTTAGTTGCGTAAGTGTTGGTCAATTTTTGCCTTTTTTTAGTTAATTTTTGACTGTTTTTCTCCTTTTTTGTTGCGCTCCAACATAAAATAGCTGATCGTTGCACAAAACAATTTGAAGTAAATTTTAAAGTAAATAATTAGCGGCATTAAAAAAGGGAACTCCTATTAGTCCAATCGCTATATTAATTCATAATTGCGATTCTAAAATTCTATAGTATAAAATACGTTAATACAAATTTTTCACCTTAAAGTATAAACTCACTCAAGTCCTCTTCCTTGCTTTTCTATTACAATCTAACCTTTTACTTAAGCACATGTGATCACGTTGCATTTTTGGTGCACAACAGCAATCCACGCACACAGTGGTGCTTTTTTGTATACTTTGTAGCCCAGCTGATATGGTAAACGTTAGATGACGCTAGGCTAAGCGAAGAATTCTTAACACTCCCCGCCGTTATGGCGGTCCAGTGGTTCGCATACCAAGTCCAAAAAATCTACCTTTGTCGCCGGCCTTTCATATGTACCGCTCATCGTTTTGACCGTAGCACTTCGCACTTGTCCATCATTAGATTTCCTGACTGCTATTACGCAGTCGTGTAGTACGACACCGTCACATGTCGCTTCTACCAGAGGTTTGGTCCCAGATGAGCTGCCTAACAAAAAATGATTGGATGTTAGTGGTTCGTCTGTTGAATGCTCAATCGGAATGTGTGTTAGTGGTCTAGAATTGATGCACATCTCTACTTCTAGCAGTGCAGCACATAGTAGTTCTTCTGATGAAGTTCACGCTGGTAGTATGCGTGAAAGAACATGCTTTATAGAACGAACCAACCGCTCCCAAGCCCCTCCCATGTGAGGCGAAGATGGCGAAATGAATTTCCATTGCGATGTGCTCGTGGTGAAGGCACTTGTCATTTCGTCTTTGTCTATTGACTTGACTGCTTCAATTAGTTCCTTTTGTGGACCTTTGAAGTTAGTGTCCTTGTCGCTCCATAGCTCAATTGGTACTCCACGGCGAGCAATGAAGTTCCTGATGGCTATGATGCACGAGTCGGCCGATAGAGTATTGGCAATCTCCAAATGTACAGCACGTGTAAACAAAACCCCATAGCGTTTTTCACTAGTTCGGCGAACTGCCACGATCATTGGTCTAAAATAGTCGACATCGGTATATTAGAACGGGCGACTGAATGAATATAAACGAGCATCGGGTAGGTTGGCCATTTTAGGTGGCCTGGCGCAGTCTGTTTGGTTGCGACATAGTTGACATAAACTCCATGCTTTATTCGTTAAAACTCGCAGTCCAAGTACCCAATATTTTTGTCGTATCTCATTAACCAAAGTTTCAGAATTGCCGTGGTGATACTTTATATGGTACTCCCGCACTATTAATTGAGTCACATAGTGGTTATTGGGCAGAATGTTTGGGTCGTTATAGATATTAGCTGTTATTCTGCTTCCCAAGCGTAGTAGCCCGTCTTCTGCAAGATGAGTTCTTCTTGAGTTTTTTTGCGCTTTACTGGTGGGTTGTGGCCAGTCAGATTTCTTACGCCTTAAGAATGCTGGTCCATTTAGCCATCTGCTGTGGTTTGACAGGTCGGGGTTTTTGTTCCACTTTGTGGCATCATCAGCAACATTTTCAGCGGAAGGAACCCATCGCCAGTTAGCAACGTTAGTTATCTCCGAAATCTCACTCACACGGAACGCCACAAACTGTTGGTATCTGCGGTGATCAGATCGTAGGACAAGACAGTGTTGGAATCCGTCCAAAATGTTGTCGCAGTCAAATCGAATGTATGCGATTTTTGAATGCTTGTGGCTAGTCGCGCGCCTAGGACCGCGGCCTGAAGTTCTAGCCGAGGTATGGACATCAATTTGAGCGGAGAAACTCTTGTTTCGATTTCATTCGATTTTAGTATTGCTTGTATACACAAGGTAGCTTACCGCAGCGTAACCCTCCTCACTAGCATCCACGAATGTGTGGAGCTCAAAGCTGGCTAAGCATCCAGGCAAACCGGTACGAAAATAGCATCTAAAAATGCGCGTGTTTTCAACTTCAGGTAGCAACCGGAGCCATCGTAGCCACATAGTGACCGATAAGGCCTAGAGGATGCCGTTTTTATGTGGCGATACAACGAATGTTAGACAGTCTTCATTAGTAAGCCACCAAATTCCTAAGATTTTCTCCATTGTGAGGTAGTCTTCGTTTGCAAGCCGTACTGCTGAAGTTTGATTGGCACCCAGGGCATTTAGTATGATGGGTGAGTTGGACATCCAATTGCGTATTTCGAATCCGGCTTTTGAATGGATGTTTCTTTACGTCATTGGCAAGCTGTATAGCTTCGGCGACGCTGTCTACGCTATCCAACAAATCATCTTCATAATAATTCTCTATTATTCTGTCCACCGCTCGAGGTAATTGTTGTTTGCGCAGCGTTTTTGTTTTTAACAAACTGGGCGCAACTTGATGAACATGTGGCCCCAAACGTCATAACCTGAAGAACATATGTAGTGGGTTCATCCAATTCATACCATAGAAAGCGCTAGCAATGTTGATCAGGCTCGCGGACTCGCACCTGGTGAAACATCTCTGCTGTATCGCCTCCAATGGCAACTCGGTGCTGTCGGAATATTCTCAGTATAGATATTAAGGACGAAAGTTGATCGGGTCCTTTTAGTAGTTGTGAGTTCAACGAAACCCCTTGTACTTGAGCTGCAGCGTCCCATACTAATCGTAATTTGCCTGGCTTATTTGGATTGGTGACTGGAAACACTGGTAAATACCAGCAGCGATCCTGCTGGAGTTCGGAAGTTTGTAAACGACGTGCATAGCCTTTATTAACTTAGTGCCTTATTTTTTCTTGTAATTGAAAGGCAAGCACTGGGTCACTTTTAAGGCGATGTTGTAGACAGTTGGGTCGTCTTAGTGCCATGTTGTAGCTATCTGGCAAGTGAGCGTCTTAAGATCGCCATAGTAGGCTGGTTTCATAGCGATCCCTTTGGCACACAGTGAACCGTTCCAATTGGTTTAGTGCACGTTTGTCGTCTTTGCTGACCAACTTAGTTCCGGAGGCTATGTCCACGGTGTCGAGACATATGTAGTATCGAACTAATTTCGAGAGTTCGTCATCAAGTAGATTTCCTTCACACACGTGAAATATATGGTGAGCTGATTCATCATTGTTGTCAACATTATACGAGGTACGCACGATGAGTGAAGCAAAAGGTTCCTTACTGCATTACGTGCCGGTCCTTCAAGTGCATTACGTAGTCAATGTAAATTCTCAGCGTCAGAGAATCCACACAGCTCAGTCGATTGATCAAACGTCGCTTTAAACAGGGGGCCACTCTTCTGGTTTGCCACTAAACTGAGGAAGTTCTCTATTCAGCCCTTTACGAGCTGCTATATGAGCGTTGGTAAGAAGCTGAGTTGAATTAAGTGTTGCAGGTGCTGCAGGCAACATGTTTGCCCGAATTGGGCCTGGGTGTCGGGCATCGATCGGGCTGCATAATATTTTGTATAGGAGCCACGAAGTGTTGATTACGCACGCTTGCTTCCCTGGTTACACCTTCTTCCCCTTCCAGTTGTGCCAAGAGCTCTCGTTCTTCCGCTAAGATTCGCCCTTCCTCCCGCAGTAGTAGTATTTGTTAATGCAATGTGTGGTTGCGCGATTGTAGCGCACTTGGTGAGGTAGGGTGAATTCTTTTGGTCGAACTTGCTCCCACAGCGTCGATACGTTGGCTTGAAAATGCAGTTTGTTGTAATTGTGGTTCAGATATACAGTTGCAGACGGACAATGAGGCTGTTCTAAATTGACGTCGCAGCAATCTATTGTGTTTCTGGATGATCGGTTATGTCCTGCATTAATTCCGATATTGCCTGTGTCGCCTTTAGCAAGTGTCAAATAGTCTTGCAGCGTCGTGCGGCTAGGAATTGATGCAGCAGCATGAATGGTCGTATCGTTGAAATCGTAGCAATCACTGAAAAAAAAAAAAAAAAAAAAAAAAAAAAAAAAAAAAAAAAAAAAAAAAAAAAAAAAAAAAAAAAAAAAAAAAAAAAAAAAAAAAAAAAAAAAAAAAAAAATAGGGTTGAGATTTCGTCAGAGAACCGGTTGTTTTGAACTGTACGAAGCAGGATCAGTTCAGCTAGACTGGAAATCATTGCTGGCTACTGCATGTCGTGATGTTTGCTTTACTTTTGTGGTAGCCAACCAGAACTGAGCGCTATTTCCGACGGTGGCAACTACACGTGTTAACGTCCGAAATCGGGAAATGGCGTTCGAATTGGATATGTAAATTGACATATGGTACGCTGATGACAGGTGAATGCACCGCGATGTACTTTGACCTTAGTTTTTCTTGAGTTTTTTCCGCTTTACTGGTGGGTTGTGGCCAGTCAGATTTCTTTCGTCTTAAGAATGCTGGTTCATTTAGCCATATACTGTGGTTTGACAGGTCGGGGTTTCATCAGTAACATTTTATCTGCGGTGATCAGATCGTAGCCAGGACAAGACAGTGTTGGAATCTGTCCAAAATGTTGTCGCAGTCAAATCGAATGTATGCGATTTTTGAATGCTTGTGACAAGTCGCGCGCCTAGGACCGCGGCCTGAAGTTCTAACCGAGGTATGAGAGGAGAAACTCTTGTTTTGTGCCAATTAAAGAACATTCGATTTTAGTATTGCTTGTATACACAAAGTAGCTTACCGCAGCGTTACCCTCCTTACTAGCATCCACGAATGTGTGGAGCTCAATGTTATCCGGCAAACCAGTACGAAAATAGCATCTGGAAATGCTCGTGTTTTCAACTTCAGGTAACAGCCGGAGCCATCGTAGCCACCTCTGATGATGATCGTCCGGGATGAGCTCGTCCCAGGAGCAGCCGGAGCGCCAAATTTCTTGTAATATCATCCTGGCGTACATCACATAGTGACCGATAAGGTCTAGGGGATCATATATGGACATTACAACACTAAGCATTTTGCACTTTGTAGGCTTTCGTAGTCCCTGCATAATGTCGTGCCGTTTTATATGTGGCGAAACAACGAATGTTAGACAGTCTTCATTAGTGAGCCACCACATGCCTAAGATTTTCTCCATTGTGCAAGCCGTACTGCTGAAGTTTGATTGGCACCCAGGGCATTTAGTATGATGGGTGAGTTGGACATTCAGTTGCGTATTTCGAATCCGGCTTTTGAATGAATGTACTTTACGTCATTGGCAAGCTGTATAGCTTCGGCGACGTTTTCTACGCTGTCCAACAAATCATCTATATAATGATTATATATTATGCTGTCCACCTCTCGAGATAATTGTTGTTTAAACTGCGCAGTGTTTTTGTTTTTAACAAACTGGGCGCAACTTGGTGAACATGTGGTCCCGAACGTCATGACCTGAAGAACATATGTTGATCAGGCTCGCAGACTTCCACCTAGTGAAACATCTCTGCTATATTGCCCCCAATGGCGACTCGGTGCTGTTGACTACTCCTTTTAGTAGTTGTGAGTTCAGCGAAACGTCTTGTACTTGAGCTGCAACGTCCCATACCAATCGTAATTTGCCTGTTTTATTTGGATTGGTGACTGGAAACACTGGTAGATACAAGCAGCGATCCTGCTGGAGTTCGGAAGTTTATAAACGACGTGCATAGCCTTTAGTAACGTAGTGCCTTATTTTTTCTTGTAATTGAAAAGCAAGCACTGGGTCACTTTTAAGGCGATGTTGTAGACAGTTGGCTCGCCTTAGTGCCATGTTGTAGCTATCTGGCAAGCGAGCGTCTTTAAATCGCACGTTTGTCGTCTTCGCTGACCAACTTAGGTCCGGAGGCTATATGCACGGTGTCGAGACATATGTAGTCTCGAACTAATTTCGAGAGTTCGTCATCAAGTAGATTGCCTTCACACACGTGAAATATATGATGAGCTGATTCATCATTGTTGTCATCTTGGTCTATCAAAATTTAAGCATCCAACCTAGGCGCGTCTTCTCGGCAATGGGTTCAAAATAAGATGCCTCCTTTGACTTCAAACTGGTCCCAAACTTGATGTTATCGACACCAATCAAATGCGAATACGAAAGTTGAAACGCTCTTGCTCTTGTTTTCATATAAGACGATAGGTAGCACTTTAAAAATATTAGAGCTTCTGTCCTGGCTGTGTGCGTTGCAGATAGCACCACTCGATGTAGATGCCACAGGTGATGCTGAATTGCTGGATATTGACTGATTGGGGTGCAGCAATGAATGATATGGATAATGGCACCCGTTGACGCCGCAGCGTGTAGTTGCTCTACATGAAAAATAGTCATGGGGTTTTAGACATCTCTTGCAGAGGTTATGTTTTCGAATTAGATCCCATTTGGCAGAGGGGCTTAACTGTATGTATACGTAGCAGAGGCTGACGTCAGTGGACGTGCCTTGATATGAAGTGCACTGTGCAGGTGGTTTGTTGTATTGAGAATCATTTGAATGTGTGTTTAGAGCCCCACGTTTATGCATTCTGCCTGCCGTGCTTGGTATTATAACAGCGTTTGCTCCCTCGACCAATTGCAGAAGCCAGTCGCTGAAGTATTCTAGGTTTGTATTTCCATTTTCTATTTTTTGCATTCCCCAGAAGGCTGGCAGTAGACCGGGAAGCTTGCAAAAAAGCTCCTGTTCTAACTAGGGATTGTTAAAATGGTTTGTAAGCGATGCTGCTTTCATGGTGGCACATATATTTTGCACTTTGATAGAAAAATCCACTACTGTTTCTCACCGCGACTCCTTTGGTGGCGGTAAATCTTGTACTTGTGTAAGCAAACCATCGATGATCAGCTCAGGTCGACCAAATTCCATCGCCAATGTCAACATTATACGAGGAACGCACGATGAGTGAAGCAGAAGGTTCCTTACTGCATTACGTGCCGGTCCTTTTAGTGCATTACGTAGTCGATGGAAATTCTCAAGCTTTTGAAAACTTAAAAGAGGTACTAGTATCAGAAGAAGTCATGCTACGCTACCCAGATTTTAAAAAGCCGTCAATCTAACGACGGACGCTTCTTCGTTGGGTTTGGAAGCTGTTCACAGGAGGGAAACCACTCATTATGAAATCACGAACATTAAAAGATAAGGAATTAAATTTCGCAACTATTGAACGAGAGTTGCTTGCCATTGTAAGGGCACTCAAAAGCCTAAGAAATTATCTATATGGTGTAAAGAATTTAAATATCTATACGGACCACCAGCCCCTTACATTTTCGGTTTCAGACAGAAATCCAAATTCTAAAATAAAGCGCCTTCCTTGAAGAGTGAAGAATCATTGACCTACACGGTCAAAACAACAGATAAACCAGTTCATTGTTTCCGGAATCAAATAATTCTGAAAGAGACACATTTCAATTCGAAACAAAATTTTATTCTTTTTAGGGAAAAAAAACGTCACTTAATCAAATTCACAGACAAAAGTACCCTCTTTGAAGAGGTAAAACAGGTAATAAGTACTAATGTAGTCAATGCAATACACTGCAAATTGCCTGTGCTTGCTGATATTCAACATGACTTGATGAAATGTTTCCCAGCAACCAAATGCTGGTATTACAAAAGCATGGTGTTAGATATTCCTAACATAAATGAACAAAAGGAAATAGTAATCACAGAGTATAATCGCGCACATAGGGCCGCACAAGACAATACAAAGCAAATTCTTAGTGACTATTATTTTCCGAAAATGTCAAAATTGGTCGTAGCAAATTGCAAAATTTGTGCAAAAGCCAAATATGACAGGCATCCACGGAAACAGTTATCTAGTTAATGAGGTTTTTCCCAAATACTAAGACAGTCTACTGTGACAAAGAACCGTCACTAAATTCGGAAACTATTACTTCTTTATTAAAAAATCAGTTCAACGCTGATGTAGTAAATGCGGCTCCACTATACAGTACATCAAATGGTCAGGTCGAGCGCTTCTATAGAACTCTTTCTGAAATTGCGAGATGCCTCAAACTTCACAAAAAGATTGAAAATACGATCGATCTTAGCAACAGCGGAGTATAATAGAACAATCCACTCTGTAACCAATAGGAGACCCATGGATATAATTCATGCCATGCCACCAGAAATCAGAAGTGACATAGTTGAAAGAATTACAAAAGCTCAACAGGAACTATTGGGCAGAAATAATCCCTCTAAACAGAACAGGGTTTTTGATGTTGGTGACAGTGTGTTGGTAAAGGTCAACAAGCGATTGGGTACCAAACTATCACCACTATGTGGCAGTAATAGTTAATAATAATAGTAATAATAGTTAATAATAATAGTAAAAGTTAATAATAATTAATTAATAATAATAGAAATGTAAATAGTTAATAAGAACAATAGTGATAGTTGACAGCCCTACAAATGTAAACGACAACTTTGCATAAGAAAATAAAGAAAAGAAAAGACATTAGTCGCTGAGCATTCAAGCTGAGCAGACGGAAAAAGTAAACGCTACAAATCAGCGCCTGACAACAGCAAAGAGGAATATATAAAAAAAAAAATTATTATTGATTAATTTACACAATAAATTAAATTCAAAATACTCGCATTGTGTAGCACAATTGAAAAAACCTTGAACATTAATTTTTCTGATTTAATACAAATTGGAAGAAACAGTACGTACAACAGAAAAGAAAAATACAGAAAAAAATAGTAAAATGACAACGCTAAGAAACTGTAAAGTAAAAAAAACTGGGATCACAGGCGATGTTGGTGAGGCGGTGCTAGAGATATGGACAGACAATGGTAATAAAACAGCGACAACAGTAGAAGACAACGGCAGCAAAGGAACGACAACGGTAGCTGAATTCGACAACAAAGCAGCGGTTATGGTATGCGACAACAACAACAAGGAAGAGGCAACGGTAGACAGCGATGATAAGGAAAAGAGCGACGGTGGTAATAAGCAACAACGCAATGAAGTGACAGCGACAACGGCAGACAGTAACAAGGAAAAGGAAGACAATGAAATAACAAAGAGTGTCAATAAAGAAAATAAGAGAGTGATCGATGAACTTATGTTTGCAAAGAGTACTGACAACTTTGAAAGAGAAAGTTACTTTGTGCACAGAGAAATGCAACTAATGAGACGTGAAATGGAATTAATAAGGAAGGAAAAAGTAGTGTTGGAAAAAGAGAACGAGTTATTGAAATTTGGAAAAAATATTGATCAAGAAACATGTTGAAAATAAGATCAAAACAAATTTTATACACATCAAAGACTTGTTGTATGAATTTGACGCACTTGAGAACAATTTCATACATTGGAAAATTCAAATTTTAAATATCAAAAAAGCATAAAACTTAGATGAATATAATACGCGTGCCTTAATTGCCAACAAACTAAAAGGAAAAGCTCTTAAATGGTTTCAATCCCTTACGGATGTAATGTCAATGTCGATCGATGTTTTACTGGAAGAAATGACTTTATTTTTTGAAAGTCATTCGAGTCCACTTGTATTAAAACGACAATTCGAATCACGTATATGGTTAACAAATGAAACGTTCCAAGATTACTTTTATGAAAAGAGTATTCTATCCAACCACCTCAAAGTAAGCGATTTTGAACTTCTGGACTATCTTATTGAGGGCATTCCAGACGATCAACTACGTTCACAAGCTAGAATGCAATGCTTTCCAAATACTCAAAAACTTTTAGAGGCTTTCAAGAAGATACCTTTACAATATCAACTATAAAAAATAGCAATCGCGAAGGAAAAAGATACCAAGCAGACACTACGAATAAGACAACTGTTCGCTGTTTCAATTGCAACTCTGCAGACCATATTGCAAGCGAATGCCGAAAACCAAAACGTAAGGAAGGAGCATGCTTCGTTTGTGCTGAGATGGGTCACCTAGCTATAGATCTCAGTAAACGCAAGAGTCAACCAAAGCAACAAGAAAATGATGAATATGTAAGATATTTATATTATAATTTTCAACTAAAAGATATTAATTATAAAGTTTATTTAGAAACGCTACTAGACACTGGTAGTCCAATAAGTTTAATATGCCAAAAGTTCGTGCCAAGAAGGTCTATAATTTTGAAAACCCAACAAAAATCTAACCTTTTGTTAGAAATGTTTGTTGTTCCAAATGTAACAATGAATTATCAAGCAATTTTAGGTAAAGACTTCCTAAAGAAAGCCAATCTACAATTAGTAAAGAAAGTAAAAAGTATCGATAGCAAAGAATATGAAAAGCTAAGTAATGAGACAAAAAATGATTACAAAGAAAATAACATAGTTTATAACACATATCAAATAGAAAAAGAAATATCAGAAATACTTGCTATTCAAATGGAAGAAAAAGAGACAATACCTTGTACAGACAATTGTAACCTTAGTCTTAATGAAAAAAACAGTTTATTAGAAATATTTAACAAACTATATCTGAATTGCAATCGTCCTGAAATGCCAGCAACACAATATAATATGAGACTATTTTTGAACATTGAAAAGCCATTTCAATGTTCCCGCCGACGCCTGTCTTACAGTGAAAAAGAAAAGGTCCAGAATATCCTAGATGACTTACTCCTAAATGGAATCATTAGACCAAGCAATCCGAATATGCATCACCTATAGTACTAGTAAAGAAAAAACGGGTGACACTAGACTCTGTATAGATTATAGAACACTCAACAAAATAACGCAAAAAGACAATTATCCATTGCCATTGATTTAAGACTTATTGGACAACATGGCAGATAAATCCATATTTACACTGCTAGATCTAAAAAGTGCGTTTTACCATGTCACAATGAATAAAGAATCTGTAAAGTATACATCATTTATTACACACCTAGGTCAATACGAATTCGTAAAAATGCCATTTGGACTAAAAAATGACCAGTCAACATTTCAACGCTTTGTAAACGAAATGTTCGATGACATGATTAGGAAAAAGCAGGTAGCAATATATTTGGATGGTATTATGATAGCATCAAAGTCAGTAGAAGAACATTTACTGATATTAGAAGAAGTTTTTAAAAGGCTTATACAAATATACTAATACAGTATTTAGGGTACTCTGTTTCGAAGGAAGGGATAAAACCGGATGAGAAAAATATAGAATCAGTAAAAAACTTTCCTACTCCAAAAAACTCAAAGGATGTGCATAGTTTTCTAGGTTTATGTTCGTTCTTTAGGAAATTTATCAAAGGTTTTTCAGTTTTAGCTTTACCTTTATATAAAATTATCAAAAAGAATGCTAACTTTCAATTTGGTGAACAAGAAAACAATTGTTTCGAAAGTTTAAAACAAAAAATATGTGACGCACCAATTTTATCAATTTTTGATCCACGTGATGAAACGGAGTTACACTGTGATGCTAGTGCGATAGGGTTCGGTGCTATCTTTTTACAAAAGAAGTCAGATGGAAATTTCCATCCCATCTTTACTTTTCGAAACGAACTACAGAACACGAAGCAAAATACCATAGTTTTGAATTTGAAACACTGGCCATAATATATGCACTTCGCAGATTCAGAATCTATTTACACGAAGAACATTTAAGATTGTAACAGACTGTAATTCACTCACTCTAACACTAAACAAAAAAAAAATAAACCCCCGAATTTCTAGATGGACGTTAGAACTAGAGAACTATGACTACAAGTTACAACATCGTAGTGGGGAAAAAATGAAACATGTAGATGCACTGAGCAGAATTCCCAACATACTAGAATTGGAAGCAAACACATTTGAGCAAAACTTATCGATCTGTCAACACAAAGGCGAAACAATCCGTAAAATTCGGGAAGATTTAGAGAAAAAAGTAAGTCGTGCTTTTGAAATGCGCAACGGTTTGATATACAAGAAGAGAAAAGATACAATATTATTTTACGTCCCAAGCAGTATGGAAACAAATGTTATACGATTATACCATGACTACATGGGACACCGAGGGTGCGACAAAGTTATAGATGCTATAACCAAGGCATACTGGTTTCCCCACATGAAAGAGAAAGTCAAAGGACACATAGCAGACTGCATAAGATGTATAACATTTTCACCAAAGTTTGGAAAACATGAGGGTCCCTTACATTCAATACCAAAAGGTGACAAACCATTCGAAGTCCTACATATTGACCACTTTGGTCCAATCAAACTCAAAACGGCTAGCAAAAAGTATGTGTTCTTAATAGTAGATGGTTTCACAAAATTCAACAAATTATATGCGGTAAAGTCCCAGGTGCTAAGGAAGCAATAAGTTGCCTTAAAAACTATTTCAATACTGACAGTCGCTCAAAACTTATAATTTCAGACAGAGGTACTGCATTTACGGCAAAAGAATTTGAATCATTTTTACAAGACAATAATTTTCAACATATAAAAGTTGCAGCAGGTTCACCACAAGCTAATGGACAGGTAGAACGGGTGAATAGGTGCCTAGGCCCCATGATTGTACTATTCATTAGACAAAATTTTACCCAAAATAGTGTTTGCATTAAATAACACAACGCACAGAAGTACAGGAACAACCCCAAGTGAATTGTTGTTTGGTATTCAACAGAAAGGCAAAGTAATTGACTTCCTAAAAGAAAACGTAGAACAAACCTACATCTCAAAAGATCGAAATCTAAATGAATTAAAAAAAAAAACAGTTGGAAGAATATCAAAAAACCAAGAATATAACAAAAAAATGAAAGATAAATTTAGAGTAGCAAGCAATTATAAGGTTGATGACTATGTACTAATCAAAAATTTTATTAACAACTCAGGAACATGCAAAAAAGTCATATCTAAACTCAAAGGCCCATACAAAATAGAAAAGACACTACCAAATGATATCGAACATTTTCAATTAACACAAATACCGTATGAGGGAATATGGGAAGCTGCAAATATTAAACCTTGGATAAAAACTTAAGTATGTAATAGATAAATCGAGGCGATTAAACGTCAGGATGGCCGAACTGTGGCAGTAATAGTTAATAATAATAGTTAATAATAATAGTAAAAGTTAATAATAATTAATTAATAATAATAGAAATGTAAATAGTTAATAAGAACAATAGTGATAGTTGACAGCCCTACAAATGTAAACGACAACTTTGCATAAGAAAATAAAGAAAAGAAAAGACATTGGTCGCTGAGCATTCAAGCTAAGCAGACGGAAAAAGTAAACGCTACAACTATATGTTAAGGACAAAATAGAAGCTGATTTGGGAATCACGGTTCTTATAAGAGGGAGGGTGGTCCATACGGACAATTTAAGATAAAATCCAACCTCTATTTTAATATTTTTTTATCTTTTTATACTTATGTTTTTGATACTACTTGACCGATTATACCCACTCAAAATATATTCCTGTGATGGACGGAAATGCTATAATCTGGGATGATTTTGGATATTTACGGCACACTTCGAACCTGACAACATATTTGGAAATAGCAACAGAAACCATGTATTTAATAAATGATAATTTTCCACAATCACACATGAAAAAGATTTTAGATGCAGATATAATTCATTTGAACACCTTGATAGCAGCCATAGCGCTGTACCATAAGCACGAGAGAAGAGGACTAATCCTTAAGGTTGTTGCAGGAACCCCTGACTTTGATGATTTTGAGGAAGATTTGAATCAAAACAGCTCATTGAGGGGCAGATAACCAGATAATTATAAATACAAAATATAAAGATATTGCCTATGCCGAAGTTGTAATACGCTTCACGCCCCTACTAGTCCAAGAGTCTTGAAATTTGGAAGGTTGGTGGATACGGATCAGACACTTATAGTGTTCCACCTTCAGTTCCATAGAAAAAAAAAAGTTTTTCAGATAAGAACTTTCATTTGGAACCCGGTTTGTATGGGGGTACCCCCACTAGTGGTCCGAGAGTCTTGAAATTTATATGGTTGATCAGTGGCTATAGATCAGGCACTTATATAGTCCAAATTTCAGTTCCATAGTACAAAAAAAAAAAATTTTCTAATAAGAACTTTCATTTGGATCCCGGTTTGTATGGGAGGTACCCACCTAGTGGTCCGATTCGGCTGATTTCGACAAATGAGCAGCGTTTGGTAAAAAGAAACCTTTGTACAAAATTTCAGCTCTCTAGCTCAAAAACTAAAGGACTAGTTTTGCGAACAGACGGACGTGGCTAAATCAACTCGTCTCATCGAGCTGATCACAATATATATACTTTATGTGGTCTGTGATATCTCCTTCTGTGTGTTACAAACTTCATGACAAACTTATAATACTATTCATTCACGTGAAGAGTATAAAAATACAAGAGCAAATAAATAAAGTTACAGAAAGCATTAACTTAGGAAACTGAAGAAATAGACCGTTGGATACGGGACATTTATATGAGGTTTTATTATCTATAAATAGGATAGTAATAATGGAATTGGCAAATTTAATGACGTCGATAGCACTCGCAAAAATCGGTGTTGTAAATTTAGTAATATTAGACAACGGCGATATCAAGGCACTAATCAACAACCAATTCACAGATATTTCGGTAATCGAACTAATGGAGGTTTCTAGTGTTGAGGTTTTACATTTTATTATAAGATTTCCTAGACATAAGTTAACTTGTAAGAAAGTAAGCATGTTTCCGGTGCCGCACAACGGAACGGTAATACACTTCGAGAACAACAATGCGGCAACAATCGCCATAGAAAAAATGTAACTCTGCCGTCACAACGACATTCTGTAGGGAGTCACCACATACACCACTTGCGCACAACAACTGGTAATATTACAAATTGTATCACACGACCAAACCATCTTGAGCCAATAGTTGAAATAGATCTATGACAACACAATCATGGTAAAAGAAGAAGATAAACCGGCTAGAACCATCACGGGGACGTTCTTGCTCACATTTGATAACCTGGCCCAAGTAAACGCTTCCACCTACTTGAACAAAAATAACATCGCAAAGAGAACGCCTAGCATCGAAACATCAACGCTCGTCAACATCACCGATCACCAGATGATGCTGAACTTGCCATATCTCCACAAGATCAACATTGAGAACCTGCGTCACATGAAATAAATGAAGACAAAAATGATTACGAGCCCAGCACTGTCAAGCCTAGGTACGTTTGTCATAATAGCTATTTGCTATGGAGTCCTCCGACTCCTAAAACACCGAAAAAAACAACAGCGCAACCACGACATTCAGGTAGTCATTGAGGACTTAAAGAGGACCGAGGACGGCCCTATCTTAAGCAAGGGTGGCAACAAAGAGCCAAACGCATTATCAGCTTAAATAAGTTAAATGCTTCAAATAGTTGCTTGTGTCGAAAAATAATATTTTGCACAAGCGGCAATTTAATCATTTTTGAAAACCACCTAGCAATGTGGTCGACAACAAAGTCACAGAATGAAGAGTCAGCGAATTCCTAACGGCACCGATAGGGAAAGTTATGTTTAGCTTAAGTAAAAAATAATTGTATCAGTCTGTAAAATAACTCATCAGTGGTCACTAGACTACTTGCTCGTCTATTATTAAATAAAAAATATAAAAAAAGACTAATTTTGGCTATGCCGATGTTGGAATACTCTTCACACCCCTTCTAGTACTCCGAGAGTCTTGAAATTTATAAGGTTGGTGGCTATAGGTCAGAATCTCATAATGTCCAAATTTCGATAGTACAAAAAGCAAAAAAGTTTTTTTAATAAGAACCTGAATTTGGATCCAGGTTTGTATGGGGGGAACCCCCACTATTGGTCCGAGAGTCTTGAAATTTATATGGTTGATCAGCTGATATAGATCAGGTACTTATATTTTCCATAGTTCAGTTCCATAGTACAAAAAACAAAAAAGTTTTTCTAATAAGAACTTTCATTTGAATCCCGGTTTGCATGGGAGTATCCCCCCCTTGTGGACCGAGGTTCTTGAAATTTATATGGTTGGTGGATATCGATATTTCAAGTCGATAGTATGAAAAACAAAAAAAAATCTAATAAGAACTTTCATTTGGAGCCAGGTTTGTATGGGGGGTACCCCTCCTAGTGGTTCAAGGGTCTTGCAATTTTTATGGTTTATGGATATGGGTCAGAATCTTATAATATCCAAATTTCAAGTCGATAGGACGAAAAACAAAAAAGGTTTTCTAATAGGTGCATTCATTTGGATCGTAGTTTGTATGGGGGGTACTCCGCCTAGTGGTCCAATTCGGCTGATTCCGACAAATGTACTGCGTATGATAAAAATAAAGTTCTTTGATTTAAACTCTCTAGCTCAAAAACTGAGGGACAAGTCTGCATACATACAGACAGATAGACAGACATTCGGACAGAAGGACATTGCTAGATCCACTCGTCTCGTCGCGCTGATTAAGAATATAAATACTTTATGAAGTCTCCGATGTCTCCTTCTATGAGTTACAAAATTTATGACAAACTTATAATACTATTCACTGCGTGAAGAGTATAATTACAATACAAAGTAAAATTTTCATATTTCAATTCATCGGTGAGCAGACCGCCAACACGAATAAAAATATGAATAAATTTATCCATAACTTATTAAGTTACACACGAAAAGTGAATAAAAAGAAAATACTACTACTAATCGGCCAGCATATGCGCATTCCAGCGACCTTGGAATCGATCCTCCATAGTCCGAATATCTTGGTGGAAACGTTCACCCTGTTCTTCACTTATATCACCAAGATTTTCCGGAAAACGATCTCAATGGCTGTGAAGAAAGTGTACTTTGATGCATCCAAGTTGCTGGAAGTGGGATAACATTTTTTTAATGTGCTCAACGTAGTCATCACCCTTTTTATTACCCAAGAAATTTTGGACAACCCAAACAAACGAATCCCATGCGTTCTTCTCACTTCCTAACATAAAACCGCTTAAATTAGGGTAATTCACAAAGATGCGAATTTTTGGGCCGTCAAATATGCCTGCTCTTAGTTTCCTAAACTCAGATTTGTAAATTTCCTTGAAATATACTTGAAACACTCACTGTTTTTATTTAGTGCTTTAATATATTGTTTCATCAGACCGAGTTTAATATGCTGAGGTGGCAATATGATACGATTTCATTCCACAAGAGGTACATTTATAACATTACTGCTACCTGAAACTAATACTTCCCTAGCAGGCCATTTTTTTATTGTCCAATATTCATATTTAGCTCTGCTGTCCCATAAACATATATAACAAGGGTATTTGGTATAGCCTCCTTGCTGTCCTAAAAGGAAATTAACTATTCACGCAATGAATAGTATTATAAGCTTATCATGAAGTCAGACGGAGACATCGGAAACCCCATATATTCTTGACCAACGCGACGAGGCGAGTTGATTTAGCTATGTCCGCCTACCTGTCTGCCCGTTTGTATGCAAAATATGCAAAGTAGTCCCTCAGTTTTTGAGCTAGAGAGCTAAAATTTTCTACGAAGTTTTATTTGTTGGAATCAGTGAATCGGACTACTAGAAGGGGTACCTCCCATACAAATCAAAAACTTAGAAAAATAATCAGAACATATAAAAGGTGCGTGAAGAGTATTATAACTATTTGTGATTTCTTTTCAACTTCCAGGACATTTTTCTTTTTTTTTTTTGTTTACTTAAATATTAATATTAAATGCTTTTTACTGCTAAACTACAAGAATGAAATAACTCAAAAAATAGAGCAGCTAGGAAAGAACTGAGGACAGATTCGAAATCAATGATCTTTAAATAAAGAAACACCAAATATTTCTTGGAAAAGACCAAAATTAATTTTGTAGCCCTGTGTAATGTTACCAAATGAATAGTAAGAACGAATTAAGTAGCTATGTTGCAAAAACAAGAACTGATGGAAAAAACTGAGGTCAGATTCGTAATCAGCGCAAAAATTTA
This sequence comes from Amiota mariae, assembly GCA_035041805.1. Classification (NCBI taxonomy): domain Eukaryota; kingdom Metazoa; phylum Arthropoda; class Insecta; order Diptera; family Drosophilidae; genus Amiota; species Amiota mariae. The sequence goes on along the minus strand of JAWNKV010000343.1, from coordinate 37,488 downwards.
GCTTAAAATGATGTAAAATATTCCATGCAAAAAAATGCTGTTGTTGTTATTGTCGATTGATTTTTTTTTAGCAACATGTCACTTATTGCTTCGGCTGTGAGTAATGAAAAGTTTTGTGTCCTTAATGTTGCTACAGCAGTCTGGACTGGCTGCAATAAATCAACGATTGACTGCAAAAGAAGAAGATTATTTTCATTCCATTTGTCTAGCATATTTAAATCAATCAACGGTTTCTTTACGCTGTTTTTGAGTGTCAGAAACCGTTCTGCCGTTACAATAATAGAGTTCCCCCTTGTCCTGACATCTAGTAATACACTAAGTTCTTTGTCAAATTCAGATTTCACATATTTCTGTAATTGGCTGTTTTTTGTGGACTCTTTCTAAACAAAAACTAAACTCCTATATGTATTGCGTAGTTCAAGCGTAGTATCATCTCGTTTTCTCTGTTTTGGACATATCGAACACTGTGCGATGGATCCGTTTTTTTTGTTTATGATGTTCCCATACTTTTGCTGTACGTTCCATTTGAAATGATCTTTTTAAATTTGTTGACTATCTGTAACAAAATTAATGTTATATCTTTGTTCACTGAGTATCACTATTGGATTATACAATATTTTCTTTTATAAAATAACAAATCTAATCCGATATTAACGTCTAACCTAAGTAACTGAAGCAAACAAAATCTAGTGTTTGTTTAAACTTACATGAGATGGGCGTTCGCAGTCGCAACACCGCACTTAAGCTCACGAACTCACGAATGACTGATTGAGCTGTCTTGCCAAAATTGTCAGTCGAAGCAACAAAAGTCTTAAAAAATTTGTTTAATTGCACAGCAACAGTTCTCAGAATTCAAACTAAACTGATGCTTCGAATGCTGCTTCATACAAATTCAGCAGTCGCAGTCAATCAGAAGCAACAAAATAAAACTAAACTTCGACTCCCGCATCAAAAAAATTCAGCAGTCGCAGTCAAGCAGAAGCCAAAAAAAAAAAAAGTTGAAGGCCTGCGAAGCACATCGGCAGTCGTCAGTTTCGGAAGTATTCCTTTTGGTTGACTGCCGACTTTTGAAATTAATAAACAATTGCAGTCGACTGTCGCAAACTGGTGCTGTTTACCGTCTGGTCTTCTTCTTTAATTTAGATCTGCGTGCTTTAAGCTGGGAGTACATAACAGACGTTATCGACAAACGCGCCATTGCAGCTTATCGTTGAAGTCGTTTATGTACTTCCAGCTTTACTGACAAAAATTTTAAAACAAAAAATGAAGAAACTAAAGAAGAAGACCAAATAATTAATGATGAAATAAACGCTAAATGTTACTCAGAATAAAGCTTCTCACTTTTTGAAAATAAAATTATTACAATACAATTTCAACAATCGTGTCTAGAGTCTCGACCCGAAAATCTCGGAACCCAAGACAACCAAATTTGATAAATTCCATAAGTGCTACGCTCAATACATAAATGACAAAAACCTCAGCAACTGTACTGTGTCGAATTCGGTTTTCAGATGAAAAAAAACAGTTTTAATATAGGAAGGTTTTTTTCGAGGGGGAAAGGGCTGCTGTTGATGTTTGAGGCGAGAAAAACAAATAATATGCATACTACAAAAACCATTATTAATGAAAAAATATAAAAAAAGACTAACTTTGACTATGCCGAAGTTGTAATACTCTTCACGCCCCTACTAGTAGTCCGAGAGTCTTGAAATTTAAAAGGTTGGTGGTTACGGGTCAGACAAAAACTGAGGGACTAGTTTTGCGAACATACGGACATGGCTAAATCAACTCATTTCATCGAGCTGATCACAAATATATCTGTGGCAATAAGTCATAGTAGTTTATGTCGAAAATTGAGTGAATTGAGCTTCAACGCTATCACTATTAACCGTTTCAATACAAGTATTTTGGCAAAAAAAATTTCTAAAAATATGGTATAGAATCACAGTTATACATATATGCTTTATTACCCTGACCACTATAAATTCGTACACCTATGATATTTTCACAAATCCAATTTTCGAACTCTTTTAAACAATTATTGGAATAAATAAACTAAATAAAATTTATACTTGTTAGAAAGGTTGTGAAAAATACTTTAAAAAAATTTTTTTACAAAATATATTTAGCATATATTTTATTTTTTATATTTTTTTTTTTTGTGTAGTAACTTATAAATATGAAATGAAACTAAACAGAAATTACTTTACACAAAATGGGCAATATCTCAAAACATAGATTTTTGACATAAGCTACTATGACTTATTGCCACATTGTATAACAATAATTAGGTAGGTACCAATCATCACACCACTCTCCTCATCAATCTAGAGCATTGATTATACTAAAATAAACTCGTGGTGTGATGATTGGTACATGGTACTTACCTAATTATTTTTTAACTAGCTAGCTAGTTGTGCGTAACTTCATTCGAAAAAAATCAAAATTGAACTCATCTGTGGATATTTTGAAAATTCAAATAAAAAAAACTATAAACAACTTTAATTTTACTTTTCAGCTAGAAATTACCATAAGCCTTTATGTATCTCCTCCAAAAAATTTGCAAAATTTAGAAAATAGTATTCCATCAAAATCAATCAATGAGTATTTAAATTTAAAATATTCCTTAAAAGTAAAAGACTCCTTAAATGAAAGCGACGAAGAATATTAAATAACTTATATTTACTTATTTTTAAAATTGAAAACAAACCTTTGTTACGCATTACTTTTGTTTAATTTTATTTTAAACCACTTGAAATTCTTTGACAAAAGACCAACTTGCTGGCCACACCGACGAATATTACGACGCCGTCAACATGGCGAAAAATGAAAGCACGCTTAGCTCCTGCCAATGGCTTTGAAGCTATTATATGCAACCTCTTTTTCGCCGAGTTACCTATGTCAATCCACCCGATTATTTCTGTTTGGCAGGAAACTGACCTCAACAAACTGGCACAGATTGCGGACAAAATGCTGGAAAATATTGTAGTGGAGTCAACATACATAATGTCAACGCAGACTAAAGCTGCTCAGCAGAAACAACACGACGCCGATGCGGCTAGCAGCAGCATATATAATATGGCAGACATCGCTACCGCCTTCCACATTCTTTCACAGAAAGTCGACATGCTTCAAGACAATCTACGCAGGTCAAATCAGTCCAAAGCTACAAGTCCGAGAAGCAACTTGAAAAACGATGGTGAATCGCTGTGTTATTACCATAACAAAATTGGTGACCGTACACGCAAGTGCCAGCCAATTGCAATTGTATGCCGCGAATCAAACTTTAATACGAACCTGCAGCAAGTGTGACCTAGAACTCGACCTAGGTCTGGGTCGTGCGTTCAAATCGTCTTTCATTGTGTCGTATGTGCAAATTGCAATAATTGGCGCTGATTTCCTGGTTAAGTTACAATTGCTCATCGACATCAAACGGCAATGTCTAATATCAACTAGCAGCTTCTCAATAAACTTGCAGGATATTGTCACCTTGACTAACACGCCAGAACAGCACACTCCTCATGTAATCAATACGGGTTCCGTACACACAACCACAGTTCGCCACCACGGGCGCACCCGTAACAGATCGCCCTGGGAGACTAATGGGTGAAAAACTTGCAGTGGCAAAATTACAAATTCATCAACTAATTTAAAGTAAAATTTTCCACTACTCTAAAAGACCTTGGCCAGTCGGCTGCACAAGGTGGCAAAGGCCAATTGCAGTTGGCGAGCATGTGGCTACTATCGCAAACTTAATGCGATAACAATCCCTGATCGTTCCCTCACGTCCACGACTTTTCTGACCGTCTACATGGTAAATAAATTTTCACGACGCTAGATGAGCATACGGATGGCCCATTGAAGACATCCTTATTATTTCAAACTCACCTACAGAACATAAACAACATGTTAAGGATGTCCTATAAATATTACAAAATCATGGCCTCAGTATTACCAAAAACAAGTGTAAATTTGCAATGTCTGAAGTCATATTCCTAAGTTATACAGTCAACAGCAATGGAATTAAACCTCCTGAACATCGAGTAAAAGCAATCAAAGACCATTTCGGAGTTCAATCGTTTCCTAGGAATATTAAACTACTACCGCCGTTGCACTTTATTCATACAGAAGGAACGTTGTGGCTAATTGTGGCGAATCACAACTATTTAGATTTTGATTGTTGCAGCATTCGAGAAATGTACATTGAATGCTCAGTGTGAAATGGCTATAAAATATATTTTTTTTTTGTTCAACAATCAAAATCCAAATAGTTGTGATTCTAAAGTTGGTCATAAAGTCATTTTGCATTTTACATTCCTCGGTTCTCCACGAAATATGTATTTGAGGTTTCAATGACAATAGGACAATGACGTAGGCTGCATATAATTCCGCGAGTATGATACCGACTTATAGTGTTTTATTCGCTTTCTAATAAGTATACGCGTTCCGCCATGCGCTTTGCCATCAGGATGGTTTGTGGCGTAGAAAGAGGTATCTCGAATTAATATCTGTTTGTAAGGTGCGTTTACGAGAGCAATAAAACATCAGTTTCTGTTTCGGATAGGTATTTTATGAGCTCAAGCTATTATTTTGAACGAGGACATTTTAAGAATGGAGTTTTTGTAAAAAAAAGATTTCGCGTTTTTAGTATCTCTTGAAGCATGTTTTGCATCAAAGCCGTAGTCTGAGACATAAATTGTATAAATTGTATTTTCAGGAAAGCTATGTGGTGTGAGTGGTGTTGTTTTTTGAGGTAAAGAATGCGGTGTGAGCTCATTTTGAGATAGTTGCATTGTACTCTTGGCAGTGTTTGTTACTTTTTCTGGCTCTGTGGTGGGTATTTGTTACGATCCAGGTCGCAACGCGGATGCGTATGTAATGTTGGGAGTGGTAATTTGCAATGTGCGTGGGTCTTTCATCGTGGCTTGTAATAGGCTCGTGCCGGCTACGAGCAATTGATTTGCGCTGGTTCATCCGATTTTTCAGTTCTTTAAAAACTGGACAGCCTCTATAGTTGGCTACCCCAGCAGTTACTGTATTTTTTTTTGACGTTGTGTCTGTTTTATTCATAGGCTTGAGGACTCGAGGAGATCACCACATGATACACAGACAGAAGGTAGTGTACAATAGGAATTCGTGTGTCCGAATTCCTGACAGTTTGTGCACTGCACAGGGTCTGTGCGCTTGTGATCTTCCTCTACAGTGAATCTGTAGTAAAGCAAGTATTGTAAATTGTTTATTGGGTGGATCTGGATTCTTTTCTCAAGTTTATCATCATGAGAAAGTTCGACCATGAACTTGGTAAAAATTAAATGGAAGCTTTTCATCAGTTTGGTTGTGAGCCTGGAAACATCATCAATGATATATTTGGAAATATTCCGGAAACCATTTTATCAACTGACATTTTGAATTCAGTTATTTTGGTTCAAAAAAATGATGATTGTTCATTTATAAATTTAGAAGTCTTAAAACGAATGCCTGGAGAGGAGCAGGAATACTTAAGCTTTGATAAAAATATCAGCGATGATGCACGTGAACATAATAATTTTCCTATTGAGTTTTTGAGTACCCATAAATTGATAAAAGAAAACTGTATTGTAATATTAGTACAAACTTTAAATACAGGAAAATTATTAGTTAACGGAACTCGCATGCGCGTAAAACGAATGCACCGAAACTCGATAGATTGCGAGGTGTTAACAGTACACCGCGTAATATCAGAATTTTAGTTACCCGTATTTATTTGACTTATTCGGGAACTCTTTTACCGTTCAAGTTTCAAAGAACTCACTTTCCAGTCATTCCAGTTGTTGCTGGCAGCTGCATTCCCCGCCACACAAATAAAATAGATTAAAAATCACTGCCAGTTTTATTGCTATCATTGCCAGCAACTATTCTTTATAAAACCAACAACAGAGTGGCTCGTTGGCTCAATGGTTAGTGCGCCAAGCTGACATCCTAGAATCGCGGGTTCGATTCCCGCTCAAGACTGGTCTTACACTTTTCTAATTTCCTCCAATCCTTCCTAACTCTCTCCCTGAGCTGAAGGCCTTTGTTCGCTATTGCTCATGTTAATAACTAAATTATAATTTGTAATTATAATCTTAGTTCTCTATAAATGCAAAATAAATTTATGTTATATTTAAAATAAATTTCGTAATTCCGTTATTCTTTGCTATTTGCAAAATCAAAATCAATCTTGTCAACTAATGAAAAAGAATACTTTATTTTTTATTCTGCTTTGTGATTTGGACTTAAGCACACGTGAAATAAAACATAAGAGCTTTGTGAACAATTTGCATAAAAGGAAATTATTTGTGTTTCTTTTTCCTCTTCTTTTTTTTACATTTGTGCGCATAGGTTTTTGGAAAAGACCACAGACCTCAAAACATTGGTGACACCGACGTGATAGTGGTGTGTTTGTGTTTTCGCGCTAATTGCATGCCGATGCAATAACCATATAAATTGCTATATATTTGTGAAATAGCAATTTCACTTACATCGACACTAAAAGCATAATCTTGTACTTATTTGACACACTTCTAAATCCAAAGCAGAATCAAAGGTTATTAAATAAGTTCGTGTGCATAACGGCGGTTATATAAGACTACATAATATACATCGCGAAAAATAACGGCGAATGAAGTGCAGTGCGTATATAGCTACCGTTTTTTCTTTCGTGCAGTGCATATATATATTACAGCTACCATTTTTCGTGTAGTACAATATGTACATAGAAACCGTATTCTTGAAGTTTTAGTGCGTGTACATAACAACCGATACAGTTTCTTTCAAACAAAATGCCACACAAACAAAAAGCAAATTTAAACACTAGTTTTTATGCGGAAAAATGTTATTCCATTAGTCGTAAATTAACCGCCTTAAATTAATTTTTAAACTTCCGAAGGGATCGCGAAATTCGACGAGGCTGAGCTTACAGTGAGATCAGATTTTGTTAAACATTTGATGTCTAACTTTGATGAAATGCGATCAAACTTCGAAAACGCTGATCCCAACCAACTTAAAACTTATGATCAATTTGAGTTTTCATCCACTTATCTTTCAGTTAAGACAAAGTTATTGCGTGAGTTCAAGGCACGGCAAAGACAAAGTAATGACCACTCATCCACAATCAATCATTTTGCCATGGATGATACAAAACTTCACTCAACTCGGCAATCAAGGCTTCCTGAACTAAAGCTTCCGATATTCAATGGAGATTATGCTGATTGGCCATCCTTCTACGCACAATTTTTGATAGCGGTCGACAAGAATCCTTACATGTGTAAGCTGGAAAAAATGCAACATCTTCGTCCGAATCTATCAGGCGCTGCCTCGATACAATTCGCTCATTCGACAAGCGACAAAAATTATGATGAGGCTTTGAGTTTACTTATTAACCGCTTTGATAATAAACTTTTACATTTTTACACACATAAAGGCAATTTTCGGACTTAAGGGTGTTGAGAAGGGCTAAACGAGCGGTTTGCGTGAGCTGAGTGATACAGTCAATGCACACCACCGAGCTTTAAATGCATCGGCTACTCAATAAATTCTTGATGGATTGCTCATGCAAATGGTTGTGCTAGATACACGGACGCAAGAGAAATGGGAGGAAGGTTTATCAAAAAAGGAATTCACGTCTTGGAGTGTCATGGCTGCCTAATTGGAGAAAAGATGTAGGATGATAGAAAATTTGGAAAATGCCAAGGTATCGTAAACACCTGGCCAGCAGGTGGGTAAAAATAAAATCAAAACAAATGTAATAGTTGCATGTAGCATGTTGAACATTTTACGGTTCTAAAGAACATTTCATTAGCAATTATTCATGAATTCTAAAATTATTCCCAAGCACAAGCACTAAAATACGCGATGTCTTCGATGGTTCAGCGAAAACGTCTAGTGGTCCCTCTCTTAATGATTTATTACTCGTTGGACCAACAATTCAGCCAAAATTGTTCCACACTCTTCGCTTCAGACTTTTCAAGATTGCATTATGCGGAGACATATGCAAAATGTACCGATGCGTACGTGTTACGGATCCTGATAGTTATTTGCAGTGCATCCTGTGGAGAGAGAACACAGGGGATGGAATCAAGGTTTATAGACTGGACACCGTAAGTAGAGTTCAAACGAAAAGAGTGTATTATCCGGAGAAGCTGAAGCAAATTGCGAGCAGTTAATGAAATTTCATGATAGCACGGATATCACAAAGGCGCTTGGTTTGGCATTGGACACCAACTCAGATAATTTCCTATTCAGTTTCTCACCATCCAAAATTGAGGGCTCAATCCCAAAACGTTCCATCCTTTCAGCTATTGCACGAATCTACGATCCCATTGGATTAATTTAACCAGTCGTCACTAAATTTAACATATTCTTACAGATTCTATGGAAAGAAAAACTACATTGGGACGTGAGCATATTGCCCGATTCACACGGCTTAAAAATTGTTGCATTTTCAACGAACGTTCACACAGAGGATTCGCTTGAAAAACTGCTGTTTTTTATGTTGGTTATACATACAAATGGAATGTTGTAGCTAATAGCGATAATTAAAATGGTCATTTTGTAAAAATACATGATTGAGAACAATTCGCAATGTATGCAAATAATTCTTGCAGCTTCCTTTCTTATTCCTGCTACTTATTTTATTAACATAAAAAAAAAATTACAAATTAAAATGTTCTTCAAATTGTTTTTTGCAATGATCAGCTGTTTAATGTGAAGAATGACAAAAAAAAAAGGCGAACATTACCAAAATCTGGGCAGCACTACTCAAAGTTTGCCATTTTTTCACTTTTGAAGCAAAGTGTCCAAAGCAACTCTGAAATTCGGTTATTTACCTGTTATTGTTGTATAAAGTTAGTAACTTTTTGAGCTGCTTACAAGAAAATGTTGCTTATGCTCAGTCTGAATCGGGCATATCACAGTCATTACTTGCTACGTGGTCAAAGCTAATCAATCAAATGTATGCCGTGGCTAGTTTAAAATTTCCACGCTTCGTATTGTTACCTCGAGCCCCCTATGAAATACACTTGTTTTGTGACGGAAGTCTGGAAGCATACGGCGCATGCAGATATATCGAGCCGAGTTGAATGGAACTTGCACATCCCAACTTGTTTGTGCCTAATCTAGAGTCTAAGCTACTGTGAGCACCTTCCAAATTCAACGTTTTCGTTTCCAATAGAATTACACAGATTCTATCACATACTGCCAGTATGAGTTGGCACCATGTACCCACCACAATGAATCCCGCAGACATATTATCGCGAGGATGTAGCCCCAAAGAATTGCTTGATTCCAAACTCTGGAAACATGGACCCTCATTTCTTCTGCAAGAACGTACCTGTTAGCCAAACACCATGAATCTTGTTTCAGATCTACCCGAGGAGCACAGTAACGTTTTAATCTCTACCTCAAGTCGACTTGTCAATCAGCAGTAAGTTTCGAAACTCCTTCGGAAAACTACGGCGGGTATTTGCTTACCTTTACAAGTTTGCACATCCAAATGATGGAGAATCCTCATCAGTGAATGATTTAACGGTAAATCATATCAAGTTGGGAACTCGTTTTTAATGGGGCACATTCAATATGTGAACTATAGCGAATACAAATTAATAGAAAGCAAATGCATTCTTTCTACCAACAGTAGACTGCGTGCACTTATTCCGTGGATAGATACTTTTGGCCTGCTTCGAGTTGGAGGTCGACTACAAAATTCAGAATTAAACTATGAAGCCAATCACCCCCTCTTGTTACCAAATGATCACCCAAGTCACATTTACAGCCGCTCTCAAACGTTTAATTAGCCTGAGAGGCAAACCACATACCATATGGTCTGATAACGCAACAAATTTTGTAGGCGCCTAGAATGAGTTGCCCGCTTGAAGGAAGCTATTTCTAGACCAACTACACTATCAAGCAGTGACTCACACCCGGTCATTTTTAAATTGGAGGTGACTAGCATAGTGGAGCCTGACATCTCGTTCATCAACTTCAACCATTTGGACCGTTGGCAACACATATGCCACTTGGAACAAAGATTTTGGAAGAAGTGGAGCACTTCTTGTCTGAATCTTCTGCAACAAAGAAGCAAGTGGCGTCATAATGTTCCAAATACCCAGCCGGAAATATTGTGCTCATAAAGACCGAAAACTATCCGCCTCTAAAGTGACCACAAGGTCGCGTCGAAGACACCATATGTGGCAGCGATGGTGTCGCAAGAGTCGTCATAATACGCACCGCCAACGGCCTCATCAAGCGGGCCTCCTGAAAGGTTGCGATACTTCCGTTTGGCGAAGCTTCAGTTAAAACCCTGCAATTTCAACGGAGGGAGGATGTTGGTGGCAGCGGCAATTCCCGCCACACAAATAAAATATGCTAATTTTGCTATTTGTAAAATAAAACTCAAGCTTGTCAACTAATGTTTTAAAACTTTAATTTTTATTCTTCATTGTGGTTTGGACTTAGGCGCACGTGAAATAAAACATAACATTTTTGTGAACAATTTACATAAAAAGAAATTATTTGTGTTTCTTTTTCCTCTTCTTTATTTACATTCGTGCACATAGGTTTTTGGAAAATATCAAAGACCTCAAAACACCAGTTTTTGCGATGAATATAATTAAATCCCAAACGTCAAACGTTTCAAAAAGTTGGAATTTTGTTAATTCAGCACTTTAACAAACAAATGTGTTTTCTAGAATGCTAAGAATACCAGAGTAATCCATGTCTCGGAAAACGCTATAATATTTGATTCAAAGTAGAAACTATTCCTATACAAATTATTAAGCTTGGACAATAAACCTCTAACATTTTGATGTATTAAAGAGATAGAAAGCTAGGTTATGTCGAGCCGAGCTTGGAGCTGAAGTGAACTAGTGTGCACGGGAAGCCTAACAGTACTAGGTCTATTCCTTTTCTTCTTTTTAAATTCATGAACAGCCATATTTGGAGGCCAGAATTTCGGATTACAAACTTCGTCGAACGATTCGGAAGGCACACTAATCTTATAGTGGCTTTACAGTGAGCGAAGATTCGAATCTATGAAGATGCGACAATGATTCGAGTTTCATTTGACAACAACAACAGGGAAAATGACAAAATTGAGGGGTTGTTGTTGTAGAGAGATTCGATTGTGAGATGCTAATCTTAAATAGATTCGGTTTTTTTGAATGGTCAGTCTTAACAGGGCTGAGCAATTCTTCCATGTAGGTTGGCAGCATTTTCATAATTTCGTCGTTTTTTGTGATTGTCATGTGTCTTCTTCTTCGTTTTTTTGCGCGCCGCACATAAAACAGCTGATCATTGCACAAAACAATTTGAAGAAAATTTTAAATTGTAATTTTTTCTTTAAATGTTAATAAAATGAGTAGCAGTAATGAAAAAGGAAGCTGCAAGTATTATTTGCATACACTCCAAATTGTTCTCAATCATATATTTTTCACAAAATGTCCATTTTAATTATCACAATTAGCCACAACGTTCCATTTGTATAATCAAAACAAACAACAGCTGTTTGTGATACTAAAATCCCACTGTAAACCACAAAACCGAATCTTCGTGATTCGAGCCACTGTAAAGCCACTATTAAACGACGAAATATCCCTTGGTTGTGAAAAATTGAATTTTGGCAGACTAACCTTCACATTAGTCTTGGAAGCAATATACCTATTAATATCGTCAGAGGTAGTATCATAAGAAAGTCTTAATAGAAAAATATATTTCCAAGGGGCAACTAACAAGATAGGTGGTGAAACCACATTCAAAGTATCGCTATCAAAAGATGGTGATATTGGTAAAGGTTCTAAAGTTGTCGCAAGTGATATTGATGAATGAGCGGCCTGGTTGGACTCGTCGGGTAAAGGTACAATTGCGGTTATGATTGGTGGATATAAGTCGGAAACTTATTGTTTCTAAATTTCAAAAATATAAAAAAGAGTAATTTTGGCTATGCCGAAGTTATAACACTCTTCACTCCCCTTCTAGTAGTCCGAGAGTCTTGAAGTGCACCCGTCGAATCGTGCTCACATCACACATTTGACCACAGGTTTTGATTCGTATATTTAGCTCTTTAGCGGCAATAATATCTCCACACTCAAACATACATCTTATCTTATTTTAATTTATTGAACGACCACACTTCATACCGCTTTGCTAACACATGCACTATAGCTTTTTTCTACTTTACCAGCTCTTTAACTACTTCATTCTCCTTTCTTGTATTTCTTTCTTTCGCTGCTTGCCCGTACACATACTCACACATACAGCTTAACTTTCTGCTTTATCAGCTCTTTAACTATTTCATTCTTCTCTCCTCCTCGATTACGTCGCCTTTGCGTAACACATTTTCGTAACACTATTTTTCAAAACAGTACCTCTTAATCATTTTCAATGATATTATTAAAAAAAATAATTTTAATAAATAATAGGGGTCTTCACGCAACGTGACAAATCGGCAAAATGGCATATTTGCCATTGTGAATTGCGTAAATGACCAATTGTGTTTACACTTGGCAAATCAGCTGTTCTCGCAAACACAACTGCCAGTTAAATGTAAGCAAACAATTGAAAATGCTGAGAAAAGTAAAGAAAAGCGAATGTATTGAAATAAGTACATAAATTGAAATAAATAATTTATTATTCGTACTTCTATTTGCTGCAAATCAATTGTTATTTCAGTTATATTGGTAAAACATTACACTTTTGGGCAGACTTGCCAATTCATAATAAATTCTCAATGTTAGGAGCACTCACTTTGCGAAGGTTTGTCGAATTTACCACACAATTTAGTTTCATATATTTCGCAAACCTGACAAATTTTTTTTTTTGTATTGGCAACTGCCACTTTATTTGCGAATTTGCCATTTTGCCAAGTTTACCACGTTGCGTAAAGACACTTAAAAATTTACTTGTTTGTTTTTGTTTTCCTTTGTTTATGATTGTGATCATCGAAGCGTCGCAGTTATTTATATACACCAAAACATTTCGATACGTCATTGTTTATGCTTTAAACAATTGTGGAAACTCATTAGCAATTTCTCGTACAAGCTGTTGATCGGGAACACTGCATTCCGTTTCTTCGCAAAAGATACGCGTAAATATCTTCATCAAATCTTGCTTACGATGTTGATGATCACAATAATCTGTATTTCGAAGAATTCGTCGACATAATTCTAAATAACAGGGGCGCAACTATAAAATCAAAATATATTCATTAGTTTCCTTGATCTTTTTTAGTCAGTTTACAATACTTACGGGATTGCCAGCTTCAATGTCTGAAAGTTGGCGTACAAGTATGTCAATAAGCACTTTACTGTCATTTGTATAGAACATGGCTGCTGTTTCTGAAACACTAAAGATATCAATAAACATCTTTAGCACTGAATTCACATTATAGTTGGCATGTTTGAGCAGACGTGTTGGATCAACTAAAACAGAAAGTATAGCAATTACATTTTTATATAATATTTCCTAAGATATGAAAGTATTTACATACCTTCCCGATTTAACAGTAATAAAATTTTTTCCAAAAAAGCTTTTGCCGTTGGCAAATTTTGCATTGCTTCAATTATTACATTGAGATTGAAATCAGTAAATTGTTGATTAAAAGCTAAAATTAAAGCGATAACCATGTCGACAAGTACTTCCGGATTATCACCTTCAACGATTTCTAGCAGAAAACTAGCAAAATGAACGCCCAGATAATCTTAAAAGAATTGAAAAAAATCGAAAGATATTATTGATATCGAAATAATTTGTGTGGAAGCATCTGCTTGTTATATTGGTCTGATCGGAGATTTCAAATAAAGATTTGTGATTTTCACATGAAGACACAATCTCGTATATGTATAGTATGTAGCACCAAGTCGGAGTACATAGCTTATGTCGAAAATTGTGAAAATTGAGTTTGAAAGTTATAATAATTCACAACTTTGGAAACTTTACAACCACAAAAAAATCTTTGTTTTAATCACAACTTTTAATTCAAACAATTATATATATCGCATATAAAGTGTCACAACTCAAAAATTTTAAATTTTTTAGTAGATGCAAAAAACTGTTTTTGTTTACATTGCACTATGGGCGAAATTGCCATTTTTTTTGGCATAAAGTCTAATAAAGATGTTAGAAAGCCCTTAATTTGTAAATTTGATATTTATGACATTAAAAAGAAATATTCAAAATTTCAGATCAATCCGACCACGTCCACTCTTACGGCCCATATAAAGCGATGTTAGGGCTACCCAATACCTTTTGTGAAGTTTGCTTAGTGACTTGATTAAAATCATGTATTGTTTCTTTTCAAAACCTGCAGTTTATTTTTAAGATGAGAAAAAGCTTATTGCGCCCTTCTGATGAATTTTCGCCAAGGCAACCGACTGGAACAAGAGTTACAGCCATAATTTGGTAACCGTGGAGTAAAATCTTATGAACTGTTGGTGACATCGGTTACCATGGATACGTAGACATATAAGACTCCAAAGATTTTTTACAGAATTGGTGGAATTTATTTATTTATTTGAAATGGCATTGACAAAGAAACTGTCAGCTTAAAACAAAAATAAATGTAACAATTAACACTTAAAAGTAAGACAAAAATATAAAATATCAGCCAAGTGTGAGTCGGACTCGCACACGGAGGGTTCCGTACCATCGTACAAGATTTATTGCTTAAAATATTAAATTATTTGTATATTTAATAGCCTAAAAGTATACTACAATTAGCAGCTTAAAGTATACTACAAAAAACAAAAATTTGTTAAACAAAAATTTAAATTAAAGAACAATGCTTCTAAAAATGTATATTTTTAGTACTTGTCGTTCTACACACAAGTGAATTACACACTTTGTTTCAACTCTCTACATATTAGGGTTCATGAGATAGAGCAGGAGACGGACATTGTAAGCTTAGTAACACGGAACCCTAAAAAAGACTAAATTTGGCTATGCCGAAGTTGTAATACTCTTCACGCCCCAGCTAGTCGTCCGAGGTTCTTGAATTTTATATTGGTGGCTATGGGTCAGACACTTATAGTTCCTAATTTTAAGTCGATAGTACAAAAAACAAAAAAGTTTTTCCAATAAGAACTTTCATTAAGAACTTTCGGTTTGTATGGGGGGCACCCCTCCTAATAGTCCGAGGGTCTTGAAATTTTCATGATTTGTGGATATGGGTCAGATACTATAGTGTCCAATTTTCAGTTCAATACGTCAAAAAACAAAAAACTTTTTCTATTAAGAACATTAATTTAAAAGGGGGTTTGTATGGGAGGTACCGCCCCTAGTGGTCCGATTCGGCTGATTCACGAACTTGATCGTCGTTTGGTAAAAAGAAAAGAAACCTATGTACAAAATTTCAGCTGTGTAGCTCAAAAACTGAAGGGCTAGGAGTGCGAACAGGCGGAAATAGCTAAATCAACTCGTCTCATCGAGCTGATCACAAATATATATATACCTTATGTGGTCTGCGATGTCTCCTTGTGTTACAAACTTCATGACAAACTTATAATACTATTCACTAACGTGAAGAGTATAAATATAAATTGAAGTGAACTTAAACTAAAATAAATTAATTACAAAAAAAAACAAAATAAGTATTTTGCTGAACACCAAGAATGTAAAGAATCAAGATCCTCTTGGAGTCTGAGATGGGAGGCAACATCATTAAATAAAAGGCATAGTTTTACACTATCAGCGTACATGAGGACACGAGAATGTGAGATGGAGAAAGGGAAATAATTTACAAAAATGTTAAACAATAATAGGCCTAGATGGCTTCCTTGAGGAACACCAGAAGTGACAAAGACTGGACCAGAAGGGGTGGACTTAAATAACACTCGTTGAACCCTATTTCACAACTAAGGTGCAATCCAACAAACAATATGCTGTGGAAAACCTAAGAGGTCAAGTTTATGAACAAGCACATCATGATTAACAGAATCAAACGCTTTACTGAAGTCAGTGTAATAAGTTTGACGTTTGTCCGTAAAACCAAGATTTACAAAAGATGTACACTCAAGCAAGTTTGTAGTTGAAGATTGATTCATAAAACCGTGTTGACACGAAGAAATAATTGTTTTACAAAAGTGATAAAAGGTTGGAGTGAACATTTTTTGAAACAATTTTGGGATTGCAGAAAGTTTAGCAATACCCCTGTAAATGGATATGTCAGCTTTGTTACCTTTTTTGTATAGGGGAATAATAAAGGATTCCTTCCAGATAGGAGGGAAAGATGCGCTCTGAAGTGATAAATTGAAAAGTTTCAAAAGTTGCTTCCACAAAGATTCAGCACAGTGCTTAAGCAGACAACTTGGTATTTTGTCTGGGCCGGGTGAGTAAGTGGATTTCAACGATATTAAATTTGTAAGAAGACATTCCTCCCTAATTACAGGAGAAACAATGATATAACAATGGGAAATGGGATATGGATACCGGTCTTGAATATAGGATTCAGAGGAATAAGTGGATTGAAAGAATTTTGCAAACAGATCTGCAATACCCAAATCAGTGTGGCCATGTTCATTAGCTAGATACAATGATGAGGGAAATAAAGAAGATTTGCGCTTTTGAGTTCACAGAGTTATAGAACTGCTTAAGGTCACGTGAAAATTGCAGTCTACAACGTGAGACATAGTTATTATAACAAAGGTTATTTAACGAAAGAAAATTAGCCCGGGCCACACAAAAGTTAGCAAAAGCAATAGAAGAGCCAAAACTCTTAAATTTTGTATAAAGCCTCGACTTACATGTTCTTCAGGTTAGAAAGTCTTCTTGTAAACCAAGGTGGTTAATATGACACTTTCGAAACAGCGTTATAGGGGAATCAAATATATTGTACACAGTAGTCATATCACTGCAATTGTACAAAAAATACCAATCTATTCCGAGGAAGACTGCATTTAGTTGGGCAAAGTTCACTTTGCGAAAACAGAATCGATGCATAGCAAAAGATGTGGAGTCTGAAACAGGACGGGTTACAGAATGGGATATTTCCAATGTTGGATGGTAAGTATCCTCAGGAATACTTAAAGGTTGGCATCTTGACACAGAAGTACCAGCAGAATCATTATTAAACACAAGATCAAGTGATCTATTGTAATGGTTTACTACAGAGTTCATTTGAAACAAGAAAATTTCAAACAGTCCAAGAAATCATGTTGTGCTGAAGGAACTAGATACTTCAAGATTCCAAAAATGAATGGGAGATTAAAATCACTTAGCACGAAAAAAGAGTCACGGTCCCGAAGAATGTTATTAACAGAGTTAATGGCTCTAGCATGACACATATAAGTTTCCAAATGGAATTAGGTGGAATATAAGAACATGATGTATGAACAGATTCATGAGGCAAAAATAACCTCACACAAATAAACTCAATATTGGCTGAACAGCTTAGATCAACAAATTCTGATCTTAGGTGAGAGACAACAGCAGTGACGACACCACTTCCGACTCGAATAGGGCGATCTATTCTATATGTGATGAAATTTGAACAGAAAATTTCATTGCTAAGAATACCAGAGTGAAGCCATGTCTCGAAAAACGCTATAACATCAGACTCAAAGGAGAAACTATACCTATATAAATTGTTAAGCTTGGACAAAAAACCTCTAACATTTTGATATATTATAGAGATATGATGAAGGGAGAAAGCTAGTTTTTTGGAGCCAAGCTTGGAGCCAAAAGTGAACTAGTCAGTACTGGAAGCCTAACAGTACTAGGTCTATTCGTACTCTTATGAACAACCATATTTGGAGACCAGAGTTTCGGGTTACAAACTTCGTCAAATGATTCGGAAGGTACACTAATCTTGAACGACGAAATATCCCTTGGTTGTGAAAAATTGAATTTTTGCACACTAACCTTCACATTAGTCTTAGAAGCAATATACCTATTAATGTCATCACAGGTAGTATCATAAGACAGTCTTGACAGGAAAATATGTTTCCGAGGGGCCACTACCGACAAGATAGGTGGTGAATCCACCTTCAAAGATGGCGATATTGGTAAAGGTTCTAGGGTTGCCGCAGGAAATATTGATGAAGAAACGGTCTGGTTGATTTCGTCGGTAAAAGGTACAATTGAGGTAGGTGGTATATCACCATTGACGGCACCATTCCTCGAATTATCAGGTCTTGACCGGTTAGATGCATTGATGGCAATATTTCCGTTTTTGTCCATAAAGGTGTTCGACGAAGGTGGAGAAGAAACGGGTCTAGACCATTTGGAGGAGGATACCTGCATTACAGGTAGCACAGGAGTTGAGGTAGGATCGGCTGGAGAGGCAAATGTGGCTGGAACAAGAGGAGTGGTGGAAGGTAGTTGGAGGGAAGCGTGGTTGCCCATAGGAGTAGATGACATTAAGAGAAGGGGAGGAGGTGAATCGAACTAATATTTAGTGAGTAAATCACTACCCGAATCAAAATTAAACGAAAGTTGCTTTACAGCACTATTCAATTTGATAAAATTGTCACGTATACTACGATACATTGTCGAAAAATCATTTCTTTTCTGACCGTATTAAGTGGTGTTTTTTTTTTTATTTTTATCTCCGTAGATGTGAAGCTCTCCTAATTACTCTTTGCACCATTGATAAGCACACTTTAACACTAGTTTTTCTGGAGGACGAGTCGTGCGAATTTGATGCTTCCCTCAGTATAGCTCTCCTGTCTGTTTGGGAAACCACTCGATTATTACCGTCATTGAAGTTTTACCCATAGTTGTCGTTATTTCGAAGAAAACTGGCAATTGTGTCTGCCTATTTCTTCAGCAATTTTATGTACTGATAGTCCAGACTCAAAGTATGCTTCAATTTTTGATTTTTATTCCAAGGATAACACTGTTCCTCTTCCCATATTTAGCGTTAATTTAAAGAAATTTGTTATTTTAAGCGGCAAAAAAAATTGAGCGAGATAACTGAAATTTTATTTGGGGGCGCTATCCTGATGACCAAATTTTCGTAACGTTTTTTTGTATACTTTTGCTTAAAAATTTATTAAAATATTATCTTGAATGTTACAGCAGCTATTTCTGTTTTATTTTAAAGAGAATTGATAAGAGTTCAATGAATAAAAATTGTAAGACTAATTCAAATGGTTTAGATAATATTGAACATGAAAGAAGAATGTTCAAGGGGGCGCTAATCTGATGATGCGCAGTGTATATTATACACTTCCTACATACCTTGAACTTTTTTTTCCATATTTTTCAGAAATTTTTAATTTACTCAAAGCACTGTGAAGTTTAGAAAGTTTTCCGCATTGTTTACAAAAAGAAACAGGTGAACATACAGTGTACTTTGCAACTCTATTAAGGCAATAGGGCTGTCCACCAGATCAT
Source organism: Amiota mariae (assembly GCA_035041805.1). Classification (NCBI taxonomy): domain Eukaryota; kingdom Metazoa; phylum Arthropoda; class Insecta; order Diptera; family Drosophilidae; genus Amiota; species Amiota mariae. The sequence goes on along the minus strand of JAWNKV010000343.1, from coordinate 18,144 downwards.
TTTCTAATTTCAATTAATTGTACTTGGACTATATAATTTACGAATATTCAGTCAAATATATTTTCATGAAAATTTTGATTTCATGCCAAAAAAAAGGCATTTAATTTTAATAATTTTTTTGGGTAAAGCGTAGAGAAAAAAATTCCAGATTTTTACAGAGGTTGAGGTTGAGGTTGACCATTGTGTATTAATTTTTAACAAAAAATCAAAATTTGAATATTATTAGTTCTGACACTTTAGTCAAATATGTGCGATATATACATAGATAGAAGTTAGATAAATAGGTAAAATATTTCACTTTTGGGCCCAAATAGTTCGCAAATTTTCGTCGTTTACGAAGTTTCATGAATATCCAGAGTCGACATTCATTAATTCGTGCACCCATACCATATAAATACCATTCATTTTCTTATGAAGAAAATACAACATTCATTTGTTGTTTGCGCGAGTAATTTTATTTGAGGGGATGATTGTGTTTGATGTCCTAGAGCATAGGTTTCCAAACTAAATCGACCACCGCCCATTTTGAGTCTTAAAAAAATTCTAATGCCCTCCAAAAATATTACCTTATTTTTATTGCTTTTTATATTATTTTCAAAAACTTAATTATATTAAAAGTTAAAACAATTATTGCAAATATAATTTTGAAACATGAATTATTATATAGATAAATAGGATGTGGTCCATACCCCATTTCTATATCATAGAATGCTTCAATGAGAGGAAATAAAACTTATGCTTAATTATGCTTAGAAATATTTTTATTAATATTAAGAATCTTTTGAATTTATAGCCTACTAGCATAGCCCGGCGCGCGTTGCTGTGGCCCCGTCGTGATGTTAGTGTGCGATTTTTGTAGTCATTGTTCTTGTTATAATTGAATGGTGGCAATTATAGGTTCTTAATATAATAATCGAATGGTAGATAACCTTAAGATTGTGGCTTAATGCCACATCAAATCAAACAATGTATATTTGTTGTGTTTCTTGTTAAATCACTTTATTTCTCTTTTCTGCTTAAAACGTGGTGTCGGTAGAATATTAGTCCAAACGAGAGAGCAGTGTTTCTCAACACCACAAATGACTCTCCCGCATCAGTGTTGGTAGACCTGTTGTTGGTGAGCATGTCGAGAAGTACTAACGTCAGAGGGCGCCACCGTAACCGCCACATCTACTCCCCCCCTAGTGTTCGCACGATTATTATTCATAGTCAAATTGCTGATGCTTGATGTGAGGATGGCTATTGCTGATGATGTAACTGAAATTTGACCTTTCGTTCCGTCAGTTGAGGAACTCGTGTATACGTTTGAATTGCTTTTGGCGTCCACTCTGGATCTACAACACCGAACGCTGGTTTTAGTCTTTCTACGGAGATGTTGTGTGTTGTACCATTGATATCGATGGCGAAAAGACGATCACTGATCCGTTCTTTTAACATGTGTGGACCAGTGTATGGTGCTTCGAGAGGACGTTTGACATGATCGCTGCGGAGATATACATGACTGCATGTGTAAAGTTTTTAAGAATGAATGTTGGTTTGTTTGCATGGTGTGCAGCAGAAACAGGTCGAATCTGACGTATATGTTCCCTGAACTTGTGTAAGAATTGTGTTGGATCAGGCGGTTCGTCTGTATGTGAAAAAAATTCGCCAGGTAGTCGGATCTCTGTGCCATATAACATTTCTGCCGCCGAAGCATTGATGTCTTCTTTATAACATGTTGGCAAACTCAATAGGACTGACGGCAGAATCTCTAACCATGGTGTTGCACGATTGCACATCAATGCAGCTTTGAGGGACAGATGCCATCGTTCTATCATACCGTTGGAGGCCGGATGATACGGAGAAGTACGTATCCGTTGTGCTCCTACCATTTGTGTGAGTGCCAGAAATAACGCAGATTCGAATTGTGTGCCTTGATCGGTTGATATTGTTTTTGGGGCACCGAATCTGACGATCCACGCTCGATAGAATGCTGATGCTATTGTGTCGGCTGAGATGTTTTTGACAGGTGCTATTTCTGGTCACCTTGTGAATCTGTCTATCATAGTCAAACAATACGTGTATCCTTCATACTCTGGAACGACGATTAAATCAATATGAACATGCTCAAATCTCTGCTCAACCGGTCGGAAATGTTCAGGCGTGAGTTTGTTATGGCGCTGTATTTTTGATCGTTGACAATCGTTGCACTCGTTTACCCAGTTGTTGATATCAGTACGCATTGCCGGCCAAACATATTTTTTATGAATTTGCTTGAAGGACGCTCGTTTGCCCGGATGCGATAGTGAATGAATTATTGTGAAGATACGTCTACGGAGAGCTTTTGGAATGTAAGGAATGTAGTAGATGCATCGTAGTGTACTTCGATGTCAGGTGGTAGTTTAATAAGTTGCAGTTTTAAAGATGTAGTACCAGTGAGGAGTTGTTGAATCTCATCATCTTCTTGTTGAGACGCTTGAATGTCTGTTAAGGACACAGTTACAGGCATGTCGATTTGGTTAATCCTAGACAATGCATCTGCCACCACATTGTCATTGCCAGATACGTACATTATCTTTGTTGTAAACTCTGCAATGTAGTTAAGTTGACGAACTCGCCTTGGCGATGCTTTGTCAAGTTTTTGTTGAAAAGCATATATTAAAGGTTTGTGATCAGTTTGAATTACAAATTCACGACCTTCAAGTATATGTTTAAAATGTTTGATGGCTAAATATATCGCCAGAAGCTCCTTGTCATATGTGCTGTAATTCTTTTGAGCTTGTTTGAGTTTTGAGGAAAAAAATGCAATTGGTTTAATTTCATTTCTACTTAGCTGTTGGAGATGTGCACCCACTGCGATGTCTGAAGCATCAGTTGTCAAAATAAATGGTGTATTTGGTTCCATGAAATGTAAAAGAGTTCCTTGTGCAAGACTTGATTTACACTTTTCGAAAGCTTCCTCCAGATCCGTAGTCCAAGTAACTGGAGTCTGGTCATTCTTCTTCGACTCTTTGCATAAACTGCTCAGTAATGCTTGTGCGCTGGCTGCATGAGGGATGAATTTACGGAAAAAATTTAATGTGCCCAGGAATCGTCGCAGTTCTACTATATTCTTTGGTCGCGGAAAGCTCCGTATTGCTTCCACTCTGTCTTGAGGAGGTTTGATGCCGTTGGTCGAAATAAAATATCCCAAAAATGTTAGCTCTTTTTGTCCGAATTCACATTTTGAAGCGTTGATCGACAAACTGGCTCCTTGTAGTTTTTTCAGAACGTGTTATAGGTGTTTGTGATGTTCATCTTTATCTTTGGAGTATACCAGGATGTCATCAAGATAGCAAAACACAAAATCATCATCCCGAAATATGGAATCCATGTAACGTTGGAATGTTTGAGTAGCGTTTCTAAGACCGAAGGGCATTACGATAAACTCAGACCAATTGGAGTGTTGACTGCTGTCTTCTGAATGTCTTCAGGATTCATTGGAATATTATAGTAAGCTTTTTGAATATCAATCTTTGAAAACACAGATTTTCCGTGAAGTCTCTCACTTATATCGTCAATGTATGGTATCGGATACCTATCAGGTTGTGTGCATGCATTAAGTCTCCTGTAGTCGCCGCAAGCTCTCCAGCCGCCGGTTTTCTTCTTGACCAAGTGAATTAGGCTTGACCAAGGGCTGCTTGACGGACGAACGATGCCACTTTGCAGAAGGTTTTTGAACTCTGTTTTGATAATCTCCAATTTTTCTCCTGTATATCGACGTTTAGATTCTGCCACAGGTGGGCCGGTTGTAATTATTTGATGACAAACGGTAGTGGCTGTTGGTAATTGATAGGAATTGATTTGTGTAAGTTTTGTATACTTATCTAACATGTGATGAAATTCGGAATCTGAGTTGATGGTCTGAATGCTTTGTTGATCATTCTTGAAAATGAGTCCCACTGTATTGAGTTTAGTCACAGAGTCTGAAAGACGTTTTGATTTGAAGTGAATGCACAATCCATAGTGTGTTAAGAAATCAGAACCGATGATCGCTGATTTAACATCTGCCACAATAAATGTCCAATTAAAAGCTCGACGCAGGCCTATGTTAAGTTCTAATTGCTGAGTGCCGTAAGTTTTAATGGGAGTGTTGTTAGCAGCAGACAAATGCAGATCTTCTACTTTTGGATTTTTGTTGAATTTCGCAAAATGTTTGGGTAGAACAGAAACGATGGAGCCAGAATCAATTAAAAATGTTATTTGGTTTTTGTAGTCGAAGAAATGTAGTCGTTTTTCAATGATAGATGGTTTTGGTTGGCTTCCACCCACCAAACACTGCATAGGAAATACTACAGGTTTTTCGGCTTTTGTTGATTTTGAATTGCTACCATCAACCGAACACTGTGATGGCGACACACTTAGTTTTCCGCTTGTGGATTGCCCTTCCCGCCGAACTCGCATGGTTGGGTACAATTTGTTGCTGCTAACCCAAAGCGAACGTGGTAATAGCAAATCTTTTGTTGTTTTGTAGTTGGAGAGCCAGATCGGCTGCGATCACCATGTTTCTGGTCACTATTTGCTGACATTTCACTAACTTTTTTGATGAGCTGTTGCATGCTGCTTTCCAGTGCTGTCAGTCGTGCCTTCACTTCATCCTCTGTCTTGTTAATTTCCTCACAGTAGGTTACTTGAGGAGAGCTATCCAGAATCCGATCAGCTATCTCCGCCAAATTGTACATGTCCTCAGACTTACAAGCCGACAGAATGCACCTTATATTGCTTGGCAAATGTTGCTACCACAACGTCTTCAATGCCTCTTTCGAAATTGATTTGTCTGCCAACCTCTTCATCTCTCGCAGAAGTTGGCTTGGCTTTTTATTGGCCAGCTCCAATCCGGTGAGGAGTTTTAATAATTATTTCTCCCTCGACTCACCGAACCGAGTGATTAATTCCTTCCTCAATTTGTCGTATTTTCCCGATTCCGGTGGGTTTTTAATAACATCTGATACCTGTTGTAATGTAACTGGATCCAACGCGGTTACAATGGTATAGTACTTTGCTAAGTCTGACTTGATACCATGAACATGCAACAACGCGTCTATTTGAATAAACCACAATTCGGGGTCGGTTTGTATAAATTTTGGAAAATTGACTGCACGGATTGCGCTTACTGAGTCTGTGACACTGTCTGACTTAGATTCAATATCCATTGGTTCTGGAGTAATTTTGCTGGTAGTATCATGTGGTGAGTGAATCATTTTTTAAGAATTGGGCGTTTGTTTTATGAATGTGTATGCTTGTGTGTGTGTGGTCTATGAGCGATCTGTTTGTGTATTAATTGTTCTTTCTTATTATTATTTTTTCAGTCGGGGTCACCATTTGTGGCTTAATGCCACATCAAATCAAACAATGTATATTTGTTGTGTTTCTTGTTAAATCACTTTATTTCTCTTTTCTGCTTAAAACGTGGTGTCGGTAGTATATTAGTCCAAACGAGAGAGCAGTGTTTCTCGACATCACAAATGACTCTCCCGCATCAGTGTTGGTAGACCTGTTGTTGGTGAGCATGTCGAGAAGTACTAACGTCAGAGGGCGCCACCGTAACCGCCACAAGATATATAGATTCCCGCCATCTATTGTTAAAACATGAATTCTATAGCAATGAGCTTTTTGTATTGTAGCATACTGAACTTACAGTAGTCAAACAAATGTATAATACTTCTTATTAAAAAAAAATATGAAAAATATATAAAAACTTGCGAGTTGCAACAAAGTGGATAGCATATAAACATTCTTCGTGAAAAAATACATATACATGCCAACTTTCATGATGATTGGTCAAACGTTGTTAGAGTGAAAAGACGTTAAACAGTTTTTCTCGTCCTATTTTTTATATACTATATAGATCAAACGATAATCTCATCCATATGAAATATACAAAAGAAGATTTAATTAAAAGAAAGTATTCATATGCACAATTATTATAAATTGTTGAATAAATTCTAAATAAATGTAAAAGTTATTATTGTTTGTAAGTTTAGTCAATACACGTTTTAGTATATATTGTAGTAGTATTAGTGTAAGCTAGAGAGTAAGAGTATATGAGTATAGCTAGAAATAAGTAAAATGTAATAAGAAAGTATATGCTAAGAATAAATAAATGTTATAAGAAAAGAATAAAGTCAGTCTTTGTACGACACTTTACAAACTCAGAATTGGGATATAATCGCGCCAGTTATGTATAGTTAGGAATAAAGGATAGGTAATATACTTTTCGACTTAATAATTTAAATGTCTTTCCATCCCTGTTTTATCTTAATCATCTAAATTGATTTTCCCTCCTTGTTTCGTTAAAAGCTTTAGAATTAAGTTGAACTTTTGTTAGATGTAAGCTTTAGTATTTAAGATTCACTTTGATGTTTGAGAATACACTTTAAAATAAACATTTGATAAGAATAGACATAATCATTTGTCTTTATATTGTGTCTTTCTTAAGAGAAGATCAATAAACATTTAATTTGCGCAGTCTACGGCCTTGGCTTCTATAGAACATAAGGAAAGAATTAAACACGGTTGTATAAGGAGATCTAAAGATCCTTCGACAAAAAAAACAAATTAATAAATACAAAAAAAAACGTAACTAAATGTATAAAAAAAAAAGACAAAAAAAAGTAAAAACTGTAGTGCAATGCGAAAAAATTAAAAAAGAAAAATTAAAAAAACTGCAAATTAATACAAACAGTAAAGAAAAAAAAAAAAAAAGAAGAAACTTACATTATTTAAAGTGAAAAAAGTTAAAAAGTCTAGTGTAATGCAAAATAGTTAAAGAAGTAACAAAAATAAACCAAATTTAAAGAAACAAACAGTAAAGCGAAAAAAAAAAATTAATTAAAAACTGTAGTGCAGTGCAGTAAAATATAAAAACGGCAAAATTCAGATATAATAAGTGTATAATTGAATAAAATAGAAACAGTATACAAACAGTACAGTTAACGAAAAAAAACTTACATTTACTTAAAGTGAGAAAATTTAAAAACTGGAGTGTAATGCGAAAAAATTAAGAAAAATTAAAAAAAAAAACGGCAAATCAATACAAACAGTGAAGTGAAAAAACAAAAAGAAGTTACTTATATTACTTAAAGTGAAAAAAATTAAAAACTCTAGTGCAATGCAAGATACTTAAAGAAGAAAACAAAAAATAAATCAAATTTAAAGAAAGAAACAGTAAAGTGAAGAAAAAAAAATAAAACTGTAGTGCAGTGCAGTAACATATAAAAACGGCAAAACACTGATATAATAAGTGTATAACTGAATAATAGAAACAGTTATAAACAGTGAATATAAAAGTAAAAAAAAAGAAAAAAAAAAGAGAAACCTACATTTCCTGATAGTGAAAAATTATACAGTATAAAACAAAACTGTGCAAATGAAAGAACAAATCACAAGTTAAATACGCTGAAAAACTGAGTTACTTGTATCGTAAACAAAATAATAAAAATAAAAAAAAAATTAATAAAAACTATATATTAAGAATCAAGAGTTTGAATTACCAATCATAACAACAATCATGGAAGATCTTTTCGAAAAGGTTCAATGCTTGGAATTGGATCTTTAAGAACAACACAGTCAACTTGCTGAACAAACTAGAGAGAATGCGCAGCTACAAAAACAAGTGAATGATCAACAACAATTAATTAACGAGCAACAACGGCCAATTTATGAACAACTACAACTAACTAATGAACAACAATTACCAGCTAATGAAAAACAACAGTCAACTAATGAACAACAATTTGATTTCCTAACTCCAAAAGATATTTTGGAGCAATTCCGTCGATTAAAGCCACAAAAATCATTATCCATTGGCTTTTATAAAGTCGGTGGACGCTACCATCGCCCTATGTGGACAGAATGAAGGGCTTTTACAATTCGGTCTCCAGATAGTAATAAACGAGAAAATCCAAGGTGATGCCGGACGTTGTGCCAGGGAGCTTGTTGACGATGTGGGAACAGATTAGATAAGTTATTAAAATATTTGCAACCTCTTAAAACTTATGCAGATATCTATAATTTTTGTAGAAATTTTAAAATTAATAATTTAGACGAATTATTTAACGTTTGATATAAATGAGTTGTATGAATTTGACATTAAAAGACCAAATATATATAAGCCAGAATTTGTGGACCGTGACCTAGTTGATATTCTTATTGAAAAAATAGATGGGCAAGTTAGGACTCACATCGCAGACAATGAATCACTAAACAGCATTGTTATGAAATACACTAGGCTTAAACTTTTAGACGATCGGAGATGCATATACTATAGACATATGAAAACTGTTACAAGTCAGAAGAATTTATTAAATAAAAATACCGAATTTTTTCAATCAAAAACAGTTCCGAATAGCAATTATAATTCAAACAACAAACAATCATATTTTACAGTTGGAAATAATTCTGTTGCTGAGCGAAACACTTTCCCACAAAATCTTAGAAGCGGAAGAACTAAAATGTCACACCAAACTAGTTCTATGAACAATATGCCACAAAAAAATCAATTTTATCCAAGACAGGGTGACTTGCCAACAGAACCTATGGATATAGAAAATATCCAGTAGAGTGACGAAAATTTTTACAACGAGCCTCACAAAGAACCGAACAACCACACTGGCAATTCAGATGTTGAAAGACTCAACAACACGTTAACAGAAAAAGTGAGAACATTAAATTTAATAAAGAAATTACCTATAAAGGAGCAACTGATTAAAGCTGTTGATTATTATAATAATACATTTCATTCTACAATTAAAGAAACACCCATAAATGTACACAACAACAAAGTTGATAATTTATTAATAAAAAAAACGAATAGAAACACGAAAACTTGCAATTACTCAAAAAAGAAATGAAAAATGAATTATGAAGAAGACAGAATTGAGAGATATATTAAAAATTATAAAAGTTTGAGACATAAAGAGCAACCTAAGTTTAGAAAACAGAATTTAACAAATATTCACGAAAATAATATAAGACCTTTTAAATATTCAAACTGCACAAATCTTTAAATAATAATTAATTTCAATAAATAAATAAATATAATTATATGTAATAATTATTCTAATTTCAAAACAAATAAAAACAAACATATGTGTGATTCAGGAGTATCACGAAACAAAGGATTTAAATATCTTTCCATCCCTGTTTTATCTTAATCATCTAAATTGATTTTTCGTTAAAAGCTTTAGAATTAAGTTGAACTTTTGTTAGATGTAAGCTTTAGTATTTAAGATTCACTTTGATGTTTGAGAATACACTTTAAAATAAACATTTGATAAGAATAGACATAATCATTTGTCTTTATATTGTATCTCTCTTAAGAGAAGATCAATAAACATTTAATTCGCATTCCATTCCCACCGTGGGAAGCTGGACTGCACGTGGGTTGAATTTCTCATTACTTCATGCCTGAGGAGTTGTTTGTGTTAACTCCTCCCCTTCTAAATGAGGGTCGTCCCCGGACCTCTTAGCTGTTTTCAGGATATTCTCTATGGCTCTGACTGTGGCGGGTGCCCTCCTTTTCCTTATGATGGAAAGGACCGGGAATAGTAAAGTGCCAATAATTAGAACGGTCACCAGCCCACCTGATGCGATGGCCACCTTAGTCTGTAGCCCCTTGGTGATGGTCTCCATCATCCGCCGATTCTCCAGGGTATATGGTGTCGCAGATACGGCAGACTAAGTATTTCATCGGTCTCCTTAAGTTCACCTGGAAGGTCCATGAAGTCTCTGCTGTCCTTACACTGAGAGTGTTTCGGTTTACAAATGTTGTTCTATTTATGATGACCTCATTCACAAAGGTGACTAAGTATGTTCCCTTTTTGAGCAGGGTTGTTTTATTCGCCAGAGTCACCGAGGCCACGTGATCATTGATTATGATCATGCCATCCTGAATGTTACTTTCTACTTTTAATCTATCCAATTCCATGGTAACCTTCATGAAGTCGTCGAAGTCCGGTGTCCCAGCTATGACATTGAGTGTAGTTCCCAAGATATTTATACTACGCGTGCGTCTCGGCGTGCTGATTATTGTCCGAAATAATTTGTCGATTTGGGTCAGGTCAGCTGTCATTAGTTTCTTCATGTGACTCTGCGGGAATAGTTCCAACGCAGAGTGGGTCTCGCCCAATGTCCTCACATATGTTGTCAAGTTCGTTGTGTGTCTGAGGTATCCGTAAGATTCCCACAGGACAACGTCACCATCCGTTATCGGAACGTAGTCAGAGTGAGTAAAGTTAATTATGTTGGCGTCAGTCACGTACGTTGTCACTAGTCCAAGTATTAGTATTTTAAAAATAGAGAAAATTACGCAAGAATGTTAGTTTTACTACCGCTTATTTCCTAACGAAGATTATCCTTATGAGCTATTCGGCCATTTATCTTGACCGTGGAACCTAGCTCCTCTTGAATCACACCCTCGGTGTAAAGGGGTGTTAACTTATTTTCCAAGCGACGGTTTGATTTGATCAATACCCTGTCTCCAATGTTGTAACTACGAGCCATTGTACCCTTGTTTAGATTATTTAGAGTATTTTCTTGGGCATGCTGTATCTCCTCTACTGTCCCTTTTCTCTCTTCCTCCACCGAGCGGAGGGCATCCAGCGGTTTTTTGTCGATTACCGATTGGATAGTCCTGTTATATTCTATGGTGGCTAAGAGTATGAGGTCCGCAATGTCCTCCACCCCCAATTACAGACACCTGGCTATTTCACCAAGCGTGCTATGGAATCTTTCTACCTGACCATTTGATGTGCTATACAGGGCAGGTGCGTTAACGATGTTGATGTTAAAATGATCTCGTTGATTTCTCGTTGTCGCAATATATTATCTTAGTCCAGAGAAAATGTTCAATAATTGTAGAACACATGGTTGGTTTTATGTCAATTATGGTACGCGATGGTATTAGCTGCACTACCGCAAATTTCGAGAATTTATCGATACATATCAGGAAGTATTAGGAATTTTTGGAGTAAATATCGATGTGAAGGATTTCCTACAGTTGGCTGCCACCTCCGTAGCCTTCTTCTCCATTTTAGGAAAGAAATAGTCATTAAGTATTTGTTTAACGTTCACCTGGGACGCTCTGTGAGCCCTATTATGTTCCTTGTTTACGATCTCCATTTGTTCGTTGGGGTCGAAAATGTCTGTCCAGCTGATGTTGGATATTTGCTATTACGGGTAGCTCACAGTAAATAGCAATGACTACATCGGAATTTACTTCATCCAATAGCATCTTGAAAAGGGTGTCATTGTCTGCGAACACCAGATGATGACGTGTCTTGTTACCGAACACTATGAAATTTCTCTTTGATGGATACTGACCATGTTCCAGGATGATTTGGTTTCTGTAGACGTTTAATGGTATTTCCACAGACTCCACGGTGTAGGTCAGTGGTTCTTCACTATGGATTATTGCCCTATCCGATTCAGGTTCTGTCTCCAAGGAGATAATAAATTGACGGGACAAGACATCTGCCACCAAATTATCTTTCCCGGGTTTATAGTGCAAATTTGCATTATATCCCTCAATAAAAACCTTCCACTGAAATATCTTTGGGTTAGGGTTCCGACCAGGTACTGCAAAGGTAATGGGCTGATGATCAGTGAATATGTTCAATTCTCTTACGCCGTACAGATAATGACTGAGGGTCTTTAAAGCACAAACTATTGCCAAGAGCTAACGTTCATTTGTAGCAAAGTGTTCTTCCTTTTTTCCCAAGGTCCGCGAAATCATTGTGATTGGCTTGCCACCTTGAGATAATACAGCTCCCAGCGCATGTGAGGTCGCGTCAGTAGTGAGGTCAAATGACTTTTTGTGGTCTGGGTAGGTAAACATAATGTCCTCCGATATCAAGATTTGCTTGAGTTTGTTAGAGGTATTTACCTGGGCTTGATTAAAGGTTACCTTGATTTTTTTCGACTAAGAGGCAGACACTCGGCCTAGCTCCCCCCTAAGAATGCTGGTTGTGGACTTCGCGATCTTCGCATAGTCGCGAATGGAACAACGATAATATCCTGCCATACCAAGGAAATACCGGACACCTCTCAAGGTTATGGGTTGAGGGAAGTTCTGTATTGCCTTGACCTTTTTGGGACATATTTTAATTCCGCTTCCTGAAACTGTGAGCCCCAGGTACTCAAGTTCAGTTTTGAAAAACTTTGACTTTTCAACTGATACCCTCATATTTGCATTTAGCAGACTTTTAAGCACTGCTTCGACATGGGCTTAGTGTTCAGATGGATTCTTCGAGAATATTATGACATCATCAATACAGACGAAATAGTACGCACCAATATGTTCCCTGAAAACGTCATCAATGGCACGTTGAAAAATACCAGGCGCATTTTTCAAACCAAAAGGAAGACGACAGAAGTCGTACTTCCCATTGCAGACAGAAAAAGCTGTTTTCTCGCGGTCCCGTTCTGCAAGCTCGATTTGGTGGAACCCTGATTTAGGATCCAGGGTCGTGAAAAGAGTTGAACTGCCCAGTGTTGTTTAGGATCACCATTCGGGATTGGGTAGGTGTCGTCAATGGTTTTGCTATTCAGTTTCCTAAAATCTATAACGAGCCTCTTCTTTCTTACTCCATTCTCATCATATCCTTTTTTATCTAGTACCCAAATTGGGTTATTACAGGTGACCTTGAGGGTCAAATTATCCCGTTTTCTAACAAATCCTTAATTTCTGACTTGACGAAGTCGGCTACACCCAGCGGGTATGGGTAAAACTTTGCGTACGTAGATTCATTATCCTTAGTATGAATCGTTGCTACGATATTTATATTACAAGGTAATTTTTCAGTTGGGTCCGCGAAGACACCCGAAAGGGTTCTTATAACCCTATCAAAATTGGTTTGTACAACAGCTGAAACCGACTCCACCTGTAGCTGGAGATGGCTAACGTCATCACCCTTTTGGAAGTAGATTTTTTTTACTCCAGAATCGAACTCAAGTTGACCTTTCTTTAAATTTATATAAGCACGAACACTATTTAGCAAGTCGAGGCCTATTATACCGTCAAACATTGTTAAGTACCGCAGGATAAAGAATTCTGTGGTCACGCCAAAAAGATGCATCTTGCACTTCTGAGTGACATTAGTGACCCCGTGTATTGATTTTACGGAAAAGTTTTTGTCGACAGGGGGACCCTCGGGTCCAGGGGTCTGATGTAACTTTTTGAGGCTCCTGTGTTGACCAGTAACTTTAACTCCTGCTGTCTTCGATATCCAGGGCAGGAGTGACTTACCCCTAAAAAATTAATTGAATCAGTAACCTCTTAGTCCTCCAAATCTTCTTCCATCGACTCGGCTGCCCTGATCCTCCTCCTAAACGCCCTCCTATTGGTTCAGGTGGTTGACCCTTTGAAACTTTTGTCCGGTGTATCGGTCTGAGGTTGCGGGACGTTTTGAAGGGAAACCATTTCCCCTTGGTGCGAAATTTGTGAGTTGTCTCAAGTGACACATGGTGGAATCAACTTCCATTGGTTTCGGGCGTTGTTGGTTATTGTTATGATGGTCGTAGCGGTCCTGATTATTAAAACCACCTTGACGGAAATTGCCACTTCCGTTCCTTTCCTCATGATTTGGTTTTTTCCTGGTTCCTCTACTTCGTTATGCAAAGAGACACTGCCGAAAGCGGAAACAAGGTCACCAAGATCCTTGTTCATTTCCAAGGCCTAACACCCTAACACTTGTGTAGTATAATACCAATTCTACATTTAGTGAACTCAAGTAGGAACAAGGACATCAATCAATGACAATTCTAATGTCCGTCAACCCTTGCACAGTATCTTTTAGTAATAAAATCAAGGCAAAGTTTATATTTTTTTTCTTTTTTAGCAATTAAAATGTTATTCTTCCTAATGTTGTTTCTTTTAGGGTTCTGTGCCCATAGAGAGCTAAAGAGACCCTATTACTAAGCTTACAGTGTCCGTCCGTCTCCTGCTCTATCTCGTACCGTAATAGGTAGAGAGTTGATATTTTCACAGAGTGTGTAATTCACTTTTGAGTAGAACGTCAAATACTAAAAATACACATTTTTAGAAGCATTGTTCTTTAATGCAACCTTTTGTTTAACAATTTTTTGTTTTTTCTAGTATACTTTTAAGCGTTTAATTGTAGTATACTTTTACGCTGTTAAATATACACATAATATAATATTTTTTATTTTAAGTAAAAATTCCTGTACGATGGTATGGAACCCTCCGTGTGCGAGTCCCACTCACACTTGGCTGATTTTTTTAATTATAATAAAACAGTTCACTCAAACTTCTTTTTTATTATGCTTTTGGTTTGTTTATCAAATTTTTTCAAAAAGATAAAAAGTATATTTTTATTCTTCATAAACTGTTTTGTTTTTTTAGTACACTCAGAGTTCAGTGGATGGACCTGAAGCTTCGAAGAATGAGTTGGCTCTTCAGGTCAGACTCGAAGCTCAAGCTACGAAATAAGTTGTTACTGCACAAGGCAATACTAAAACCGGTATGGACTTACGGTATACAGCTTTGGGGGACTGCATCCAACTCAAACCTGGAAATTCTCCAGAGGTTTCAGTTCAAGCTACTGCGGAGGATTGTAGGGGCGCAGTGGTTTGTCCGGAACTCGGTTATACACCGAGACCTGTAGATTCCAATGATTAAGTAAGAAATCGTCAAGTACAGTAACAGACACCTCATAAGGTTGGAAGACCATGTCAACCACCTGGCATTGAACTTGTTGGACAATAGCAGCCAAAGGCGACGCCTGAAAAGGCAACATCTACTAGATTTCCCATTCCGTTTCCCGGATGAGTGATTAACTCATCCAAACCCTAATGTGACTTACATTTCACGATAAAATTCGCTGGTTGTCGTCTAACGACAGTTGCAAATAAAGAAAATGGCATAAAAAAAAAAAATTCAGTGGCCCCACGTTGGGCGCTAATTAACAAATTTCTTGTATGTTTAAATTATTAAATTTTTTATTTATTGAAAGTTTTAAAATTAGCAAATTTGTTTTTATGTTTAAATTATTAAATTGTTTATTTATTTGAAGTTTTTAATTTACGAGCGGAATAATTCTTTTGTTACCGCTATTGAGTGTTACGCGAAGCAAACTAAAACTAATTTAATGAAATAACGTAACTCTACATCTCCTGACAATTTTTCCCGACGTGACTTCTGCGCTATTTTCGACAACACCAGCTGCACTGATCGAATTTCAGTTGCATCGGTGTTGTTGCAAAACGACATAAACCTAAAATACATAAACTGTTTATGCCAGCGCACATTCCGATCCCACGGTAACATGATCAGCCACTTCAGTCACTGACTGTCGTGCACGATTATGCGATTAGCGACGTACCAACGGCGGCAAAGGAAAACATCATTCCATCAACACCAACAGCGGGGCCCAAGCCACTCACGATAGAAGAGTACAGGGCCCACCAAAAGACAACTACCCTAGAAAAACAACGAGTTCAAGCCGGAGACGAAAGGCTTACAACAATTCCTAAGACAGCAAAGCCACCCAATCGTAAGGGAGGCATATAAGGGCGAAGGCACAGCGACAGCGAGCCATCGTCATCGGACGGCTGAGAGAGGGAAATTTAAAGCCAGAGGATGAATAAGTCCTCAAAGAACGACTCCAAGACCTCAACACCCTGCTCAACAGGTGCAGGAGTTGCACGTTACTAAATTTATTTTTTTGAACACTGTCATTGCGTTTTCACGCTGGGTGCTTTAGTTAAGAAAAAATATATATAAAAATTAATTAAATAAATACTAAAATAGTAATAAAAAAAACAAAAAAAACGTTAAGAATGTTATGTCATTAAAAATCAAATGTCAATATTCAACAAAATAAATTGTGTTATATTCACACAAATTATAAAAACAATAGCTCAAATATAATATATTTACAAAAAAAAAAATAATATTAACATAAAAAAAAAAATAATGAAATCATACAATGGAGTAAACTTATTTTTAGGTAAATAAATAATATTGTAAACCAGCTTGATCTCTGTTTAATATAAACCATTTGTATGTAATTAGTATGTTGTCAACCCTCTTTAAGTCTTCTTTTGACAACAAAAAAAAGAAAAATTAAAAAAAAAAACAAAAAACATTTAATTTTCAAACATAAAATAATACTGATCATGGGAATCAAAAATTGAAAATCCAACCGCAAATGTTGTAAACACGGTTGAGGTTATAGACCACACGGAGGATTTAAAGAATACGATTTTTTTACTCCTGTTGGTAATATTGTCAAGCGTCCAGCTAGTTTTAAAGTTATATGCTATGCATAATAAAAACTTAAAGAAACGATACACAAGTCGAGCAGATGCACTTCACAAAATTTAAAAAGTTGATTTGATTCCAATAATTGATAAATTTTTTTTTTAAATGGAATATGAAAAATATGGAATAAATTAAGACTTCAGGTAGAAATATTCAATAGGTCATATAAATGTGAATACCAAAAGAGACCAATAATAACACAGATACTCAACAAGCATTTAGACATACTGTTTGAATCAGGAAATAAAATAAGAGTCATAGTAAATGTAAACTATGAAAGGCTAACATCAGCACATAAAGTAGCAGCGGACCGATGTTTCTTTGAGGTTAGAAATAAACTCGTTAACATTGTTAATAAGTACAACATTAACATAGAAATACCAGATTGTCATAGTATGCCCATTAAAATAGAAAACTACAATAGAGTAGAAGAAAACACCATAATGGCTCAAACACCCATAGAATTCTTAAATATAGCCTCACGGCTAATCCCAGAATTTGACGGTAGGGCAGAAAACTTGCAGTCATTCCTTGATGCACATTCATTGGTGAACTCCATAAAAGGAGCACAAATTGCATAAATGATGGGGTAAAAATTATCATGGAAGCTGACCAATTTAATAATATGAATGAAGCAATATCCAAATTTTAGTAAGTAAAACGGATAAAAATAGGGAATGAGATTTTGACAAAACTAAAGAAATATTTCCCACGAGCTTTTAAAAATATACTTACAAACCTTTGCTCTCACTATACAGATATATTCGGGTTAGAATCAGAATCCATATCCACCAACAATTTTTATAAACAAAAATTAAGATTGAGAGATGAGGAACCCGTATATGTAAAAAACTACCGAATTCCCGAGAGTCATAAGGATGAAATAACTAACCAAGTAGAAAAATTAATTAAGGACAAAATAGTGGAACCATCTGTATCTGAATATAATAGCCCACTACTACTTGTTCCTAAAAAATCAATACCAGATTCTAACAAAAAGAGATGGCGTTTGGTTATAGATTATCGCCAAATCAATAAAAAGCTTTTGGCAGACAAGTTTCCTCTTCCAAGAATAGATGATATTCTTGATCAACTAGGCCGAGCAAAATACTTCTCGTGTCTAGATTTAATGTCTGGATTTCACCAAATAGAACTTGAAGAAATTTCAAGAAATATTACTTCTTTTTCAATGAGCAATGGTTCTTATCGTTTCACACGATTACCATATGGGTTAAAAATTGCTCCAAATTCATTTCAAAGAATGATGACAGTTGCATTTTCTGGTCTAGAACTATCGCAAGCATTCCTATATATGGATGATTTTATTGTCATCGGTTGTTCTGAATAGCATATGATCAAAAATCTAACAAATGTTTTTGATTTATGCAGAAAGAATAATTTAAAATTTCATCCTGAAAAATGCACTTTCTTCATGCACGAAGTGACATTCCTAGGTCAAAGGACAGACAACAACTATCAAAGTCAATAACTGTGATGTCGTCATTGATAACCAATGGATTGTGCCGTACTCTCCTATGCTATCGAAATCATTCAATGCACATATCAACGTGGAGTATTGTAATTTAGTTAAATCGATCAAATACTCGTACATATGTAAATACGTCAACAAGGGCAATGATATGGCAGTTTTCGGATTTGAGAATCCCAATGCACCCGTCAATGAAGTCGAACAATTTAAAATTGGACGTTATATTAGCAGTAATGAAGCTGTATGGCGAATTTCGTGTTTCGACATTCACGAATGCTTCCCGCCTGTTACACATCTCAGTGTTCCCTTAGAAATTGTTCAAAGTGTTTATTTCACAGAAGAGAACGCACACTAC